>MU858812.1:122423-617373 GCA_033297175.1 Cladorrhinum sp. PSN332 | reverse complement strand
GTTGTCATTCCAGGTTGTTGTGCTGTGGTGCCACGCTTCGACCTGAGTTGACAGGGGGATCTTCATCTCCTAATCAAGTTAGCCCGGGTTTATTTACGCCGATATGGCAAGAGCAGCACAGTGACCCCCGCTAATTAATTCTTCCAGGTTCTCAATGCTCTTGTGCTTGTGCAACTGCGGTAATTACCTCCTGCGGGGGGTTTCTTCGGAGAGCATTTGAGCAAGTTTTTATTTCTTTTGCATCTCACTCACAACTTGCCAAGACAAATCTCACGGAACCACAACAACGCACAGACTTGATCAAGATTCGGCAGGTCACATTGTCACGACGGATCAGAGGGCCCGCAAGTTGCTCGGCAGCTGCACGCCAAGGTGCACAGAACTTGATTGGCTGGGGAGAGTGGGTTGCTGCCAGAGAGGTGCACGCTCACTAAGAAGATGTCTCTATGATGTTGTCGGCTTCTTGACCGCCAGTACTGTGTGGCCCGATTTAGATCCAAGGTGAAAGTCTGTCTTGTGGCTGTCTGCGAGGCGACTGCCCTCATCCATCTGAGACTGTGAAATGGCTACCGAGTACGTACCTTCTGCTGAATGGGATGCAAATTCTGGGACCGGATCAAACTGTGACATCCTAACTGATCTTCGATGTGGTTGCAGAAAAGAACTATCGACCGCCTTGGTCCAACAAGATACAATCTTTGCACCAAATGACCTGGAAAAACAACAACCTTTAGAAGGGGTTATCGAGAAAGACAGTTCAACTCTCGAGTCCAAGGATGAAGGCTCAGCACAAGATACTACCTTGCCCCGAGACGCCACCGAGGAAGAGATAGCCTCACTGCCACACGTCACTGACAAAATCCCTTTTGCCGCATGGGCTGTCATTATTGCCGGAGCTGGTGAACGCTTCACATACTTTGGCCTCATTACACCATGGCGTAAGTCAATTCTTGAGTCTCGCATTTCCAGGAATGACGACTAACAAATATCAGAAAACTACATGCAATATCCCCAGGGCAAGTCACCGGTCCCGGGCGCACTAGGACTCGGTCAAGCAACCGCCGTTAACATTTACAACGCCTTCTTTCTCTTCTCTTTCATTACGCCCATGCTGTTTGGCTTGATCTCCGATATCTGGTTAGGGAGATACAAGACACTGATGCTGGGACTTTCGTAGGTGTTCTCTCTTTCTTTTGACGGGATCACAGAAGAATATTGCTAAAACGACACTCAGGTTATATCTTGCGGGATGCGTTGTTCTCGTTGGCACATCAACTCCCACTGCGCTTGATAACGGAGCAGGTGTTGGAGGCCTTGCTGCGGCTCTTATCCTTACTGGTTTGGGCGCTGCTTCAATCAAGGCAACATTTGTCCCATTTCTAGGAGATCAATATCTTCAGGCCAAACCACGTCTGGTTCGTCAGGCAAAAGGAGACTTGGTCATTGTAGACGGTCCAAGAACACTACAATTCATGTACAATGCCTATTACTGGTAAGCAAAATTTCTTTGAGGTTCACACATAGATCTTGAAGTCTGCGTCCTCTAACCCCTGTTGTAGGTTTACCAACATCGCATCCATGAGCTCCATTCCCGTAACTTTCCTGGAATGGCACCATGAGTTTTGGTCTGCCTACCTTCTTGCGGCTTCTGCGTTGGTAATATCGATGGTCTTGTTTGTCTTATGGTCGCCAAAACTCGGTTAGTGCTCCGCGTTCTCGCGGCATTGGTGACTGGGTGTCAGTTGGTGATGCTAACTCTTCATCAGTCAAGGTCACACCACAGGGAAACGTTCTCCCCAAAGCTGTCCGAACTTTGATGTGCGCCGCAAAGAGCGGTTTTAAGCTCGACCACGCGAAGCAGTCTTATCAGCGGACTCATTACAACAGAGAAGTTACATGGTCCGATACCTTCGTGGAAGAGATGAAGAAGGGACTGGTTGCCTGCCGAGTGATGTAAGTCCCTTGTCGGCCCTATTTCGCAGCCATAACTGACCCGCAAACTCAGCTTCTTTCTTGTCATTTTTTACCTTTGCATCGCACAGATGTACAACAACCTCGTTTCGCAGGCTGGGCATATGAAGCTGGGTGGTGTTCCAAACGACATGATTCAGGCCTTCTCAGGAGTCGCTTGTGTCATTTTTGGGCCCATAATTCAAGGATTCTATGAACTGCTCGCGCGCCGCAAGATCCCCTTCGGTCCTATTGCGCGTATCACAGCTTCTTTCATCTTCTGTGGTGCGGCAATGGCATACGCAGCTGGGGTACAGCAGCTCATCTACTCAAGCGGGCCGTGCTACAAGTATCCCTTTGCTTGTCCAGAATCAGGAGGCACAGAGCCAAACGACGTGAGCGTCTGGGTGCAACTTCCAGTCTACATCCTTCTAGCGATTGGTGAGATTCTCGGTTTCGTCACTGCGTTCGAATATGCATACAGCAAGTCACCCAAAGAGATGAAGACTGTCGTTCAGGCCCTGACGCAGCTCACGGCGGGCGTTGCCAGTTTGTTGGGAATGGCGATCAGCCCAGCATCCAAGGACCCCAACATGGTTATTCTTTACGCAAGCTTGGCAGGAGGAATGGGTCTGTCCGCAGTGGTATTTTTCTGGCGGTTCAGGCGGTACGACAAGATAGACAGACAGCTAAATCAGTTTTAGCTCGCCATTGAGGTACCAAAATGAAGAGACAAGGAACAGCAAAGCTTCTGTTGCGCTTCCCCAGAATTCACGAGACCTCCACACACTGCGCAGCGGAAACGTAAGTGCCAATGTGGCCAGAACTACATTCACCGTTCACAGTCGGTAACCCCGCCTTCAGAGATCTAGACGAGACTGATCTCGGGCCCAGGGTTCCGATGGTCAGATGCACGCTGGACACATGAACCTGGTAATTAACTTGCGCAAAGGGTGCCACATGTTTACGCACGCACAAACTTGCTCAGGGTGGGGGTTTCTTGGCTGGCTGAACCTCCGGTAAGGGGAGCAGGGGTTCAAAGGCCCAGCTAAAGAGGAACATCCATCAAGGTACCAGTGTAACACCGCAGATCGTTGAATCCCTGGAACACATTCAAGAGTACCTTGATAGTCTCAAAACAATCACCTCATGAGATCAAGCGCAAGACAGTCTATTACTGAGAAATTCATCGCCGTCTTGTCACATCTTGCCTATATTCATCCTGCTGCCTTCGATCTTACCCCGCCTCACCTCATCTCATCATTCTCACCTCACAACTTCGCCCATCCGCATCATGACCGACCAATCCATCCCCTCCGGCCACGCCGTAACGCAATACGCCTCAACAAGCAACAAGCTCGCCGCCCGACTCGCCATCCACAACTACAACACCTACACCGAGGCCTGGTTCCCATGGGCGCTCGCACGCATCCCAAAGAAGGGCGACATCCTCGAAGTCGGTGCTGGCACCGGCGCCCTCTGGGAATCCGCTTCTTCAGATCCCTCGGCCCTGGCTGAACTCACCTCCCTCACTCTCACCGACTTCTCTTCGGCCATGTGCGAGACCATTCGTTCTTCCTCATCCATCAACCACCCAAATCTGAAAGTAGTCCAATGCGACGCCACTTCCCTTTCCTTTCCCGAAGCGAGTTTCGACGTTGTGGTGGCAAACCACATGCTTTACCACGTTGACGACCCGTCCGTTGCCCTCAAAGAGTTCGCACGTGTGCTAAGACCAAATGGCACCTTGATCGTCGCACTGAATGGGCTGGATCACTTGGACGAGCTGTTGGATATTGGCGCCAAGGTTGGGAGACCGAGTACCATCAGGAACCAGGCAAGGATCACGGCCGAGAATGCGATTGAGACGATCCAGGGGCTTGGTGGACTTTTCAAGGACGATAGTATCACGTCAGAGAGGTTTCCTGGTGCGTTCAGAGTCCCAGATGCGAAGCCAATTTTGGATTATTTGCATAGCTTGGGTGAGGAGGGTTTGGGAGAGAGGGAGACGGCTATTGCCAGAGATATTGTTGAGGAGAGAATCAAGACGGAGGGCGCGTTTGAGGTCACGAAGAATATGGTTTTGTTTAGGGCTAATAGGGCTTGATGTCTGGTTGGGGCAATTGTATCCTTGTGAGATAAGAGTATGAAGAGAGTTGAAGATTTAATTCGAATCCTTGAAGTATATGCCCAGTGCCCGGACATCCCTGGTATGTTTGTGACATATCACACCAAGTTTCCACACATCAGGGTTTCTTTGACACTTAACCTCAGGGGTACCTAACGGGACAGGACCCGGCGGCTGAGTTCTCAGGGGATGGATGCCGAAGTCAAAGAAATCGAATCAGCCAGAGACACACATTCACTGCTTTTGAAACCCGCTCCCTGGCTTGATCTGGTTTGTTTTCTTCTTCCCTTCAAACCATGGACGAATCAGAATTGATGCTTTCCCGACGCCACCTCGAGCTGAAACCTGGTTCAGTTCGAGCAGTCATATATCAGATCGAGCAACAAAGAGATATAATGCAGCCTTAACCCGATACTCACAATAAAAACCGTTGTTAAGCGTCTACCATCAGACAACTTCAAGACAAGGGGCGCTGCTCCAGTCATGGGCCGCATAGAGGGCCGTAAAATGGATGGCTATGGGTTCTCAACAAGAATTCGCATGGTATTGTGATACCAGCATTGTCTCGAGCACTTCACATCCTTCATAATTTCTCATACAGACAGGCCATGACAGTGCTGGCCAGAAGGACTCCTTGCCTACATCAACAAAGACTATGGAAAGTTCAAAGAAGACGCATATACACAGCTCTCCTCAGAATGTCGAAGTTGACGATATAAGAGGCGGGCAGTTCCTTTGCAGTGTCCAAGATGTTATTCAGACCTCAAGCACTCAATCATCAGCCGCTCTATTTAAGAACAGCCGTCATAAATACAAGCCGCTGAGCGTACAAGGTCACCCCGAATTTGAAGAAACATCTTATGTCTTCCTCTCAGACCCAAGGAAACGGGTGTGACTGCATTTATTGTTAGATTCCAGATCCTGAAGCCACACTTGAGAAGACGCCTTCCGAATCTTATGTTCGTTGCTTCCGCCATCTTGTTTCCTTTTATGTCATTCGGAGCGCGAGTTACTAACATCTCTCACCAGTTCCTTCTCGAGGGTCTCAAAAACGACCCCAGAAAAGAGAACCGCAAACTGAGCAAGATTGAGCTGTCCGCAGTGCGAGCCCAGTTAGACCTCGCAATCACAGGCAAGTCCAGCGGACATCTTCACCGACACGGCCCCTACGCTCATCAATTCTCGAACAATCCAGAGAAGTTTCAGGATCTTGTATCTGTGAGCCCTCGATTAGAATTTCCCATCCTCCATCCGGACAATCTTACTGGTAAATCTATCAAGACTTGAAGGCCCAAGATGAAGCCTGGGCCGGTGAGGGTTATCTACAATGAGGACGATAAAACGAAGTTCGACGTAATATATCATGACACCAACGCGCCACTCGCAAATGAGAACTCGAATTGGAAGCCTCATAGGTTTAGCAAGGCTGTTTTTGTATTGGTGTAGCTGGTGGAAGACGGTGCAGAATCTCCGCTCAGTTTTCCTGGAAAGGCGTGTTGTATGCTTTGATGCTGGGAACCTGAATGGTCGACCGTTGAGCTACATGTGTTTCTGGAATTGCATACTTGGTATTACTAGGGGGCAAGACGGTTTTAGGCTCTCAAGGTATCTATATGCTTGGAGAATCAAACGTGTTAGAAGATAAAATTGGATAACATCAGACCAACGCAACATGGGTTGTATCATCACAATACCAGGTATTCACAACCGCGACCCCCGAAATATCTTCAAGTTGTTGATACTTTGGACCTCTCACCACCACACGTCATCACATTGTTTCAGCTTTCGAAAGATAACTAATCAAAAATTCACCTTCTATCTCCTTCCCTTATCATTTTCCTCTCTGGAAACCTCCGCCGCCGCCACACGCTCCCAATCTGTTGGAATCTTGGAAGAGGATTGAGGTTGACAAACCATGGTGGTCAGCTTTGGGGGCATACGTACATATTTATATGACTTCCCAACGTTCTGGAACGTCTGCGGCGTACCGATGTAAGCCCCAGAATCTGGATCAAGACTGGACTTGGCCACAAATGGCCACATCTGTGACACGCCTCGCCGCACTATCTAAAAAAGCTTACTTTCCAACATCACGCCGGTAGCGGCACAGCTAGTTGGCTTCCAGGCTATATAGCTGCTCTTCGGGGTCTTGGGTACAACTTTTAATGGAGCATAAACACACTTACACACTTTTACCCCTGAATCTCGTGCAGTAACAGATCGTCCAAGACTACAAGCATCACTGGCATTTTTGGAAGAGAACTCACAATGGCAACCAAACCGACTTCGAAATCCATCTTCATCTGCTTCGATGGCACAGCAAACAACGAACAATCTGGAACAAATATCCATCGGCTCTACCAGCATGCAGCCGAGATCCCCAGCAAGCAAGCAAAATGCTATGTCACCGGACTGGGAGCCGATTGGGATTGGAACATGATAGGAGGAAGCTTTGCTGGAAAGGGTAAGAAAAAGAAAATAACTTGAACGCTATGCCCAGTGTCTAGGCAGCTGACTGTAAACCGTTCACTGAAGGTATCGAGGGAAAGCTCTGGAAAGGATATGACTTCCTCGTCAAAAACTCTTCCCGCGACACCCCGGCAAACGACAAGCTTAGCGTGGTCGGTTTCTCTCGCGGCGCTTTCACGGCGTCCTGTTTCGTCACGTTTCTCAATGACGTAGGCCTTTCCGCCGGCTTGAATCAGGAACAACAGTTCATCAAGCTGTTCACCAGTTGGAGAGAGGCTCGTGAGTCTTCGGGTACCTTTGATAGACAGAAGTTTCTTGTTGGAGAAGGGCTCAACCCCAGCAATTTCCAGCCGAAGATCATCTCAGCACTTGGGCTTTTTGACACTGTTGCCGCTCTGGAAGGGGGCCGTGCTGCCGGAATGGCGAAGCCCACAAGGGAGAAGCTAGCCTTCATCGATGGGGTCGTTCCACCCAACGTCAAGAACGCCTACCACGCTCTGGCCCTCTTCGAGCACCGCCGTGACTTCGGTCCTGCCGTCTGGACAAGCTGGCCGCCTAAATCCAACGTCCGTCAGTGCTGGTTTGCCGGCTGCCACAGCGACGTCGGAGGATTCAGCACAAACAAGCACCCAATTCATCACTTTGCCTTGCTCTGGATGATGGCGGTGCTTAATGACTTCGTCATGTACAACACCTGGAACCTGATGCAAGACATCACTGCCTCGGTCGGCGCCATCGCAGAAAAGTACTTCTCTGACTCCTACGACGGCAACATCCTCTTCATCCCCAAAGCATGGCACATTGCCGGATCGGAGGACCGCCAACTTCCCACCCTCGGCCGCCCAACCGAAGAACAGCTCAGGAAGTCTCAATCCGCTGCTGAACAGAACCAAGTGCGCTCCATCATGCGAGATCACAGCATCCACTGGACCACTGCTTCCTTTGTGGCCTGGATGGCCGCCAATGGAAGACCTTGTCATCCTCTCCAAGCACACAAGCGTCTCCCTCCAGATTTTGGTATAGGTGGCCGCCCCTGCCGCTGGTCGAAGGCCCAAACTACCATCGAAGAAGAAATCCCGTCCCATTTTGAGATGGAATTCCTCATGAACTGGGCGGACTCGGACGCTGAAAAGAGAACTCAGACCCAGGGGTTCATCAACGAAGCTGGAACGGCCCATACAAAGAAGACGGCCCTTCCGGATCGTAAAAAACCCACCAGGGGCCAAACCCTCCCTCCTGTCCAAGCAGCAACTGCCTCGAGCCAGAAGACCGCTCCAAATCGCCAGCCTGTCAGATCCGGGACACTCCCCACGCCGAAAACAAAGCCCGAAGCATCCACCACGGCTCCTTCCCGTGCCGTCCCTCCCAAACCGGCCAGATCCGGAACCCTGTTGCCTTCTCAGTCTAGCCAGTCAGCAAATACCAAGGAGAAGGGCACTGCTCCTCGTCCAACGCCCTAAACGCTCGGTGAAGATGATATTGATAGTGAGACGAAGCAGCGATGAGCGGCGGTATCATTGAAACAACCGTAGGCAGTTTAAGAAGACCCAGAAAAGATTTTATAGGCAGTTGGAAGGAAATCGCGTTAATAATTAAGAAATATATATCGTCAGGAAGTTCCTCAAAAAGAAGCGCCATCTTGCGTGTCGTTGGACTAGGATTGGGTAGGCAGAGAAAGGAATTGGACGGATAAGTGGGAAATAGTCCGTGACGGTTGGTAGCGCTTGATGACGAACCTTATTACGCGAACATTTAGATGTTGTCGCTACCTGCTTTGAACTTCCGAGCTGAAGTTATCGCGGCCTTCAGGTGCTGGCAGGTGACTGAGTGATCTGGGGGAAAGTTTCCGATAAGGTAGAATCAACCCAATCAATTCTGCTGAATTTTCAACTGGGTTGTGAATTTTTCTTGACAAAAAATTACACGTTGCAATTCTCTTCATTATGCTTTTCTGACTGTTTTCCGTTTTCCAAACCTTCCAAGATTCACTGATGCACGTTCACCTGGAGTTTGATTCAAGCTTTGCGATTGGCCAATAATAGCGGGGCATCATGTCGACCGGGTCTGCGGTTGCTGGAAGGTGGTCCAAGCTCCTTCGCGTCTCATTGACTGCAAACCGCGAATTTTGTTAGCTGGGAGCTTTCAGCGCCTGTTTTCCAACAAACAATCCCCGATCCCGCCCCACGACTTGAAGAGCACCCAACATCGAACCACCTCCCCGCGATGCAGCTTTGCGATTTCGTTTGCAATTGATCCAATTCCACGACTGTACACATTCCGTCACATTTGGCCGCGATGCAGCCGACACCCAGAGCTCGGCGCACGCCGCAAAACACCCAATACACATACCCGATCGGTCGCAGAGTATACGATGTAAAAACATACCCAGTTCAGTCGCCCCAGGGTGCAACAATCCTCATCTATGGCCACGAGAATGGGATCACGGTAACCTGGCGTGGTGGCAAACGACTCAAGGCCTCCAAGCAGCCAGGCAACGGGAAGCGCAATGGCGCCGCTGCCGAAGATGCTGTCATGGTCATCGATTCCGACGAAGACGCCCACACTGCGACCACCGCTGCGTTTGTCGACAAACCCGAGTTTCAAGACAACACCTCAACCGCTGATGCTTCCTCTCTCCCTGAGATCGTCCAAACTCTAGATCTTGCTCTTGGTACCGCAGTACTAGGTGTTGCCGTTCCACCCATCCCCAATTCCACCGCCGAGGACGCAGCGTCAAACGGCGTCAGCATACTCAAGGACAAGATCGTCTTTGCGGTAGCATGCGCTTCGACCAGCGTTTACGTTATCACACTCCCTCTTACACCTCCTTCACATGAAAGCAAGGCGAGACCGGAACTGAGGCAGAATTTGTTGGCAGCCAATGCGGGCAAGGGCATGTGGGGTGAGACTCTCACTCTCCTGGCAGGACAGAGTCGCCCGTGCGGAGGGATTGCGATGTCTCTGGTCAAACCAAAGACGGTACCCAGGAGCAGGTCGCTGGAGCGTGCCGCGATGCAGGCCAGCCAGACTCCCCGCATTATCGTCGCAGCACATTCTCGCGAGGCCAGCGGCACTCTTCGTTTCTGGGACGTCACTCTGGACGGCAAGCCCGGCACGGTCGACCGTGTTGAGCCTTTCCAGACCGAGTACCTTCCGTCGCCTTTGACTAGCATCTCTTTCAACCCAGCACACCTTACGCAGCTTCTTGCTGTCACCACATCACATGCTGTCCGCGTTTACGACTATTCCGTAGCATCGCTCCCCTCCGAAGACACCTCAGAAGGCCCATTCCCCTCACAGGGATCCTGGTTGCTCTCCCTTTACCCTCCTTTCACTCGTGGCTCTCCAATATCGATTGCGCGCAAGCCAATTGTGGCAGCCGAATGGATTTCACATGGTCGTGCTGTATTGGTATTGCTTGCTGATGGGCAGTGGGGTATCTGGGATATTGATGGCGGCAGTCCAGTGGCGACTTCTGCTAACTCCGGAGGCCTATTCAGCAAAGCGAGCGCCGGCCTTCGTGGTTCAGCAATCACAGCTTTCAGCATCTCCGGGCATCTCGAGGGAACCAGTCCCTTGAGAAATCCCGGAGCACAGAAACCATCAGCCGTGACTGGGGCGTCTGGAGAATTCGTTCCAATGACTGCACATACACGGCGCGATGCCATCTCGTCTGCCATTGGCGGCGGTTCCGATAAGCTTTCAATTGTACGCGGCGGCATCACCGTCACTCAACTTGCTTCACGAGGCGCGGGTCCAGGCGATGAGAGTGTTCTCCTTTGGTTGGGGGGTACCGATCCTATCGTCTCTTTTGTTGCGTCCATTTCTAAGTTCTGGGACTCTCAACTCCGGCGTGCTGGTGGTGGTGTCAATCTCTGGAGCGGCTCGCAACCAACACGTATGACGCGCCTTAGCGACCTCAGCGCAGGACTTCTTGGTGAACGGTGCACAGGAGCTGTTGCAATCCCCAGATCGGCAGGCAAAACAAACCCGGCAAATAATGCGGCTCCTCCCAGCGAAAATGGCTCAAGCGAAACGGATAGTCTCCCCTTTGAGGTTCTTCTATTAGGCGAGACCCGGATCGTGATAGTGCACGAAAGCGAAGAGGCAGCAGCTGCATCCTTCAATGCTCATCTCCTCGGAGGGCGCAAGAAGGGTCGTTTGGAGCTTGGCCCAGCCAATGCCATCCTGGCATATCCGCGACCAGAGAAGCCTAACAGTGTCGCCTTCAATCTCAGCATTGCCCACAGACCAACAGGAGCCGGCGCTGGCCTGCTCAGATCAACCCGTTCCCGTGTCACTGGCGGAGGATCCTTTGAGTCAATGGACGCTCTACCATCCACTGAAGCCCACGACGAGCGCTCTTTCAGCCAGCCTCCAGGGGTTGGGTTGCGCTTCATCAATGATCTCAACTTTGCTGCCGATCAGCCTGATGACGAGGCTGAAGCCGTCAACCGGAATATAGAGGAGGAGGTGATGGATATCATGGAAATTGATCGGGTAATGGAGCAGATGGAGAGTGAAAGGAATCGATCCACTAAGAGGGTCTTCTTCGAGGAGGGATAGGGTCCTCGCCCGATGATGGACATTACCAGGTGGTAGGTTTCAGTCTGGGCAAATTTATTGAAGGGAAGAGCACTGACATTATTCTATCACAGGAAGAAATGGGAGCAGGAAGAGGACACGGATTCCCCCCTCTGGTCCAAACGAGCCGGTGGTTTGCTGAGAGAGGCACAGTTGCGCCGCAAAGCTCGCCGCGTCGCGTTCGACAAGACCGCGAAGAAAGTCTGAGCATCGAAATCGACATCCGCCGAAAGACAGTTGCGGAGGACTTGTTGGGACCCGAGATTGATGACCCCACGAGACATATGACATGCAAAGCTAATTAGAATGAGAGGGAAAAAAGATTGTTTTGTAGGATACCTCGGCAGGAGTGTTCGCTGCTAACTGTAGCTTACTTACTTTACCACGAGCAAAGAAAAACGAACCATGTTTGACCACAGCCCGGGGGGGTTCATCCTCGAGCATTTGTCCCGACGATCTCTCTTTCCTCTCTTTCACTTTCCCCATACACAAAATATTCCGCACGGCTTGGTGGAGCACAAGGCGAGACCAATCCTTGATAGCTTTGTATTCCGAGCGGTACATTAAACATGGGATTAAACCTTAGTAGGGCTTCTGTCAAGTTTAAAACTTCAGTCGCTTCGAAGGGGGTTTTTTCTCGCCGGCGTCATTTTTGAGAACTTCATTACTGTTTTCGTGCAGCTGATGTTTCTACCAAAAAAAAAATGCATTTGACCAAATGTCTTGCCTTGGCTTCGGTGGTGGTTCTCTCTCCTCGGGGGGGAGTTCCGCCAGCTTACGAGGTCAGGGGGTCATGGCGTCGGTACATCCCTTTTCTTGTTAAACTTTCTGTCCGATATTGTGCCGCCCCCAATGTGGAGTGCAGTAAAATGTAATGTTCACGGTGGAATTGTATGTACGTTATGGTGATATGACAGTCTGGTCATTTCCATTCATCAAATAACAAAAGAAAAGGGAATAAACTATGCTGCTCTCTCCATGCCTTGCCCTGCCTGCTAGGTGAGCCATTCCATGCGCCAATATCATACAATTGCAGGCTTCTCAAGTTCTTCATTTCGTCATCGCCATAACCCCCATTTTTTTTTTCGGGAACATTTAGCTCAGATTCTTCTTGGCCTGATCAACACCACCCTTCACCTTCCCCTCCGCCTGAGCAGCGAAGCCCTTCGCCTTTCCAGCAATCTCACTGGCTTTACCCTGCGCCTGACCGGCGACCTCGTTGACCTTGCCCTGCGCCTGACCAGCAACCTGGCTCGCCTTCCCTGAAGCCTCGTTCTGCAACTTGGCGGCCGCGCCGGGGTGCTTGGCGCGAGTAGACGAGGAAGTGATGTCTTCTGCTGCTTCCTTGACCTTGTTTGCGACGGATGCTATTTCACACATTTATATTAGCATCTGGAATTGTCTTTTTTTTGCAAATGGAGAGGGAGGGGAAAAACATACTGCCGATATCAATGCCATCAATCAACTTGTCTGATACGGCGCGGTCAACAGTCTTGAGTGTGTCCTTGGTGGTCTCGGTCACTGTCTCCGTGACTGACTTGGAGAGCGTGACGGAGGAAGAGAAAGCAGCGCGCTGGGAGGGGAGAGTTTGACTAAAGGTCGGGTTGATGCTGCGCAGCATAGTCGTCGAGGTGTTGACCATGCGGCGGACGGCGGTTTCTGTGACGAAAGACATTTTCGAAAGATGTGATTGGTTGATGTGTGTATAAAGCCGTTTTGTTTGGTGTTGTTGGTTTCTAGGATTGACTTGACTGGATGTCTGTGTGTTGGCAGAATTTGGAATTGAAATTGAGATGAGCTCTTTGAGTGACAATGGTTTGCGCCGCGAGAAGAAAAAAACCAGGTTGCTGGGGTTTTAATGGGAGGTGGTCGAGCTCCGGGAAGGGCAGATGTGGTATTCGGTGGTGATGATGTCATAGGTGTTGTTGGGCCACCAAATGACGTCCGTTGGTGGGGTGGGATTTTCCTGTGAGAGGATAGAGAAAAACTCAAAAAAGATTTGGCATGTGCTTTGGATTGAGAACTTTGGATAAGACCAGAAACTTCTATTGGTAGACCGCAGAGAGCTATTTGTTTAACTATTCAAAACTCTCCTTCTGGGTGTTGATGTGGATTAACGCACGAACGAAGCGTCTTTCGATGCCTTGATGCATCACGAGCAGATTCTAGTGTTTCGATGACGGCACAAACGTGGGAAGAAGCAAGCTAACGAAGCCACCGTCGAGAAGTCTATCGCCAGACACTCCTCCACATCTCAACTGAAGACGGAGAAACGCCAGTAAACGTAAACTTGAAATAGACTTTTCGGGGCCATCAATACCTGAGCGCCGTTGGAGTATCCAAACCAACTTTCGTATGTATGTACTGCACAACCGATATTTACCTTCCAGTAAAGACAGGCTTTCTCTTCTCCGCAAACGCCCTCAACGCCTCATTGCGATCTTCAGTCCTCACAACACGCTCATACATCTCGTTCTCGACAACCTCCCTCGGCTCCTCCACCGCCCGGAGCGCGGCACGGATGGCAACGGGGCCGCCCTCGCAAATTTCACCCGCGAGCCTTACGGCCTCGCTGAGGGCGTCCCTCCGCGCCATGCTGAGGATCTGCTTGTCCCTGGCCTCGTCATCCAGAGTCTCCCACTCCTTGGCCTGCTCCTCGCTCTCAGGGTTGCCCGTGACCTCCACCAACCGGTCGGCAATTCCAAGGAAGTAAGCCTCAGCTGCGGATACGCGACGGCCGGTAAGGATCATGTCCCGGGCACGCTGAATGCCAATGAGTGCTGGAAGCCGGTAGGTACCGCCAGCTCCAGGGATAATTCCCAGCCGGGTCTCGGGAAGGCCAATGACGGCGTTGGACGCGAGGACGCGGAAGTGGGTCGAGAGAGCGAGCTCGAGGCCGCCGCCGAGGGCGATGGAGGAGATGGCGGAAATTGTAGGGATTGGGAGGGTCGAGAGCGAGGTGAGGGTCGTGCGGAGGTTGAGGAGGAAAGCAGCGGTCCTATTTCCAGGTTGCGGAGTAAGAGGTCAGCTTTTGCTTCTCCCAATGAAGAGGGGAGAATTACTCCTCCTGTGTGAATCCCTTGCGCTCCTTGAGATCTGCGCCTGCGCAGAACGCAGTATCAACAGCAGACGCAACAATCAGAGCCCTGGTAGGACCCTTCTTGGGCTCGCCAGCTACCCCTCCAAAGAGCTGCTCCCATTCAGGCGTTGGGATTTCCTCGCCGGTCGCGGCATCGTACTGGGCATGGACGGCGTCAATTTCGTCTCGGAGGGTGTTCAAGAGTACTCGAGAGATCGCATTGCGCGCTGAAGGGCGGTTGAGCTCGAGGATGCGGATGTGGCCAGTGTTCGGCGCGGGAACATCTGTAATTCGGACGATAGGGCCGGCAGTCTCTGCTGAGTAGAAGCGAGTAGCTCGGCGGACGGTCAATCGACCAAAGCGCAATGCGCCTGCTGCGTTGAGCACAAAGGCTGTTCTAGGAGCCATTATTGCGGAACTGAACAGTATGGCGAACAGTGGTTGATGGCGGGGTGCACTGGAAGCTTGCTGGACGATGGCGCTGTTTTTAGTGGATGACGTCCACCCATTCAATTCGGCAATGCTCGGTTACCATCGGAAACCCTGTCTCCTCCTGTTGCTACGCCGACGCTCCTCCTGAATCCAAATACCCCTGAGAAAAGATCTTGGTCAATATCTACATTTCAGCCCATCATGGTGGATTAAATTGCTCCTAGAATTTAGTTCTAGTTACCGTCATGAACGTCACGAATGTGCCATACTAATTGTGGCGCCCAGGTGGAAACTTCAAAACGCCCCAGTCCAGATGTCATCTCACGTGAACTGGCTTGAACTGAAGCGCAAAATCGTGGATGGGGGCTGGCTTTTTCTCTTCATGTGGCAATAACTTTAATTTCGAGTCATTATCTAAGTTGGAAGGTCATTTCTCTGTTTCTCAAATCTGAACTTTTCGCTTCCTTCGTTGCACTTGCTCCTCAACATTGCAACGCAACCATTTATCTTTAACCTATCCATCGGCCATCATGAGCACCATTCCAGATCTGTTCTCTCCTTCAAGAGAAGAGGGAAAATCATGCTATCAGAACCTGCCGCCCGAGCTGAAGCTCATGATCTATGAGGCTCTGCTGGATGAAGGAAAGTTTGAATCACTCCACGCGGTTCTCGATGCCTTCCCACATGACCTGGCCATCGTCGAGGGCAGAAGAGGTTTCCGACGTCGCTATGCCACCGCCAAGGTGCAAGCTCTCAATCTCACAACCTATCAGCTTCATCTACTGTACAAGGTCGCATCCTTACACGTCCCTCCCGGCGGCTCTCGAGAAGATTCTCTACGGTATCTCAAAGAGGCAAGTGAGGACTTTTGGCGCTGCCTCTACACCTGCTCTTATACTCGTCGAGATGAAGTTGAGCTTGAGTTCCAACCCCACAACCAGTCTTGGTTGCTCCGATTAGGCCGTCTATGTTCAGATCTGGTTTACGCCACCAAGTCCGCGGGTTGTGTCATCCTCGGCAAGCCTACTGTGATAGAGTGTTTGATGCTCGAATTCCAAAGCCGTCACTTCCGCGCTGGAATAAAGCTCCACTGTTTTGCACAGTGCTTTGAGGACAACGACTGGGGGCCTCGCTTTCCGCTGGCCATCAGCCCCTTCACCATGGACGTCTTCTCTCTCTACCATAACCGGTTCCTGGCCCTCAAAAACCTGGAGAATCCTCGACGCACCCGGGAAGAAGGCCTCATGACCCTATGGGATCCCTTAGCCCCTTAGAGAGTCGCGCAATACTGGCCTTGGAAGCAGCACGTAATCCAGGATTGGAACAACAAACAGGAACTGGACGACGCATTATGGATGACGCTCTCCGGGCTTGACTACTTCAACCGCTTCGTTCGGATGAGTGAACCAGACCAGCACAGAGAAATCAAAACCCGCCACCCTCATCGCGCACCATTGCCCTGGGTCCCTTGGGACTCTAACGACACTGGAATATTTTCGGACAGGGTAGGGTCCTGGATTATATTTGCACCACAACCAAAGAACCCGCCTAACATGAACTACGATGTGGACGGGTTTCCAATAAATAGCGTGCCCAACCCAAGAAAACCGATCACTGATCAGCCAGAAGCGGATGATACTCCAACTTCCCAGGGCGACACCACTGGCAGCTGAAGAAGCCCCCCACACACCATCACCACCAACCGACTCTCGTCCCTCTCAGCCCTCCACGTGCCCTCTCAACAACACTCCAAACCCCCTGTTTCACATGCTGCAAGTAACCGGAACCCAGCCCTCTCACAAAAGTCCTCACTCAAAGTTTCAAAACCAAAACCAAAACGGGGCAGATCTCTATCCAAGTGATGATCATCAGGGTCCTTTCCTTTTCTTTCCCAAGGGCTGCCTCCCAACCGTCACGAATGGCAAGGCATATTTTCCCACTTGTTCCCAGAACCGATCTGCCTATCTGCCTTTTTAGTGTATCTCCCCCCTCTTTTTTTATCTTGTTCGACCAGGGGATGAAACAAGGTATCAATGTAAGGGCGGGTACCTTACATATTTGGCAGGGAAACCGGCACACCCACACTGTCACGCATAGTGCACACGTGTACGAACGGGAACGGGAACGGAACACAAAAGGGAATCGATCGACACACAACAATAGGTAACATACACGAAAGTTTCTCCGCCCGGTCTTGTGGTCCGGAAAAAGGATGAGATGATCAGCAGAAACCTTGTTTTGTTCTCTTTTGGTTGTCAAAAAGAAAAAAGGAAAAAAGGAGGAGAAAAAAGGATGCATTACGTATACCCAGCTGTTATGTAACGATTGACGTTCATCTTCAAGATCACAACCCCCCCCCCCCCCCAAAAAAAAAAAAAGAACATCGCGAAATCAATTTCATCATCAAAAGTCCAAAAGCAAAAAAAAATTGAAATAAATAACAAAAAGAATACAACACCCTATCTATAAGTTCCCCCATGTTTCTTGCATACAAATATATATCTATTTCCCCTTACATGACCATAATTAAACGGGCCAACCAAAACATACACATGTACACAAATATAAACCCTCTCCTCCCGTCATGTGATGTCGTCCACTCTACAAATATGTGTAAAGTATTCGCCTTTCAAGGCAAAAAAAGTCCGTCGTCAAGAAACCCTCAAAACCTCCCCGTTATCCACCACCACCGTGATTTGTAAATCGAAACTCGTGCCTTGGTCAGGGAGAGACTTGGAAGATGGAAAAAAGCAAAAGACGATCGGGTATAACGCAGCGCAAAAAGGTCGTCAGGGCCATCAGGCAGCAGCAATTTCTCCCCGTATCGGAGTTAATGCAAAAGCAGTAGTATGAGTGAGTAGGTTTGTAGGCAACCAGTAAGTAGCTAGTTAGCCTAGTGTGTGTGTGCTGTGATATCTGCGCTCTCGCGACTTTTGTATAGCGTTGTGCGTTGTGTGTGTGTAAGTAGTAGAAGAGTTACAAATAGACAAATAAAAGAGAGAAAATAAAGTGAAATAAAAAAGAACAGGAAGAGGACATAAATGCCAAAAGGGACAGCGCAAGCGTAAAAGAATGGAAGAATCTCCTTTTTTGGTCCTCCACCCTCCCACAAACTTCCGCTTTCTCCTCCTCCCCACAAAAGCAACGTTTGTATATATGTCCAGTCCACGGAGTGGAGAGACTTTCTCTCTCTCGCCAAACAAAGACTGGGTTGATAGACACAAGAGATTTTGCAGATTTATATCCCCTTCCCCAACGCCGAGATTATGCTGATGTCAAGAGAGATTGTTTTTAAAATACAGGCACGGGTTCGTTTGTCGTCATCACTTTGGCCGCAGGAGGTTTGGTTATGCAATCATGCGTTGGTAACCTGGTGAAAATGTCATGTCAGCAAAGAGTATTGATGGTATCAGACTGTTCTCTCAGGATATATACTCACACGAAGGATCCTCCTGGAATAATCTTGGTTGTCGGCGATGCTGCCGTCGCTCATTCTCCTGTGGGCCATCACTGGGTCCATTCGAGAGTCCGTCATTGACATGCCGCCACTGCTGCTGGGTGGCTTGCCAATGAAGGCGCTAACTGCTGCGTTGCGGCGGTGTTCTTCTTCGATCTCCTTATTCCTCTTGCGGCGCAAAAACAGATATCCGCCGCTGAGAGCGGCTGCAACCACGATAAAACCAACCACCACACCAGCAACTATGCCGGCTACGTTTTTGCCACCTTTCTTCTCTTCTTCCGGGGTTGATGATTGGGTAACAAGGACTGTCTGTGCTGGTTGTGTCGCGGCGGATGTTGGCCCTGTTGTAGCAGATGTCGAGGTGCTGAGACTACTTCTCTCAGAGTTGTCTACTGCCAAAGTGACGCCAGTGTTGTAAACTGACCAAAAGCTGATACCGCCACCTGAAAGAGGTTAGCACGCTGACTCGGGTTGGTATGTAGAAAAATGATTCCACTCACATGCTTCCTGATCATAACCTGGGCACGTAACGCTGCATTTATCGTCGGAAACCAGGTCCTTCTTCGGGGGGTACTTATCCCCGCACCAGCACTGATTTCCTCCACCCATGGCGCCAACTGCGTAACCCTTTGGAAAGCAGATATTCTTGATGCATCCACCCATACTGTTGAATGTGAGGGTTCCATTCATCACCAACTCTCCCGATGATTTGAAGCAACCTTGACTTGTTTGGGTGTTGAGCATAGGGGTCGTCTTTGGGGGTTGGAGAGCGCGGCCCACTAGGCGATGGGCTGCTTCTCTCGCCCAAACCATGTTGTTGCCGGCCATCTTGTCTGGAAGGGCGTCGCCGGCGGCGGCGAGCAGCGCGGCGGCGATGAATGTTATCGTCTTCATTATGTATATTGTCGTCGGAACGTCTCCAGGTTATATAGCTAATCGTACCCGCTCTCGAGGGGGAATTGTCGAGCCAAATGTGGTTGATTCGGTTCGGGTCTGGTCGATGCCGATCGGAGACGGCGTCGCTGGCTTTCTTCAGGTGACTTGATGCCAAAAAGCAACGACGTTCGCGTCGGTCCGGGTTGGCGTGGATATCCGTTCCTCTTCCTCTCCTTCTCTCGACGATGTCACCTTGACTCACAGAACCTTCCAAATGGGTCCTTGAAGTCGAGGCAAAAAAAAAGTGGTGTTTATGAATTGAAGTTTGGTTGAACGAGCGTCGCGCGGTTAAGCGGGTGGGTTTGGTGGTAGCTTGGGCGGAATGCCGGATTTGCTGTCGTGTCTTGGTCTCCCTTTTTCGGTGGAGAACCTACTGGTGAGGGCGCATTGCCTTTCTTTGGCAGACACTGAAGGCGTTTTCGCGGTCGGTCTACCGGTTGGTGATCGATCGATTCTTGATGATCGGGGTGGAGTGATTGATATGGAGAGACAAAACACACGAAGGGCGGAAACGAGTGACGGTGGTGGAGGGAACGACAGTGGTTTTGTTGCAGAGAAGGGAAAACGAAGAGAGGGAACACTGGAACCCGCTCCGCACAGGGGAAGGTCTCGTCCCAGAGAGGCACAGGGGGAACATGGGAAGCGAAAACGAAATTGCACTGGGCCTCGGGATGACGCCGGGACGTACCTGCTCGACACCCCTGTCGATTTGGTGGTTCCTGGCCACACAGCGTAGGGAATCCCTTCTCGCTTCCATCGTTTCCCCCAGCTCCATCCAATTTAGGCTTAGTGAGACGGGGTGCCTCTCAACCAATGATGAGGGCTTCTGGCCGCGAATCCCGGATTTCCTGCACATCATTGGCCCAGGCCAATTTACCCTCGTGGGCGACCGAGATGGGCCCTGGAAAAACAGTCAGGAACAAATTTCAGGGGGCGTCTTCCTCTTGTCGATCACTGCGATTGGAGGTTGGATGTTCCGGATGCACAGTCGGTTAGTGTCGTGCCATCCGATGTTAGGCATTTGGCTTTCTTCTAGGCACATGTTCTATCAGATATTATCTGGCGGGGATCAGCATGAGCGATTGGTACTCTTGCGGGCGCCGATCGTCCGTTGGTGTCGTGGTGGATAAATTATGCAGGCGTTCTGAGCCACCTCTCCCGGCTTTTGCGGTTCATCGCCGTTGATAAGAATCGAAGATGCAAAGCCCTTACTTTTTCACAGGTGTGCCCAGATCATTAACAAGCTTTCAACATCAGATCGGTAGCCCGTCGGTGGCCCATCATCAAGGCAGATGGCGAACCTCTGATTGAAAGCAGCGACAGAACAGGCAGAGACGAGCGGGGGTCAGGGACGAACATGAAACGAGAAACATGGGGGTGGTCGGTGGAGAGAACGGCATGCACTCCCTCGTTTGGGGTCTTTTTCAATGTGCATCTCGCTGCATCAAAAAACCAAGACGCCGCCAGTGTGGCCAGCCGTTTTGTCGAGCGATCACAAGTGGAGTTCCAAAGGTTGGCTGCCGTGCGTGGTTTTTTTCTTTTCAGCTGATGTTTGCACAACGATGCGATTGTCATCGGTCGTCAGGCGACTTTGGGGAATAAAATGTCGAAATTCGTTGAATACGAAGTGCCCCACTCATCCACAACCAACGACACAGAAAGATCAAGCTCTGGATTTCAGGACATTCAGTGGAAAATTCCGCCTTCTCCGCAAAAAGAACGGTTGGAAGTTGGAGGGTGACTTCCGCTTGCTGACCCGAGATTGGATTTCCAGCAAACGACCCTCAGTGCACAGCCTCCAAAACAACACGCTCTTTGCATTAGCCATTGGGAGCATTTGTGACTTTGTCAAATTGATCAAGTTGACTTTTTTCCCCTCTGGTGTGCAACAATCCGAATTTTCCGGTTATTACTCAACCTGAGGATGTGTTTTTTCGGAACAGCATAACATAACAACCCAGCGAGCCCACACAACCGCGCGCCTGTGCACTCCGATGCTCCCGCGCTCCCGGCTTTGGTTGTGTGCTGCACTTTTATTTTAAGACACGATACATCATCCAAACTGCGGAGACGGAGTGATCTGCATCTTCCGCGCCAGACCATGCATCAAAACATTTTTCTTTATAAATCTTAACAGCATTCCATCAAATACATGTCGATGAGATGGAAAGCGGCGCGTTTGCAAATTCTGGATTGTCAACTGCCAAAAGATGCAGACCGCCGTTCCGGTCCCTCGAACAGAAACTGCCATTTCTTTTGGGGTTGCACAACACAAACCCAGTGCTGGGGCCTGGTTGCGCCGCGTGCGTGCCGCTGCCCCTTTTTGCCTATCTGGAACCAAGTTACACAACAGGATGGATACGCACAAAAAAAGCGTCACATTATGTTGATGGTTGACTGTAGTTCTATACCAGTCAGGCGAAGATTTATGTTTGAAGCGCCGGTATTCTATTGATGTGATGCGATATTGTCCTCGATTCGGCCTTGCCTCAAATAATTACTACCAGCGCTGTCTTCCCATCCTCAGTGTCTAGTCACATGATGGAGATGCTGTCATGGGAAATCGGTTTATTGCTATCGAAATTTGATGCCACTCAAAAGCCATCCCTCCAAAACAGAAACGCAATCTTACACCATTGGCCATTTTATGTCCAAACAACCAAGAAGACATAAGCAAATGAGACGCCCAGAACAAAGGAAATCACATAGCCAAGCTGGAAAGACGTCTTCTGCAGTGCTGGCACAGTCGTAGATGGCACTATTTGTTCCGGTTCTGCCTCTGGGGGTTCGTCTCGCGGTATATCTTGCTTCGTCTCCGCCTCGGGTTGCTCTTCTCCGTCCGAGTTTGAATTTGATTCTGTGTGCTTCAAGTCTGGTAGTTGACCTTGTGTTTGCGGGTTGTCGACTTCAGAGTTCTTGTTTCTCGTGGCTAAACTCCGATCTATCAAGTCTAGGAGGGTGTCCCGGTTGGGGATATCCAACAACTCAATCCAGTCTCGGAAAGTGATTGGGTCTCTGTAATCCAGTAACATCTGGTAGCCCGAAGTGCTATCAGCTGAGAAAGAAAGATCCTCGTCGGAAGGATCAGACAACCGCATGTGGTAGTGAATTGCAACGTCATTCCCCAGCTGCAACACGGCCAATGGTTTTGGGTCGTTCCCAATCATATTTTCTTCGGCTCCAGCATTCAGAGAACCGAATAATACACATGGGTCTGCCCCCGCCCGCAAGAACGCTTCGACCACTTTTCCAAACGCTACCCACGATTTTGAGCGAAATGCTTCTGGCTGGATACGTTCAGCCCGTTTCCGAAAGACATACTGTAGATCAGAAAGCCCATCGATCAAGTAATGCTGCCATATTGTCAAAGGGTTCGACATATCAAATTTGACGGTGTCATCGGCCTCCGGAATGTATCGGTAAAACCAGGTCTTCAATTGCAGGACTTCTTTTCGCCCCTTGACCAGCATCAAATCGAGAAAATCGAAAACGGACTGGGCCATAATCCTTGGATTGTCTGCAAGCCAAAAGACCGTGTAGGCCATCGACGCTACTTGAAAGCCGTCATCGAATACTCTCGGGTCGTTTTTGAGCTTCCAAATAGCGTAGTCACACTCTCCGAGCAATATTGAGACGTGCAGAGGACTTCGGGTGGCGAAATTGTATGCTTTGAGCATCGTCTCGTCACTAGGCGTCTCGAAGGCAGCCGATCCGAGCACCGAGCAGTTCACTGTGATGCAGCCTCGTAAAGTCTCGCTTTTTTTGTCGTTGGTAGGAAATCTGGTTGGGGTCAATTTCCGTTGCGTAGCGATATGGTGCCAACGATCCAAAAATGTATACGGTGACTCGTCCATTCCATGCTGAGCGCGAAGCAAAAGCAAAGCACTCTCCCATCTGGATCCATCATAGGCACGGCCGTTGTGAATGAACTCAGCAAGCAATAGTTGCGAAATCGCGTCCGGCGGAGATAGTCCCAGAAGACCTGCCGAAAGCTCGACTTGGACGACTGGCTCTTCCAAATACTCCTGTATCGAACGATGAGTGAAGACAATTTGCGTCACCTCATATTCCCCATATACACTGTTGAGTGGTGCTGTGTCTAGAAGCCCTTTGCACCACGCCTTCAGCTGAAGACCAACTTTCCCAACATTGTCCAGTATCCTGCGAGCTCCAAGGTCGTGCTCAACAAAGTCAATCTTCCACCACGCTGATGTTGACATTTTGTAGGCAAAATGGCCGTCTTTGCAATAATCCTGCAAGAATGAATAGGCGACCCCAGAAAGAAATAATTCCACATCATTTCCACGCTGATCTTCTCGTGAGGTGAGTTTGGAAAGCTCGAGAAGCATGGAGAAACTAAGATATGCCTTCTGACGATGTCTTTCAGGTATTGACTTCATCATTCTTGCCAGAAGCGGCCGTAGTCCAGCAGGAAAGCGATCGAGGGCATCAATACTCGGGTCACCGACTTCAAGGTCCTCCCGGATTTCTTGAACGACGAGCTGAGCCCACAAGAATACACCCTGAGCCTTCTCTGGGATCTCCTTGATGAGTTGATTTCTGATGTTTTCATCACGGATGTCGTGAAGTCTCTGCTCCGAGAACCTCTCCATATCATACCGCGTCAGTTCGTGAAGACGGACCGTTGTTTTGGGCGGGAACTTGTTATAAAACGCGGGATCTTCCCTACTGGCCACGCATATCTTGACAACTGTATTCTGGGCCCCTGTTGCCCATCCTTTGATGAGATCAACCAGATCGCTTTGATCCCGGCCGTTGGTGTCTTGGTACTCGTCCAGGCCATCGATGAAGATGCAAAAACAAAAGTTGGGATCATAACCACCAAAAATTCTGCCGAGGGCCGTCAAGATCTCTGAGTCGTCAACCTCAACCGTGTGCCCAGCAATGGATCGTGATCGAAATCTGCATACCTTCGCCCAAATTCTAGGCAAAGTATTCTGGGTCAGGCTGGGACATTGGTCGAGGATATCGTAAAGCAAAGTTCTGCAGAGTCCTCGAAGTAGTTGCTGGGTACCGCCAATAACCACCGAGAAGAAGAAGTTGACCTTGACAAGTTTTCGGTCTCCTGACAGAACAGTAAGTTGGTGTTTCTCAGCTGCGCGGATAATCTCCTTGCAGAACTCTCACTTACCAGCCCATCGTTCAAGCTCTGCTTGTGTGTGGGGATGGTCGAAAAGAAACTGCATCAACGTCGACTTCCCCGACCCAAACTTCCCAGCAATATGGAAGACGCCGGCATCCGATTGCGCAGAGATCCAATTGCTCCACTTCATCCTCGCTTCATTTTTCATCTCCACCTCTTCGTCCTTGTCGTTGACATTTCTCGCTCCGGACTCAAAGAGCCATTGAAAGGTTCCTCCGTTTGCCTTTTGCTGCTCATTGATAACGGAGACGTGCTGCTTCAACATGTGGCTTCTGTCCCTCATCTTATCATATTGAAGGCTCTTCAGGATGCACTGGTGGATGCGCGTATCCCAGAGCTTTCTCTCCTGATCATTGATAGACCGTTGGACTTCGTTCCGCACCGAGTCAACCAACCAACCCATCCCCGAGCCTTCACGGAGAAAGCTATTTAACTCATCTAGTCTCCCTTGAATTTGCTCCATGCTCTCTTCTCCATGTGCAATAGAGGAGACCAGTTTGTCAACCGTGATGCTGAATTACCTATCGTTAGTCTCCAATATGAGTCGAACTCGACATGCTACAACATGTACCATAGAACGGAACCCACCTTGTTGACCAGGCAAGAAGCAGTCCAAGCCGGCCATGACACCTGCCAAGTTTCTCTTCTAGCTCTCTTCTTTCATTCTCGTGGAAGACGTTGTTCCAAGAAGCAGACAATGACCGCCACGCTGCGCGAAACCCACCTCTTGAGCCTGGGGGTTGCATCTTCTTAAGGAGCCGGAGGAGATGAGTGGAAACATTGCTGCAGTCCGTCAATATATCATTGAGATCTTCATCATGACCCGGGAGTTTGTGTCGAGAATGGAAGGATTCCATTTTTGTGATGACATCCTGCAGGGTTGCGTTATCGGACAGGTCACCGTTCCGATAGATCTCGACGCCTCCTTTGATCAGCTTCCCAGCAAACAAGATAAAGGACAAAATCCCCGAGGCCAGCTCAATTGAGCTTGCAGGATCCATGGTTTCTAGGCATGGAAGGGCTGATGTTGTGACAGGCTGGTGAGTGGAGGGAGCAGTGAGGTTGTGAGAGCTGGAGGGAGGTGCCCAATATTGGGGGTTGCGTGAGCTCAAGGCAACCACTCCGCAGCATATCTGTTGGACCAATCATGCCACACTTCGGCAAAAGCAAATCGACTGATTTGACGGTTATTATTCGTAAATGTCTGTGAAAAGTGAAGAGAAAATTCTCATACCCAACCCTTTTGATAACTCTACTTTTCTAGGGTTGTGCAGCTAACACTCGCTTCCAGCTGTCAACTCCAGTCTGTCAATCTAACCCCACCTGTGATCATCAGCAACAGCGACCAATCCTTCCTGATAAAAACACACCCACCAGGCGGCAACCACCTTCATTTTGGGCAGCACGAGCAGCTCCCTGACATTACCAGAATTATCGTCTGAGTGAGTTGCCCAAGCAAAACACCAGAAATGTCCAGTCCAACAGCACAGAATGAAGACGCAGTATGGTCGTACGGGATTGCCGACATCAACCCCGCCATCAGTCTGACGCAGCATCTTCCTCAAGGCATCGATGCCGACATCTTGACCGTATGCGGGGGTGATGTCCGCGATATCCTGTACACGGTCTACTCCGAAAAGGGATTTCCTGCGCGTCGCCTAGATATCACCGCTAGCGCAAATCAGGTGGCGTTTAGTTCGGTCAACATTGCTCGCCATGTTCTCATCTTCACCCTGATTCTGGACGGGAAGGACGAGGTCTCTGCCGACCAGCTTTGGAATATCTACTACCACCTTTATCTCGCCCCAGCCGATTTTGACTTGGTCATTACTCAAGCAAGCAAGCTATGCAACATCTCCCACAATGCGAAGGGATGGAATGCTGGCCCGTACGGCAAAACAATGCAGTTCCGCGATGAGGCTACTTTCGACCTTGCTCGGTCTACCTGGGCCGGTTATTTGAAGGCGAAGAGAACCGACGCGTACAAAAAGCAGTTTGAACACATCCGGAACCTCTCGGACAAGCGGAAGGAAGCCGTCTATGGCAAGTTTGGGGAATGTGTTGTACCGAGTAGCGCACGCTCTTGCGCTCCTCTCTCAGCACAGGTCATGGAGGATTTGGTCGGTCTCACAGAGATGAATTGGCAAAACGGACTCACTGGTCGACACCCGCCCCCTGGGTTGGGTTCAATGTTTCCAAACCCAGTCATTGCGACCGTTGTTTCTGAGAAATGTCTGATCGAGTACCCCACGGATCCGCTCATTGCTTTCCATCTGGCTGCTGCCCACGCAAACCTCACTGACCTTTCGCCCCTACGCCTTGACGAGGAGCTAGCCGCTTCTACGACCAAAAAGAAACACCAAATCTTCGCCATGGCCAAGTTGCAGTGGGAAGCATGGACAGATGCATTCAGGGAGGCAGCCGCGAGGACAACCATCCGCTTCATCAAGATCGTTGAGTTCTTTTCCTTCTGCGAGACATTGAAACAGGAAGAAGGCGGCGATGCCCCAAACAAATTCGATGCCATTCACACCTCATCCCTTGCCGATCAGTTTGGAATTCTGAACGCACTGGTTGCTACCGCGCCTCTTCTGAAGCCCTTGCCATCATCCAGCATCTACACCGAAGCTCTGCTACACAATACATTTACTGGCAACAGGCTCGACACGCTTCTTGGTACTCACACCACAGCCATCACCACTCTTTTAGGCTTATCCCCAACCGAGTACTGGACGAACGCAACCGCCACATCTCTTGCCGATGGAATAATTGCCACCTGGTCCGGCAAGTCGGACTTGGCCCTTCAATTCCGGCTTGCATGGAAGCAAAACAACCAAGTCTCTGGCGTCAAAACAAAGCTCGCCATTGACCCATCACGCCTCGCACGTATCTTGTACGAAATCTACCGTCAACTGTCAATTGGGACCAACACGGCAATCGTGCGACCAGATTCGGCGGCTCAGATGTTTGCGGCGAGAGGTTACGGAGCCCTCTGCACCGCAATCAACCAACACGTTCAGGTGGATTCGGATGCCTTGTTTGAAGAGCTTCTCAGTCTCCTGGTCAAGGATGGCCATGCCGAAATGGCGCATCAGCTCTCCGGCATCACCCGACAGATGAAGGAAATGGGTCTACAGCGCACCGCTACCTCAAGTCTTAGCTCCTCAGGAGAACCAACTTTCACAGTTGTCACTGACGAAACCACAAATGATGTCACTGCAATCACCGGGCACCTCGACATCACTTCTGATCTGGGTAAGAAGCTTCTCGCTGATAAGTCGATACCTATCAGCCTACACCAGTCCTCGCCACATACCATCAACATACACTTCAGCAAGGCTCGTCTTATTCTACCCCTGACGTTCCCCGTCCCGGTGTCCCAGGAGAACAGCAAGACTCGCATCGCCCGTGCATCACAGTACATTGAAGTTATCGCACCTATTGCCGACCCATCAAAGGAACCAGTCCTCGACGACTATGTCTTTCCTACCGCCCTACTGCCATCCCACATCCCGACAATTCTCGGCAACATCTCCTACCTCAACCTCGAAAATCTAGCCATCCTCGCAACTGATGACAAAGTCCGTATCCGCTTCCTCATCAGCCTCACCTCGCTCATGTTCTCCGCAAGAGAGCGCCGCATCCGTGAGCAAGTCAATGAAGAGCAGACTAAGCGCCTCGCTCTCACTGTCCAATCTACTCCGCGGATCAACTTTAAGGAATCAATATTTACCATGTTCATGCTCTCCTCCGGGCTTCAAGGCGGCCAAACCGGCCTCTTCGCAATCTCCCACCCTTCAGCCGAGAAGGGCGTCAACATGCTCTTCTTCATCAGCGCCATACGTCTTGACTCTGCTCACGGCGGTGTGGTGCTCGATGCTGCTATCATTCCCTTTACCAAGTCTCTTGTCGATTCAGGAGTCCTGGAAGAGTTCTTGCTCATCTTGAGGACCCTGGAATGCTGCACCATAAATGTTGACGACGCCGAGATTTTGCTCTGGAAGAAATGCTTGCCTGCCCTTGCCGAACGCTGTAGGACGTGGGAGCACGACAAACACAAATGCGAATACATCAAGCAAGGCCAAGCGCCGGTTAGTCTGGAAGATGGTGGGAGGGTCTTGTGCAGCTGTGGAGAGGGCAAGGTGCCGGAAAACTTCATTACCCTGCCGGAGTGGGAGACTGCGGCCAAATATGCTACGCGGGTGGCTATCAGTCCGGTGTATGCTTCGCCTGTTGTGGAGGAGCTGGTTGATCCTCAGTTGGTAAACGATATGAAGAGACAGGGTCAGGAGATACAGGGTCAGGAGATAGTCGAAGTGGAGAGGTGCAGGAACTGCGGTAAGAGTGAGGAGAATGATGGGGTTACGCTCAAGAAGTGCATGAGGTGTCAGGCGGTCAAGTATTGCTCGGGGGCTTGTCAGAAGAAGGATTGGAAGAAGCATAGAGCGGAGTGTTTGGAATGAAAGTGAGACGAAAAAGATGGGATGGTGATATTTTGGATCTCAGTGGGTTTATGGGACTCGATCTTTTGCTCGATGTTTGATTTATTTCAGCCGCAAAAATCAAGGTCATCTTTTCCTTTTTTTGTTCTTTCTCTTTTGGTAACGATTGCACACACACTTCTGACTGAACGCATGGGAAGAAAATTGTAAAAGCAACAAATCTCAATTTTTTGAGGTAGGGTAATGACTATCTAGGCTTTGGAATGCATCTCATTGATCCGTCCCCCAATTTTTGCCCCGTTTTCCCCATAAGCCAATAACTCCGCCACGCTCTTCCCACCATGAATCGAGACCCTATACTCCTCCATTGCTGCTATGTACCCGTACCGAAAATGAAAAGAGGAAAGAAAACCCCTTATACCCATAATTTTCATTTTCCTCATACCTAACCCATGATATGATATGATGACCGGATCGATGATGCTTTTTATAAATGACCGTGATGGAAAATCAACGCAATTTTATGACTTTTGTTGCCAAATTTTCTTTCCTCAAGGCAAAGATGCGCATCGTCGTCGTCGCCGTATGATGCGAGTAGCAGACTCTCTTAGAAAGCTTCGTCGCCCTCGTCCATGAGGGCGCCATCGGCGTTGGGACCGTGGCCGTTGGCACCCTTGGTGCCGTCGGAGGAGGAGGGCCCCGCGACGGATTCGCCCAGGGTGATCTGCTCCATGTCTCTAGTCAGTCTTGTCTTTATTTTTGGAAAAAATCAGTAAACGCGGACATGATAAAACATAAAAAGAAAAGAAAAGGAAAGGGGGGGGAAAGGGAAACGTATCGTATGTGTGATGAAGGCAGGTGGGTAGAAGTGATGGGGATGAGGATATGAATTTTTTTTTATTTTTTTATTTTTTTTAAAAAAAATAGGAAAGCTTACAGCACTACGGAGGGCACGGAAAGCCTCCAGGGTGTCAGGGATGACCTTGGAAGGGAGGCTGCTCGAAGCCTTACGCTTCTTATTGGCTTCCTCCTGCTGCTGCCCAGCCTGAGAGGCGGAGGGTCCTTGGCCGTCGGCGCTGACGGTGACGCCGGTGGCGCGTCTGATGTCGTTGATGATGCGGGCTTGCTCGGCCATCGAGTTGCGCATAAACTTGATGCTGTTCTGGAGGATGCCGGTCGCTTGCTCCTGAACGTTGATGCGGACGTTGATCGTCTTGATCTTCTTGTTGTCGGGGGCTTCCATCAGCTCTTGGACGGTTGCCCGGATGACTTCGGCGCAGGCGCCCTTGATGAGTTCCTCTTGGCGGCGCTCAAGAAAGTCGCACTTGGCGTCGAGAGCGGCGATCTGGACGATGAGGTAGGGCGTGACGGCGGCGGGGTTGCCGTTCTGTGGAGGAGGGGGTTAGTGAGATGTAAATTGGGATGGGCGATGGGCGATGAAAAGGGAACATGGAGATGATGCTTACCGCGATGCCCTCGGCGGTGTCGAGGGTGTTCAAGAAGCGATCACGGACGCGGGTGGACTCCTCATCAGCCATGCCGATGGTCAGATCGCCGAGAGCTCGCTTGGCGTGCTCGTCGATGAGGTTGGCCGAGCCATTGTTGACGAGGGCGGCGTTGGCGTGACCCGCGGTGCGGCTGGAAGTGACATTGGCAGCGCCGCTGGAAGAGGGCGTATTCCGCTTGATGAAGTCGGTCAAGTCGCAGACGTTGAAGTCGTTATTGCCGTTACCGACCATCTTGACGATTGTTATGTTGTTTGTTTTAAAAGTGCGAGTTTTCGGAAGAGGGGAAGATGAGAGTCAAAGCTATGAAGAGAAGTGGGTGAAGTGGAAGAAGAGAGAGGTGTGCGTGATTTCGAGTGAGAAGAGGTGGGAGGCAAGCCGGTGAGTCGAGAGGCGTCAGAGCTTGTTGAGTTTGAAGAGGAAAGAAAGTGGAAGCAGATCAGAGGTCGCTAATTTATAGCTGCACCCTGGCTGCGAGGAAATTCGCTGCAGAGAGAAAACAATAGAAGGAGCGTGGGTATTGTGGGAAGAGCGGAACCTCTCGGAGGTGGGATGAAGAGGATGGAAGATGTGTGTATCCGCTGAAGTTGCCTATTGAGGTTCTTGTTCAGATCATATGAGCAGTCTATGCGGGGCCAAGAAGGCAATAAGGACCAATGACTGGTCCTCTGATTTCAAAATACCTTGATCCTTCCTATTGTCTTTCGGCTCGAGTGATAAATGTACTTATTGCAGCGAACAAAAGATCAGATGAAGACAATGTCATCGCGCAGCGCAAGATAGACGTGGTCTGGTTATACTCCGCTGAAATAGCTGCGGTCATTGCAGAAGAACTCAATGGCTCTTGATTGTGAATGACCTATTTCAGTAAATACGTCTTTCATTTGAATGCTGTTGCTATTGCTAATGCTACATATTGTATCTTGGTCTCAATACTCTCATGACATTTGTTGCTTGTTCTCATTGAATTCATGTGAACACAACCCCCCAATTCATCCCATCTCCGAGAGGCTCCGAACTGAACATCAAGAACCCCATCCGTAAAAACAAACTCCTCTAAAGAAAAGGCGAAAAGGAAATCAGATGACAGTCAAAATTACTGCGAAGACCCGCCAGAAATGGTAATAATTTGGCCTATAAGTATCCACATTAGCATTCATATCTCTCCCGCCGCAACACCAACGGAGCGAACTTACCATTGACCCAGCCGCCATCCTCGCTCGACAGGAAAGCAACAACGCGCGCAACATCCTCAGGCACCGCACACCGGCCGAGAGGGCAGTGGTCAGCCATCATCTTTTCAATCTTCTCGCCAGGGATATCAGGAGTTCCACCAGGGATGTAATGCCACGCGTTCTGGGTGAACATGTCGCTCTTGATGCCGCCTGGAGCAACACCGTTGACCGTGATACCCTTGACACCAAAGTCCGTTGCAAAAGCCTTGACCATACCGATAACAGCCATCTTGGACGCATTATAGAGGGCATGATTCTTGACGCCCATCAGACCGGCAGCAATGCTGGTCATGAGGATCACTCTTCCGTTACGTTCGAGGTTCTTGAAGGCCGCTTGGCCAACGAAGAACTGGGCACGAGCGTTGAGGTTGAAGACGTGGTCGTACTTCTCCTCGGTGACTTCCTCCGTCTTGTCCCACGACTCGGTGCCGCTGTTGGACATGACGATGTCGAGCTTGCCGAAGTGCTTCTTGGCCTCGGCAAAGAGCCGGTTGATCTCGGAGACGCGGGAGACATCTGCCTGGATGGCAATGGCGCGGGCACCGTTCTTGTAGGACTCAATCTCCTTGACGACTTCCTGAGCTGGGCCGGCGGAGGAGACGTAGTTGACGACGACTGAGGCACCACGCTTGCCGAGCTCGAGAGCAACACCACGACCGATGCCGCGGCCGGCGCCGGTGATGAGGGCGACCTTGCCCTCGAGGCTGGCGGTGGGGACTGCAAGGACCATTTTGATAGATTTATGTGTGCTTAAAAGTGAAGTGACACAAGAAAACGTGGGCGTCTAAACGAACGAGATACGGCGGTCTATTTTAAAGATGGGGTTTGAAGAGGTAGCAAGTATAAGAGAAAAAGGGGGGACGCAGGAACATAAAAAGGAACCACGTTTTATTTTAGCGTCATTCACAGAACTCTTGCCGACAATAGGGGATTGGTGAGGATCATCGGTGGTCCGGACGTATCGTCGGAGTGAGGCGGGGAAGAGCCGGACAACCGCCGCGCCTAGTCCGGACGACCGAACAGCCAGCCAATGCGAGGCCAGCTCAAAACGAACGCAAGGGTCTAGATGTCTTACAACTCAACCGTCCCTGCGGGGATTAGCATCCTGGCCACGGTCCCGAATCGCGAAGGGGCGAGCCAGCCTGCAGACCACCCGCCCCAAGGCCCGGCACCGAAGAAAACAGGCACCGTCCGATGTCAGGGTCAGAGACCCAACGCCATGGTTCGGTGTCCGGCCCTTCGCGGCAGCCTGTGGTTTGACTCGGTAGCTTCTCGCGCCAAGGGGGGAAACGGTGTGCAACGTGTCACGGTCGCCTTGCTTTTATAAACCCGAAAGCCCGCTCACCCTCGTCTATTTTGTCCATTTAAAGATGCGGCTGAACATATCTACAGTGCTTACATGTAAGCGTCTGTATGTACAACATTACCTGTAACATAAATAGACACAATCAGAACCTTAAAAGCCCCAACCGCTGAACTTGTCGGCCAACAGCTCCAATGCTGTCTTGTTCTTTTTGCTGGCAATACGCTGATTAGCCAACGTCTGATCCTTCTTTGGTTCAATTTTCCATCCTCTCAAGTTCTCATACGACCTTGGATCCACGGGATCTGGAACTCGTTGCGGCGGTGGAGCGCCACCAAAGTAATCCTGCACCCAAGTTCTTACCATTGGATCACCGGCAGTTTTGTCGTTGTCCAGGTGGTTTCTGATGCTGAGTTCGATATCTTCCATGGTGGGCCGATGAGTAGGGTTGTGTATCATGCACATGGCAATCAGGTTTCTCAGATCGACGTCAATATTGTCGAACTTGGGGTTAAACAAGTGCCCGCCGTAGGTCCACTCTTTGGTCAGAGTGCCGTCGGTTTGCATTATCGCCAGCTCTTCTATGACGGGCGGGTATTCGTACTCGCAGAGGGTGATTAGTTTCCACATCACCAGGGCGACCTGGTACAGGTTTGTCCACCAGTTGTAGTTGCCTGCCGTCTCGGATATTCTCAGATTTGGGAGTTCATCGATGTAGTCCCACTCAATCGTGTGCTGCTCCGGGGGATAGATGTGGTACTTTCCACTTCGTCTGGTTGCCCAGATTTTCAAGGCGTCGGTTTCTCGACCATTGGTCATTTTTGCCAGACCCAAATCAGAAACCTAAGCAAAAGTCAGCTTCAGGGGACTTGACAACAATGGGATACATCTCAGCTCCCAATGCTCACCTTGATGAGAGGGACGATATTGTGTTCATCCTGATCAAAGCCGTCCACCAAAATATTCAGGGGTTCGAGATCAAAGTGTATGATTCGCTGCATCCTGCTGCGCGAGTCGAGAACTGGGAGGCCTCTGGAAGTCTCGCTGATTGGGGGGATATGCTCTGTTCTTGGATCCGAGCCAACGGGCTGAAAGGAATTGGGGTATGCCATGCCTATGACGGCGCGGAAGAGACAGTCAAAAACCTGCCAGAGAACTTGATCCGGGAACTCGGATTTTTGCTGTGCCACCTTGCCGATGTAGTCGTCGAATCTTCCCCTCGACATAAACTCGATGAACAATACCCTCTCGTGGGTATCCAGCGACCCCTTATAGTCCTTCTTCATGTCCAGCTCGACAAACTTTCTCTCCAAGACTTCAAACTCCTCATCCTCGGCCTCGTCAATGACCTCGAAGTCGTTGAGATCAGCATCTGCTTTGGCTGGGTCGTTGTCGGGCGGCGGGTCAAAGGCTCTAAGTTGCTTAGTGACTTGCTCGATTTGGGTATGATGATGTTGTAAGATGACTCTCTGAATGACATGTTTTGCTCCCGCCGTTGCCACGTGAGCTTTGATCTCCCGGTGGATGTAGTTGTGTCGCGAGTCCAAGTCCAACTTGCAAACCACCCTGGTCTTTTCCCCTGCGCCGTCGTCCACCTCGTACAAGCTGCACACTCCCAACCCGCCCCAGCCTAGAATCTTGATGAACTTGAAGCCGGCGGGCCTCATCTGCTTGGACAGCTTGGCGGCTGCGGCTTGCGCCTGGTATTTTAAGTCTGGTGGCCCTGCTTCGTCCCATGGCTTGTCGCATTCGAACGGTTGGTGGTTGAAGAGCTTCTTGTGACCTCCCCATACCCCTGGCGTTGGGAACCTGAGGACAGCGATTTGGGGACGGCGTTGTCTTTCGTTATATTGCCGATAGAACCCTCGTCGCCAGTAATCAAAGTAGTCTTTATCACTGCGCTGAACCCAACGCAAAGCTCTTTTTCTCTCTACCCTGCGTATGTTGATATCGGCCATTTTGTTAACCTGATCAACGAAGCGGATCTGTCGGTTTCGGGTATCGTAGATGTTCAATGAAAAATTCCTGTTTCGCCGGCGCTCTGTGAATATTTACAGTTTGAGACTAGGTAGGAGATTTGAATATGGAACTGGTTTATTGATTGGCTAGGGCAATCTACACATGGTGGGCTTCAACAGTCAAGGGAATGCAAGGCGGACAAAGGAGACGAGTATACAGAGTCAGTCCCTGCTTTGTCGTTAGTGTAGTCGACAGTTTCTCAAAGATGGAATTTCATAAAGATCACAAAGTACCATTTTTTTTTAGAAGCATTGCCAATTCCGGGGACCTAGATCTCAAGGAACAAATGAAATTGGTGATACTTGGTTCCGAATAGACATTGTTACTGCCAGTTGACACCTTGTAGAGTGTGGTGGCTGATTTAAACGACTCTGTCCCCGCCTTTTTGTTCCGAGAAATGATTGATACAAGTAGTTGTTAAAATTGAAGGTGCCGAAAAAAAAAAAAAATATTGGTGGAGAGCAAAAGTGGATGGGGAATTGAAATGACGTGTGGAAAAAAGATGTGGAGATGAGGGGATCACCAGATTCCAAGACAAGACAGGGAAAAACGGGAGATTGGCCATGGCGTGCTGCCCATTTCCAAGGCGGTTGCGGTGGATTGGGTATCCATCCACGTCGCAGCATGAACGAAAAAAATTAGGAGCGCGGCAATTGCAGCGATAATTAAAGGTTCAAATATAGACCTGCTTAAGCAAATCATCACAGCAACGGCGTTGATGGCCAAACCGCAGGGTCGGGTGTTTGGCGCAAAACAGGTTGAAGGATTGGTGATTGTTTGCCTGTGCTGACGTCGGGACCCTGTTAGCGCAGCATCTTGGTGGTCTGAAGCGCTAGCGGCGGCACCTAAGAATGGCGCCACAAATTGACAAAACTGGCCAATCAAACACCACAGAGAGTGAGGTGGGCCGCGGTTGCCGTGTCAACAAGATCAGCCAGGGCAAGAAAACAAAGAAGGAAGCAGCGATCATGGGCACTCGTCGTTTCCAAGGATCCCGGCAGAGCAACGAAAGTGTTTCCCTGGCTCCATCTTTTGCTGCAATATCCTGCTCGCACCCATCCTCCCCCCCAGGCATCCCCAACCTCCAGATTTCAAGCATCATTTTGGTGCATTTGCCAATCGCGTCCATTCCCAATTGATATTGTCGATTCTTTTGGTCGATTTGCGGTTTCTATCATCAGCATTTGCATTTGGGCATTGCGCATCCCATCCCAGTCACCCCCGGCAGCGCTATCCACAATTTCCACAATTCCACCTCCCCCTGCCGGAGTGGCCCACGAATCCACGATCCATCAGCTCGCAGCTCGAAGCTCGCAACGCACTAGCCAAGGAGAAACCCACAGGCGCGCGAGCTGAGACTCCATCCCACAGTCAGTTGTCGTCGAGTCCCGTCGAGTTCCGTCCAGTCGTCACCTAAACCTGGCGAGAAGGGGGACGCGCGCAGAAATCACCATCCATCAATCAACGATCCCCGTTATATCGCGCACCGTCGCCTTCGATTGACCACAACCAAAAGCGACTCATTTTGCCCGGCCGCTAGGCTTGTGCTGTGTGAGGTGAGTTCGAACTTCCAGGATGCTCAATTGTGCATTGTCGCAAAAGTGCCGGGGGTCGCGTTGAAAACTGACAGCGACGCGATGCGGGGATTGGGACGCAGTCTCAGAACCAATCTCGACCAGCACTCTGCGAGTGCGGCAACCAAGCAGTGATCACTCCACTCCATCTGCAGCAACATCCTCGTCCACATACCGCTTTCACAATGTTGTCAAACCCACCCCATGCAAGCCCTGTCCACTCGCGCCAGCGGCAGCATCGGAGACAGAACTCGACCCCCTCTGCCTTCGAAGCCGTCAAGATTGCGCCCCTGCCCGCCTTTAACCAACAACAACGCCCATCACACATGTCGCATCGACGAGGACTAAGTCTGGATACCCGAAGGCAGCAGCTACCCACCACCCGACAGGACTACGCTTCGATCAGTATTCCAACAACCAACCCAGGGGTATCAACAACACCACAGCATGTGCTTCGAGAACCGCCGCCGCCGCAGTCGCATCAGCATCAGCGCATGCATCGACCCAGTCTTAGCCAGTCCTCTTTCTCTAGCGACATCTATCCCCAACAACTTCACGAGGGCGACGCTTTCCTCGTGTCTCCCAATGTCACTCCCCAAAGTCAGCGCTTCGTCGACGCGCTTGCGAGTCCAGCGCCAATGCCTGACATGAGCGGTCTCTCTTATGACGCATACCTTGGATCCATGGGCATGATCAAGAACCAAGCCAACTTTGCGGCCAACAACTCTATAAACACGAACCAAGAGTTTGACTTTTACGCCCAGGATAGCGCGCTCTCGACTCCGACCTTCTTGACGTTTCCCGACTCCAGTCCAGCCAGCACGGGACAAGGGTGGATCTCGGAGAGTGATACCGCCAGCACACAAATGCGGCGCAACTCGAGGCGCATCAGTAACGGCATCACCGAGAAGGTGGCCAAGTTTGAGTCTATGGGAAATGGGGTAGATCTCGGGAACCAAAGGCCAATCACCCCTCAAAACCAATTCGTTAACGGTATGCGCCCTGTTGGACAAGGCCGAGACAAGCTGATTGCTGATCACAACACAGATGGTTATGCTTCTTCAACCACGAGCGAGTCACCGCATGAAAATCTGGTCAAGCTGGAATCAACACCGACGTTACCAATGACACACCCAACCCATCGACCGAGCCGTTTTAGTGATGATTACGACGAGTCCATGGAGGAGACCATCAAGCCGATCCGAGGAAACAAGGCCAACAATAGGGCTTCGGGGATTTTCCAGGAATTGCGACAACAAGCCGAAGGGATGGTTCAGACCCCGCCGCCTCGCGCCAACACGATGCCCATGTCTATGATGGATCAAGTGCTGCGGACACCCGAGTTTATGAACATGAATAACGTTAGCGCCGAGTTTGTCAAGATTGAGCATGGATACAGCAGCATGGGACCTGGCCCATTGGATATGGCGTCTGGGCCACCATCAATGTCAGCACATATGGTAACAGCAGGATCACAAAATCTTTTTGAGAACAGGCCGGAATTACATCACCCGACACTGGCGGAAATTGAGTCGCACAGGTCACTCCTTCCGCCAAGCTCACCTGCGCCCAGCTCCGAAGCCACCTCGCATCTAGGGGCCCGTCACCGTCGAACTGAGTCCGTTGCTTCGATCGCGAGCGCCGCTAGTATCGCCGATATCAACATTGAGGAGACGAAAACGGACACAGGCGTCACTATTGACGACATCACAGCATATATCCAAGGACCTGATCCAGCAGACGGGAAGTGGGTGTGCTTGTACGAGGAGTGTGGGAAGCGCTTCGGTCGCAAGGAGAATATCAAGAGCCACGTACAGACCCATCTCAACGACAGGCAGTACCAATGCCCCTCATGCCACAAATGCTTCGTTCGCCAGCATGACCTGAAACGACACGCCAAGATTCACACTGGCATCAAACCATACCCCTGCGAGTGTGGAAACAGCTTTGCTCGACACGATGCCCTCACTCGCCACAGACAACGAGGCATGTGCATTGGCGCATTTGATGGCATAGTCCGGAAAGTAGTCAAGCGAGGTCGGCCAAAGAAAGTACGACCTGATATCGAGGAGCGGCGGGACAAGAGTGATCGAACCAGGCGGAAGAACAAGCACACCTCATCAAGCTCCGTTAGCAGCTTCTCGGGATACTCGGATAGCTCTGCTGCCAACTCACCCAGCAACGAGTTTGAAGGTCTCCTAGATGACGAGCAATTTCCCAACCTGTTGGAAGTGGCAATGTCAGGAATACCGAGTTCTGCGACCATGAACCCGGGAATTTTGGGTGTCTCAACTGCTCCAATGCCCACGATATGCGGAAGCATGATTGAGCCCACGCATATCAGCCGCGTTCGGTCACCGTCTGCCCTCAGCAATTACAGCCATGCATCTCATGCCACACACGTGTCGGAGACCAGTGGGGAAGCGACAACAGCCGGCCAGGAGTATCGCAACGTGCACCACCCAGGTTCCCCGGCAAAGAGCGTGGCAAGTCACTACACACACCCAGCCGGGACGCCGCCAGAATTATCTTCGAGCAGTTCGCCTCCTCCAACAAGTACGAGCACCCGATTCAACTTCGATCTCCAGGACCCAAACACCAGTGGCATCTCTGACACAAGCATCGGTATAGGAACCACTCTTGCCGCACGTGCTGCCATCGACTCGGTAAACTGTGGACCTTCCAACTCTTGTGTGCCCGGAATGATAACCATGGAGAACGATATGCTCCTGTCGTTTGAGGATGACAGCGGACTCCTCCCGATGGATCCTCACCAGAACATGATGCTCAGCAAGTTTGATGAAGACTATGACGCCGTCAACATGTTTACGAACAATGACGACGTGTTCTTCGCTGGGTCTTGAGGGCAGCCTTTTTCTTTTGTCTCGCATCTATGCCTGCTGTCTTTTGCTTCATCAATTTAGCGTGGTCCACTTTAGATGACCATTGCACAGTTCTTGCTGTGGCTTCTGGTATCAATTTGCTTTCTTTTTTCTTCTGCGCAGGAAACAAAGACAGGGCCAAGGCAAAGTGCCGCGGTGTTTTCATTTCTTTAGCAACTCCAACCTTTTTTTGCCTTCGACGCACAATACCGACCCTATCGACTGGATCAATGACAACATGGTTGGACAGGTTCTCTCTCGGGTTTTAATGCTTCTTCTCAACCTCTACACTCCCCTCGACTTTTCACAGTTGGGTAGGAGGCCGTCTTGACTTTTTTTTTTTTTTTTTTGTGGCAGTTACAGCAACAACAATGGGACTCTTACCCCTTTTCAGAAGTTTCCCTATTTACTTTTTTTCACGAAGGTTACGAAACGGGTTTTCTGGCTTTTCTTATTTCCACATTATTTTTTGATGGGACATTTTTTTCCGCCTACTTTTTGTACTCTTATATTTGTGTGGCTATCTCTTACTTGGTCGGCAACGTGTAAAATAGGAATGGATATTAGGTATTGGTATTGGTATTTGGGGAATTGGGGATGGGGAAGAGGGTTGGTAGGACGGATGGAGGGATGTGGATTCTGGTGGAAATTTTCTATTTTTTTTTTTTTATTTTTTTTTTATTTTTTTTTTTTGCGTGGGTGGTGGTTGGGGTGTAACTCTGAGAGATGACAGGAAATGGGCTTGTTCCACTTCCAAGAATATTTTCTTTTGTCTTTTGTTGGTATCTGTTTTTGGAAACATATTTTGTATCTTTGCCTTGGGTTTTTACCCTATTTTGCTCCCATTGGGGAGGGGATTTGAGAGAATAGTTGATGAATTTTTCCTTGGTAGATATACCATGTTAGTGCAGGTTTGTGTGAGTGTGTTGATATGGTTTTCGTTTGCACATGTGGTGATATTGGAGGTTGCTTGGCTGCTCACATTTTTGCAAGAGGCCTGTTGACTTGAAGGAAGGGGGCATTTGTTTTGAAGAGGGAATATTTGTCAACAGGGACGGGAGGGTTATTAAATTAGTATTTTGCATAGGTAGCTAAAATAATATTATGATCATAAATTGGCAACAATCCATTTCCATCTTCCTCTCTCATCCTGCTTGTGAGTCCTCGCCAGCCAACATGGGTTGGTGCTGCTTTTTGCTGGCAGGTAACAATCGGCCAGTCTCGGTGGGGATTTTGAAGGTAGCTTTACTTATGAAGCGAAAACTACTAAAATCACGGTTGGTTGACACATTCTGTGAAATGTGTCTTGGGAGTGTGAATTGGCTGAGTTCTGTGTACCGGAGCGGCCGTTGAGGGAGAAGTAGCTACTCTGAGCATGCGCTGTCATTCCGCACCCCAAACTCAACATGTTGAGCTCACCTCGGAACAGACCCAGTGACGCCACGAATCGAAGCTCGTGTAGTCCTATTTGCAAAGTTCAATCAGGCAGGCAGGTGCAGTCATGATGTTGTTAGATGTCAACGCACCTTCCGAAGGTCGAACAGATCCTGAAATCTCATGACTTGTGGTGGACTATAAACCCCCCCTAATTCTTTTCGTGTCTCCCCCAATTCTTCCTCATTCAACCTCCAAGTTCGAGCAAGTTGGGGATTTGGAGGCGGCGCATGCAGACGCATTCTCCAATCAATGAGTGTCAAACAACTCGGATGTGCCATCCCTTGCATCAAGTCACATCAATCAATGCATGCGCGCCGAATGGTTTCCCCAACCTGATTCCGAGTTCTTGCGTGCCCCCGCGATCTGATGCATCATTGCCAAAGCGTCGTTGCATCGAAGATCTTCGGTTCGTAGCGTACAGCCGCAACAGCCGCTATTCCCGTCAAATAAAGAAGGTGCAATCTTTGTCACCCTCCACTTGCACTTCTCCTCGAAAAGACCTTGCACGCCCACCTCAATTCACTTCACATCTGCGCCCCACTTTCCTGTCTTGCCCTTTGCATCGTCACTGCCATCACCATAAAAATTACCACACAGGCACACGCACACATGGCACCCTCCACCCAAACCACTCTCAAACAGCCCATCTGGGCCCGCAACTGGCCCTTCTTCCTAATCTACACGACTTACACCCTGCTCCTCCTCCCGTTCAAACTCTCATACTACATCCTCCGCTACTCGCTCCTTCCCCGCACTTTCCGCCCGCTCCCGACATGGACCTTCCAGCAGTCAATCTCCGTCGCCGTGATTCGCCTCGTGTTCAAATACGTCGGAACGGTGGAGATCAACCCGTTTCGGTTCTCGCTCAAGCCCGGCTCCGAGAAGGAACGGTTCGTCTTGATTCCTCCTTTTGAAACGTCCGAGTACGGCGGTGCCGCAAAGCCTACTGAGGATGTTTTCCCGCAGAAGATTGCCGGGGTTTGGAGTCCCGATGTGCCGCCTAGTACCGCAAAAGAGGCGACGACGACAGAGAAGAAGGAGGAGAAGAAGAAGAAGGGAAAAAGAGTTTTTATGCATTTCCACGGCGGGGGGTATGTCATGTTTGACTGCAGGGATTTGTACTTTGCTTTTGGCGCGAGAATGCTATTGGAGGCGTCCAAGGGAAAGGCGAGAGTGTTTGCGGTGAGGTACAGGTTGTGCTCCGAGAAGGGGTTGAAGAAGGGGAGCACCAACAAGTTCCCTGCTGCGTTGCAGGATGCCGTTACTGCTTACATGTATCTGGTTAAGCGGTTGGGAATTGATCCGAGGGACGTGGTGCTGTCGGGTGATAGCGCGGGTGGGAATTTGGCTTTGGCTTTGTTTAGGTATTTGGAGGATCAAGAAGGGGAGAGGAAGTTGCCGCTGCCTGGTGGTGTGGTGCTTTGGAGTCCGTGGGTGGATTTGAGCGTGCCCTTGGAGATGTTTGAGAGGATGGAGAATAGCAAGTATGATATGATCTTGCCCGAGTCGACCGGTTGGGGGTATAGGACTTTTATCCCCGAGGATAGGGGCGCGGAGGATGCGTATATTAGTCCGGTGAAGAAGGCCATCAGGACGAAGGTGCCTATCTGGGTTAACTGGGGTGGGAGGGAGGTTTTCGGGGGGGCTATTAGGGAGTTTGTGGAGGGGCAGCAGAGGGTTGGGCTGGGGAAGGTTGGGACGTATGTGATTGATGATGCGCCGCATGATTTGCTGGGGTGTGGGGAGGCGATGGGGTGGGTGAAGGAGACGAGGGGGGCGGTTGAGGATGCTGTGAGGTTCTTGGACGATAATGTAGCAGCCAATGGGGAAAGTACTTGAGGTGATCGTCATGGGATCACAACCATTATTATGTTTTTATTGGGCTGCTTTCTAAGACCGTCTTGCTGTTACGTGCCGTTGACTACTGATGGTGTGCAACTATGTTCATTAGAATAAGAACCTTATGCTGCATCCAACTTTATTGGGGCATTGAGTCGCTCTTAAGCAGGCGGGAGAGGCTCCCCAGGCATTAACTCTCGCACAAGCCCAAGAGTATCTGTTTCTCCAGTGTGGACCTTGCTGGCGACTCCTTCAGTAATGTGCATCAGACAATGTATTACCTTATCGTATTTCCCCACACCGGCACGTTGGAGGTACGACTCGGCCCTTAGCCTCGTAATTCTGGCAATTTAGAGACGTGTACGGCCCAGATTATCCCTGAGGGATACATCGGCTCCCTCCTTAACGAGGAGCTTCACCGTCTCAACGATCGTCACTCCATCCACCGCGCAGAACAAAGCATCCTGTACTTGCAAATCCCTCGTATCGATATCAACCCCATTGGCAGATAGAAGCGACACTGCATTTTCCGTGTGTCCATACCGACAAGCATAACTTAGCGGGAAGTGCCCATCATGATCTGCTAGGGATGCATCTGCTCCTTTGTCAAGTAACAACTGAATGAGCTCCGGCCATACCCGCGCACCTGCAGCCAGTGAAAGCGCCGTGCGCCCATCAGAGTCTCTTGCATCAACGTCAACTGCGCAAATATCCAGGAGAAACTCCATCTTGTCTATGAAATTCTTGCAAGGCCACTCGTCCGGGACCTCTCTGAACGACATTAACAGCGGTGTATCTCCGTAGTGATCTACCGCCGATGCGTTCACACCTTGGGCATGAAGCAGCTCCATCGTTTGCAAGTTTCCGCAACGAACCGACCACCACATCGCGTTCCGTCCCTTGAGGTCCGTCACCGTAGGGTCAACTTTGCCAGATTCGATGATTTCTTTTACCACGTCGACCAATCCAGTCTCGCATGCATACAGCAGAGGCGTCATTCCGTTCCTCTCGTCCCTGCAATCTATATGCACATCGGGTCTTGACAACAGCATTTTTGCGATGCGTGCATTGCCGTTGGCCGTTGCGCACAGCAACGCTGTCTGGCCGGTTTCCGTATCTGCTAAGCCGGCTTCGATATCCTTTCGACTCAGTAGCAATTCGACTGCAAATTCAAATCCCGTTTCGCTTGCTTGCATAAGTGGAGAAAGGCCCCAATCATCTTGGTGGTTCACGTCAAGCTCTTGTCTTCCCAACAGAAATATCAGCGCATCTGCTGCAGAGGTCTGCGATTCGTTCATCATCGATGGCCGTCCGGCTGCCCGATCGAAGAACACGGATTCGATTAACTCGTGAAGTGCCGTCTTACCAGCCCGGTTCTTTCGGTTGATATCAGTCCCTGCATCCAGCAACATAGCAATTAGAGCTACGCCCGAACTGTGGCCGTGGTTCGGTCCAACATCTTTCGATCTGGCCATCAAGCGAGATACTTCGCTATTTGATGGCAGCTTTCCGATACAACACGCCACGTGGTGCAGCGCTTTATGCCCGGAAAAATCTTCCGCCTCGGGGCTCGCGTGAGCGACTTCGAGGAGATATCTGACCACCTGTGCTCGTGTGTGCCGTGGCACGGAATAGTGGCCATTCAAGGCACGAACGATCGCTGTGTGTCCCCGATTCTGATCCTGGATATCGGGATCTGCGCCTCGCTCAATGAGAAGCTTGACCATCCCGAGCCTTCCGTATTCAGCAGCCAGGTGCAATGCTTCATCAAACCGACAATTAAGGTTCACGTCCCCTCGACTCATTACCAGTTCAAGGAGACACTCAATGCCAAAAATAGATGCGACTTGTATCGGGCTGTTTGGTAAGGACCTGACAATATCCCAGAGGGAATCAAGTGCTCTAATTTCGCCGCGCCGACGTACATGTTGCATCACAGCATGCCACTCTTTAAAGACGAGACTCCCCTTCGAGCTGTGATCAAGAAATAGAAACTGTTGCATCTTTGTTTGGATGTCGTGGTGTATTGGCAAGGTGTCTTGTTTGTCCAGCTCAGCATAATGATGAACCCAAGATGGCATGGAGTAGTTGAGAAAGGGGTCCTGTGACTCTCCGTATACCTTCATAGCCTCAAAGAACAAAAACGGGGCTGGTGTGGGAGACTCGGTATACTCGTCTCCTTCGCTGTCGAAGTCCACTTGATGCTCTGATTCTTCTGAACCATATTCATTTTCTGAAGCATATTCTTCTTCAAGTTGAAGAGCCGGTTCTTCTTGTAAAGCCGAGTCTTCTGGGCGGACCGAGCCCTCTAAAATAACCGAGCCTTCTTGAGAAGCCAAGTCTTCCACAAAAGCTGAGTGTCCATGAGAACTTGAAGGACCATCCCTTTGAAGAAAAGAGTCCCTGGAGCTGCCTGAATTCGATTCCGGCTCCGCGATCGTTCGGAAAGACCAGAGGATCCCTCGGATACACCGTCCCAGGATTCGAGAATGTGCTTGAAGTGGCGAATATTCTTCTCTTGAGATCAAATACTCCCGCACGGAGAGATGTGGTAGGCGGAAAGCATTCTGGTTAGGATCAAATCCAATGAGATTGCGGCAAATATCCAAGATTTCCGGTGCAGTGACCGAAAAATAGTCCATGTCGCTCGAAGAGTCTGTTCCCGAGTCTGATGAGAGCTCATCGTCTTCCTCTTCGTCCAGATGAGCGGATACAGCAGCGAGCAGCTCTTCGGGCGACAGAAGCCGACGGGCGTAGAGTAACAGAGTGAATACCATTTCGGCAACCTCTCCGGCGTGGGATTTTGGGATAGTAATCTCTTTGTAAATGCTGTCGTAGAGCTTGAAGAGCTTTCGCGGGAGCCGGCCTAGCTTTGTCTTCAAGTCTTTGCTGGTCTTGCAGGATTTCAACGTCTCCAGAGACATAGAGACCCACTGGAACATGCCGTTAGAGCCGGCCTTGAGCTTCCTAATCATCGACTCTCGTAAATCGGGTTTGAGGTTTCCGTGAAGAAAGATATTGTCGGTCGCGAGTTTGTTGACTTCGCTTTCAATGAAGGAGCCAATATCCTCACCGTTCCTATCCGCCGTGATGTGTGTTCTGATGATGGCGGATTTTGTTGTCGGCATGTATAAAGGCTGATTGAGATGGCTGTTAGAATACCATGCAGGGACTCGGCGGGCGCTGAATCAGGGATTAATTATACTTACCAGATTGATATTCTCGCGGCTTGAGAGAAAAACCTTGACAGTCTTTTTGGATTGGCTCACTATTGTGTCCACGGCACGGAGAAGTTCATTCAGGTGCTGGGTATTACTCTCCTCATCAGAGTGGTCGATAAGCTCATCCAATGCGTCAATGATGATAAAGGCTGGACTGCTCTTGCTCATCTCAAGAATGAGTCTAGTACAATCGCTAATATTGAGCTTCTTTGGCGCTGACGGCTCGGATTTCTCCTTCCGCTTGGCATACTCCTCTGCAATCGGGAGCCGAATGGGCTGGTCTGGAGATGCGCTGCCGAGCTGCTTGACCAATGTACTGAGGATTGACACAGGGATGGCACGCTCTGGTTCTGCCGTACTTCTGGAACAAAAGAAATACGCCGTCCGACATGGCTCATTGGTAAGTCCACTTATACTCAAGCTGTCGATGACTTTGGCCCTGTCAAGGTTGTTAGAAGAAAAAAAAAGAAACATCTCTAAGTATCAGGTAGGTATGCCCCAGATCCGCCAACTTACACAAGACTTGATTTCCCCGATCCCACTAGCACGAAATTTGGTCAGACCCATAAGCTTGAAAATCAGGCATTCGCCAGCGCAAGGGGGAAGTTGAAGAAAACTCACTCATTCCCACAAGCCATAATACCGAGGATTCATTTGATTGAGACCAGCCAGTGAATTCCCGACTTTTGAGTAGCCACTCTCCAGAGCCAGGAATCAGGTCTTTGAACTTCATCTCATGGTGATCTGAGAAGGGAATTGTTGACATCCACTCAAGAACCTTCAGTCTCTCTTCCCCTGAGTTCATCCATTAGTATGAAACAACCCGTGTTTCGGGATTTGGAGCCTCTCTTACTGTCGAAGTGGTCCCTGATCACGGAGACGTCAATTGCCATACTCATGATTGGCTGATCAAGTCTCTCCAGTCTCTGCTGGAGGTCCTCGTAGCGATTCGCCGTCTCTGTCTCCATTCTCTGACGCACTATCAAAGAAGAGATTAGCCCCCATCTCTACATATTTTAGCAGAGAAGTTTTGGCAGGCTCACGCTCGGCATCTGCGATTCGAAGCAATTTTTCAAGCTCATCCTCTGAGATATCATTCTGCAAGGCCTCATAGCGCTTTGCCATCGTATCAAGCAGGCCACGGCCGATTTTCTCTTTTCACACGTTTGGCATCAGCAACTCAACTCGTCCAACAACAAATGCATACAATGACAGCGCATAACCAAGCTTACTCGAAATGTTTCCCTCAAAATATCGCTTTGCTGCTGCGAGGTAGACCAGGACCGCTGCGTACAGCTGGGTTAAGGCGTTGCAAAGCTCCTCTGTGATCTCCAGGCTTTCGCCCAAATAAAGTTTCTCAATGAGCGCACACCGAACAAGAAGACGAGTAACAGACTCAACACCGTCGCCGAGAGCGGTGAAAACGGTGATGTTACTAGAGACACCCTACACTACGATTAGTCTCAAGAAGTACAATCTCATCAACGGAGGAAAAGGTTAGTGAAGGCTTACTGTGACCAGCAGCTTAACAATGGCCCAAGGCATAGCTGCATTGCCGCTGGCATCAAACCTGACGGCCTGGTCAACAATCGGGATGATCTCATTAACCCATACCGAGATCTTCTCGAGCACATAGCGAAGCTTGATCTCTTTCCCTTCGGACTTGTACACGGCCCAGCCTTTATCTATACAGCACTGCTTTTCACTCTCAACTTCGATACAAATCTGCTCATTACATGCATGAATAGACGTGCTGTTAGTATGCCTGGTTTACCATCTTTCCCTTAGGGAGCAGAGGGACTTGCCTGTTTCAGTGTTCCCAGCATATCCTGCCCACTACTGCTGATGGATTCCACTTCCTCACGGTCATCCCTCCTCAGGCGCTGCAACGCCTCTCCCCAGAGATTGTGAGTCATTTCTTTCTTATCGATTGAGGCTTGAATAATTCCCTGTGCTGTTAATCTATCTTTCGCTGAGATGATGGAAATATAGATCCAAGGTACAGCTCGTGAGAAAATTCTCTTCGGGTATCAGGAGCTGAAGAGGGGTAAAATGCACAGCACCAGGCACCAATGCTGGCTGCAAGTGAGTGTCTGGCAAAGCTGCAGGTGAACCGGTCTTGGCGCCAGGGCCCTGGAGATAAAGGGTCTTCGCGGGGATGAGCAGCCCCTCCAAAGAACCAATAGGTCATCTTGAAATACAGGTATGTAACCTGTGGCAAGGCTCTCTGCACCGCAAAAGCTTCTGCAAAACGTTCAAACAGATCAACAAAACTTCACATAGCTAAATGGCAGCTCCCGGGGGTGATGCCCGCAGAGGCATGGTTCTACCTCTGAAGAATCTTCAAACCATCAAAGATCATTCGCATCATCATCTATTAGCCACCGCCTCTGTCACAACCAAAGCTCTAAACGTGGACGAACGGAAGCCCACGACAGCCCCACAATAATATTTCCTCCAATCGGGGATTTCGCCCCCTTTTTCGACAACTTCATGTTCAACTCAAATAAATTGATCCCCACATTCTCCGCCATCTTGGCCCTATGTGGACGGCAGATACAATATTACCCGAAGTAGAATTGCACACATGGAAACGTGGTAAAAGTATGGGGAATCCCTGTTTCCTTGGATAAATTGCCTACCATCTTGGAAATAACCGACATACAACATGGCAAGGAACTGCAAGTCACTTGGACTGCTGGTTATAGTTTTGGAGAGCGAATGTCACTGACGGTGATGAAGTTCAATCTATAATTCCAGGGCGGCAGGATGTCAGATATTTTATTTTATTTAAAGTCCAGGGAGTGGCCGAGATTCCGTGTTAATACTGATTCGTGATGCTGCTCTTCAGGAACCACCTACTTGTCTTCGACCATCCTGAATCATCATGCTTTTGACAACATCACTGGTTCTGGGCCTTGCGCCAGTCCTGGCCTTGGCCAGCACTTTGGCACCGAGACAAGCAACAGGAATTACCGTTGACCTAGCACGGACCTACCAAACAATGGATGGCTTCGGCACATCGGAGGCTTTCCAACGCGCCGTTACTATGCAAAGGCTCTCCGAGACAGAGCAACGCAAATTCTTGGATCTCATGTTCAGCATGGAAAAAGGCGCCGGTCTGTCTATTCTTCGCAACGGCATCGGCTCCTCCCCAGACATGAGAGATGACCACATGGTGTCCATCCAGCCCAAGAATCCAGGAGGACCAAAAGCAGCACCCCAGTACGTTTGGGACAAGTCAGACAACGGACAAGTCTGGGTTTCGAGGGAAGCGGTACACACATATGGCGTCAAGACGATCTACGCCAACGCGTGGAGCGCGCCAGGGTACATGAAGACCAACGGAAACGACGCAAATGGAGGAAGTCTCTGTGGCGTCTCGGGCGCCAGCTGCTCGAGCGGAGACTGGAAACAAGCATTTGCCGACTACCTTGTTCAATACATCAAGTTTTACGCAGCCGAAAACATCACAGTCACGCACCTGGGTTTCCTCAACGAGCCAGACTATACGTATGGCCGCCTTCTTTGCATCATTGAAGAAGACCAACTGACTCACTTCCCAGAACCTCGTACGCTTCCATGCGCTCCTCCGGCACCCAAGCAGCAGACTTCATCAAAATCCTCCGTCCCGCTCTCGATCGTAACGAGCTCGCCAATGTAATTATCAACTGCTGCGACACCATGGGCTGGTCCACAATGAACAGCATGCTCTCACAGATGCGCTCGGTAGAGTCAATGGTTGGTGTCGCCACCGGCCACTCCTACACCTCCGGCCCAACATCTCAGCTGTCTACAAAGACGAAATCCTGGATGACCGAAGCAGCAGACAACAACGGCGCCTGGACCTCAGCTTGGTACTCCAACGGCGGTGCAGGCGAGGGCTTCACCTGGGCTAACAACATCTACTCGGCCATCACCTCTGGCAATGTCTCGGCGTATCTCTACTGGATTGGCGGACAGGACAGGCCGAGCAACACGAACAGCAAGATGATCAGAGTGGTGAACAAGCAGGTCGATCCATCCAAGAGACTGTGGGCCATGGGCAACTGGAGTCGTTTTGTGCGTCCCGGCGCCGTGCGTGTTGGCACAACAGCAAGCGGTGTCAGGACTACCGCTTTCAAGAATGTAGATGGTACAGTGTCGGTTCAGGTGATCAACAGCGGCGGAGCAAGAACGGTGTCAATCACTCTCAGCAATGCAGGCGGTTTTACTGTCGGTAGCGCAACCGCCTGGGTCACGGACAGCACGAGGGATTTGACCGAGATTGGGGCAACCATTGATGCATCAGCCAAGGTGGTTTCGGGAAGCGTGCCGCAGAGGAGTATGGTGACGTTTGTGTTGAAACCTGCGAGCAAGAACTAAGACGTGGAAAAAATGATGGTCCATCATGTATATATCTCAACTCGTGTGGCACAAGACAATTTATCAAGTACCATGCCAGGTAATTGGACGCGTCGCGAAAAGCGGGGTTTGTTTATACAGCAACCATTTCCAGAATGCACTCACAATTTCTGGCGGTTGCAGGGGTCTTCAGCCGAACGCCATCCGCCACGAACCCCTGCAGGGACCAATCTCGGGACGGCTACCCGCTGTAAGTGGCGCACAAACACAGAGAGACGTGGTGACGACATCGAACCCGCTTCAGATAAAAAAGCTCGCGTCGTCCCTCCAAGAATTTTAACGTTTCAACTCTCTTCATCTCAAGATAATAAAAAACAACTCGACATTATATAGTTACACTTCCTCCAATCATGCCCAGAGCCAAACGCGCCGCTCTCGCCGAGCAGAACAACGTCCCCAACGGGCGGGATACACTCGCTTCGTCTGCGGGAGACGTCGCTCCCGGACAAGAGGTAAGCGCACTCGCTTCATATAGCACCCAAGAATAAAAATAGAAATAAAATATAATAAAATCTACCTCTAACTTTAATCCAGAATCCTCTCCCGGTCACCAAGTCCCGCAAGCGTAAATCAGACACCGACCTCGCCAGCACCAGCACCAGCGCCGCGCCCGCCACCAAGAAATCCAAATCCGCCAGCAGTGCCGGCTCTTTAGACCCCCACGACGTGTCTTCCGTGACACTCCCTGATGACGTCCCAATCTATGACACCTGCAATGAAATTCGCCGCAAGATCCGCTTGTTCCTCCGCAAGCCCGGCGTGACCCAAGCCAGCTTCCTGCGCGCCATCTCGGCCTGTTCCAGCACGGGCAAGTCCATCGCGGCCAGCAGCCTGCGCTTGTTTCTAGAAAAGAAGAGACCCCTCCCGCTCGACGGAAACACGAGCGCGGTGTACTACGCCAGCTACGTCTTCTTCGAGAAGGTGAGGCTCAGGGACGGAAAGCCCAAGACAAAGCACAGAGAGGGCATGGAGGATGCCTGGGGACGGGAAGGGGGCGTGCCGACTGATCGGCCGATGAAGAATTTCATCGTACTTGCAGGGGAGACGCCGGTTGTTGATCAGTTTGGTAGGGTTCAGATCATGGGGAGGCATTATTGATCGTCTGGGCGCCGTGGAAAGAGTGTACAGTGTGATATTTAGGAGATGGGCGTAATGTTTGTGTAATGTGTTTCTGTAAGATGTGATTAGATATATGGTTCTTCTAATGGAAAAGATTGGGAGGAGATTTAATAGTCCCGCAACCATGCATTTTAGGATATCCCGGCGACTGGACTGGGCCATACCTGTCACAGAGAGAAAACACCCTGCAATGCAAGTCTTGCGATATCTTGCCACCGAGGCACGAAGCGTTGACCGTGGATTCTGATTCGCCAATCTAGAAGCCTGTGCCATACCGTGGCCAACACGGTCAGCCCCCCGATAATGATGAGAAAGTGAAGGGCCGTCCGAGCGAGGAATGGCATCTCGCGATTGTGTTTCTTGTTGATCCGGTCCATTTTGTATTTTCTTTAATTTTTTTTTTTTTGGATGGTTGCCCAGCAGAGAGAAGGCGATTCGTGTGCTTTGGGATGATTATGGCGTGAGGAAAAAAAAAAAAAAAAAAAAAAAGGTCAATGTGCATTTGAAATTTATTTTATTCTTTGAAAAAGAGCTTTGATGGCGTTTTGGTTGGCTTCGCATCAAGATGCCAAACTTTTGTTGTCATTTGTCGACTCCCACTGAGCACGCCGCCGTTTTCATTGTGGGCGATAGCGCGAAACGATGCAGGCAAAACTGGCTCGATATTTGATGTTTTTAAGATACCCTAAACACATTTTGAGCCCTTTATGCTTCCTTTCCCTTCTTTTCGAGGCACAATTATGTTCAAATAAATGAAGCTTGGAATGTCAGTAAATAAAGCAATATCATTCGGCCTGTGAGTCTGGTGAGAGGCGGTCTGTGAATGGACGGCGGGCTCGTCATCGCTTTCTTCCCCAGACTCTCTCTGTTCAACCTCTGAACCGGCTTGTCTCTCATGCTCCGCCCAAGGTCGGTCCCATTCTTCGTTTCAGTCTTCTGCCAGTTCGTCTTTCACTCCTGTAGCTCAATTATGCTAGTGTAATTCTTATTCCGTCCCGTTCACCTCTGTGCCGGCAGACCATACCGGGGAGACTTACCTTGTGGAAAAAGCGGATGGTGACGTTGATTCGGCGCCTTAAGCTTTCTTAGGAGGGTTTGTACCGTCCAACGTCCATCCACAACTTTGACCACACAAAAAGAAATAACCGGATTTTTTTCTTTTCCCCACAAGATTATAAATCTCCCCTCAGACAACTGGACTGGCAAGACAATTTTCTCTAATCCCCTCAACACTACACATCCGCCTAAACAAAGCAAACCACCTCTTCCCCGCCCAACCCTCGGAAATGGCTCCCCATCACGACGGCCCCGAGCACATCATCAGCACCGCCGATACCACGAGTATCTACATGGATCCTGACGAAAACGTCTACCACACTTTCTTCTCCAGGGCGCTCAGATTCTCCGAGATAACCACCATCTTCGGGCCCTTCGTCTTCATGTCCGTCATCCTCCTTTCCATCTACTTTGGTCAGGTCAGCTACGCGAGAATGCTCCACAGGGAGGAGGGCAAGAAGCAGCGCGAGGAGCAGGCTAGCTACGAGCTGGATCAGTTGCCCCCCAACAACTGGCGTCAGGATTGGGGGCAGCAGTCGGATGGTTCTGGACGACAGCAGGGCGGCCATAAGCAGCAGCAGCAGCAGCCGCAGCAGGCGGGTGGTCATGCGATCCAGGTGCCCTATCAGGCGTCTACTCCTGCTCCTGCTGTCCCTGTTGGGTAAAGAGTTAATCGTGATGCCTTTGAGATGCGGAAGAAATTGTTAAGGGTTGGACAGATTAAAGTTCTGAGGACCGAGTTTGGAATTGTGGCTCTTCTTTCGGTTTCGGTGCACCAAAGTTGATGTCGCGAGTCTATGTGGGAAAGAGTGGATTGTATTGGAAGGAACGAGTGAAAGCCAGCTCGTCTCTTGATAGACCGTTTATTCTCTGCAACTCCTGAGTTCATCGTGTTACCAGTTGGATTGAAGAAATCTCATCTCACACTCGAGTCTCTTCTGAAGGCCGCAGGTATTCAGTGACTCTCCCCACCAACCCCAATTAGAAACAGCTACCGATTAACCTCGCTCGCCCCTCCAGCCCACCTGAGCTCTCATGCCGCCAACCTCTTAGCTACACGTTGCCAAAGCTCTACTTCCAAAAGCCTACGACTTCCAAAGCAGCAATGTTCCCCAATAACCTCGCCTTAATCATCTCACTCGCCACGCCATGCATCATCTTCTTCAGCGCAACCATCATAGTCTTCTGCATCTTCCCAAATTCCGAAAATTGTAGCGCATCCTCACACGAGGCTCAGGCTAAGGAACTACAACTGCCAGCCAGAGTCCCAGCAGAAGAGCTGGACCAGAACAGCGAACAAGAGCACGATACAGATCAGCAGCAGAAAGTTGATTGGGAAGAATATTGGCAAGAGCAGTTTTCTAAGCACACAAAATTTGGCCAATCATCATCTGCTAGTGCCCAGCTGCGGCTGCCGTGGGATGAAATGTGGCTGCAGTGGGTGGAAGAAACTTGATCGAGACTCGGATGGGACAAAAAGAGACAAGGGTTCTCAACTATGGAAGGCACAATGTAGATTGGGCTAGGTAATTGGCTGGGAGGGGTTGATTTGATGACCCAGCTCCAGGAGCAGATGGGCTAGGATTGGCCGGATAAAGGCCCCACGGCAGATAGGGACTATGAGATGGTTAACCATATGCCGAACCAGGCGAGGGGCCTGATGGCAGAGGGGGTGTTTGGAGAAGATGAGGCGAAGAAGGAGTCTAAGAGGGCTTGGCCTTTTGGTGAACAGATCAAAAATGCTATACAGGAAATGGGACAGAGAAGGAATACAGGTAATCCCGTAGCAACCAATTATACCAACTGAGGTGCCCAGCTATCTCAATCCGAAACGGGCCAGACTCTTAGGGATTTCTTCAGTTTCTCAAGGCTGTGGGCATGGCGGGGCTCAATTCCCGATCAAAATGATCTCAACTTTTGTTTCCAATTTTGTCATGTCATTATTCATTCTCATCCATCGACGTTACACCTTTTTGTACAGTACAATATAACCAATACCATTATCCAATGTACAGCTTTTCCCCCGTTCAATCCATTACTCAGACTCATCCTCATCACCAGTGCATCCCTCTCCAGGAGCAGCCACCTCGTAAGCGTAAACATCAGTGGCAAAGTAGATCAAGGTATCGCTGTCGTAGACAGACTTCTCAGGCTCCGCCTTGACCATCTCCAACACTCCATCGTAATCCTCGGCGTAATGGTGCACAGCGTCCTCACTGACTTGGGGGACGTGGAAAGTGCGATGCAGGAGATCGGTGGCCCAGAACAGGTTGGTAGGGGACTGCGAGACGGTGAACCCGAATCCGCACATGGAGTCCAACCAGCGGCGCTTGGTGTAAGAGAGGTCGCAGATGACGGTCTCTTGGGTTGCGTTGGATCCGCGCCAGTGACCTGCCCAGCCTGTATTCACACCGTTGTTAGTATTTGTACTGTGGGGGTCTGGGAGAGACAGAGAAAAAGACTGACCTTCTTGCGTAGCGCAGTTCCTGTCGGGGTCATCGCAGCGGAATGTCATGTTGCCCCTGTCTGCGGATGCAACGCGGGAGAAGACACCCAAGGGGATGACGGTCGAGGCGTTTACGCCGAAGTACTTCTGGACAAAGGGAGAGGTCTGGCCGTATCGGAGGATGTGATCACGAGCGTGGGAGGCAAGCTCGACAGTCTCAACGAAGGCGCGGGAGAGTTGGCGAGAAAGGGTGACATTGCAGGACTCATGGATGGGGAAGAGGGGTGTGGCGGTAGGGAGAACCTCATGAGTAGTCGTGGAGGAGGAGGTGGGAGTGGTGCTCGTGTTACCAGTCTCCTCCTGTCTCGGGGACAAGGGAGAAGCAGAAGAGGCATGGAACCCTGCAAGGAGGGGAAGGACAATGGCGAAACGCATGGTGTCTGCCGTTGGGTGGTAGATGCGACTGTGGTAGATTGAATTGATTGCCGGTGCAGTGCAGTGCAGTGTTCAGGAAGGTTTGAGGGGGTGTATGTGGTACGAGTATAAATACTTCTTGATCACCATGTCTTCTCTTTTACTGTCTACCCCCATGGAATGATATTTTGTTCTTTCTTTTTTCCCTGGTTTGTCGTTGAGAACCTTGATGACTTCCTGCCCCGTGAACCTTGATGTCTCCGCCAAGACCGAATGCACAAGGGTCATCATGCACAAGTTGTGCTTCGATGCAACTTCGTTTTATCAATTGGCCTGCATTTGGGAACCTTGAGGACTGGAAGAAGAAGCTAGGCAACAAACCTAGAGGTGTGGGGGGAAAGTTCAAGTACTTTCTAGGTTGAGCGTGGAATCATCTGTTCAGAGTTCGAGCAGGTAATTTAAGGTAGGGACCGTGGGGCAGGTGAATGCCAAAAACTGGTGCGTCATGGTAGAGCTCCCTGATATCTGACAGGTAAGGATTCAAGTTGGCCTGAAGATGATTGGACGCTGGAAAAACCTTCTCTGTTATAGAGAGGGAAGTAGAGAGGATGATTTTCACATACAAAAACTTGATGTGGCTTAACAGCATTCAAAAATCCCCCCTCAAGGATCCTCCCTGAGGCGCAGTGCACTTGCCAAATCCAACAACATGCAGAAAAGGATCATGATCCAGCCAATCAGGTTGGCATGCAGCTGTGTGTGCTGGGGTTGGCCTCCTCTTTCACGGCCTCCCAAAAGCTTGGCGACTCAAGCGAAGGCCTCCTCCTCTCAGAATTTGCATGACTTTTCTTGTGCATCCCATGCTTCGCAAAATATGGCCAAGAGCATTCATTGTCCACAACTCCGAACTACCCAACCATGGCAGAATTTGCAGCCAGCATCGTCGCTTTCATACAGTTAACTGACTGCGTCATTCGAGTTTGCAGCCATGTAATCGGCACGGCCAAGAATGCACCGCGGGACATGATGATGATCTCGGGAGAGGTCACATCGCTTCGCGCCATCTTGTCCTGCTTCACTGACGCCGAACTCCACCCAAACACAGAACACGCCCTACCGACGCTATTCGCCCCGACTGGGCCTATCCAAGGGTGTTACGAGTCCATCGTCGCACTGGAACAGCTCCTTCCAAAGGACCCATCCGACACGAGCGCCATCAAGAGGTTGACATGGGCACTCAAGGAGGGTCAGGTCAGGAAGCTCCTTGCAGATATCAGTCTCCACAAATCGACATTGCTGCTTGCGCTCACCGGCGACATGATGCGGGACATCAAGGACATCAAATCTGGAGTTGAAAGAGTCGAGCAGGCCTTGTCTCGGGGAGAACTGTATGAAGTACTGTCTTGGCTTCAGAATAACTGCAACAATCCGTCATCCATGCATCTAAGCACCTACAAAAATCATGAGCCACATACAAATTCGTGGCTGGACCGATGGGATGCGTGGAATGCCTGGGTGGACTCGACCCCGGACTATATCCCGCCACATCGCTTCATCTGGATTTACGGAATCCCGGGTGCAGGGAAGTCAGTTATGGCGTCCTTCATCATTGAGCGTGTCAAGGTCCACTGTGATAAGACGCGGTACATGTACGGGACTGATGACAGGAGTCAACACAGCCAGCGGGACCTCGGATATTCATACTACTACTGTCACTATTCTCACAACAGCAATAGTCATAACAACAACAATGAAGACACGGCATATTCATACCTGAGATGGACAATCAACCAGTTATGTCGGCAGATCATGTGGGCACCACAACAACTCGAACGACTTCACGAAAACGGCTGTGACCCTTCGATTCCGGACATTCTTGATGTTTTGTCTCAGATTATCAACAAATTCAACGTTGTCTATTTGGTGGCGGATGGCATTGACGAAAGCGACTCGAGATCTGAGCTTCTCGCCGTGTTCAAACGTATCGTCACCGAGAAACGGTTCCAAAAGGTGCGCCTTCTGGTTACCAGCCGCCCATCGCTAGATATCGAAAAGGCCTTCTCAGGAGTCTCGGTCAACATTTCAATGTCCAACGAGTTTGTCCAACAGGATATACAATCAGTCGTTGACGGATGGCTCTTGACAAGCCCCAGAATGCAACGGTGGTCTCATTTAGCCACCCATATTAGAGAAAGGCTTTGTGCTGGCGCTCAAGGAATGCAAGTCCATTAACCCCTCTCTGCGGTGAAAGGCCGTTCAACTAATGGGTCAAAACCTCACCAGGTTCCGCTATGCTGCTTGCCAAATGCAGATCCTCGAGCGAGTCCGTGAAGAATCTCAACTCTACGAAGCCCTCAAAAATCTCCCACGGGACCTAGATGAGATATATACTCGGGAGCTTGATAGAATTCCTGCGAATGACCGTCTGTTTGTGCGCCGTGCGCTCATTTGGATCCTTGGACATATGGAATCCCCTTGGATGACAGAACAAGGCATCAATATCGAGCTCCTTGTCGACGCAGTTTGCGACGATCTCCGGCACTTGACCGGAAAGTCATGGTTCTACACCGCCGAGGACCTGAAAGAACTTTGTGGGTGTCTAATTACCACAGAGCAAGAGCTTCTTAACCATACCGAGTTGTTTGCCCGAGTTCGCTTTGGTGCTGCTCAGAGCGAGGCACAGAGTGGGACCACGGGCTGCGCCATCACCAAAGGATGTGACTTGTTTCGACAAGATGTCTGTAAGACAGTACCGACAGGAGAGTTTGTGAGGATTGCCCATTTCACTGTCTTGGAGTTCCTTCGGTCAACAAGGATGGCTGGGACCTACGGTCCTGCAGCTCAATATTTCTTTCTCGATCATGGCCAAGTCACCACCGAATTCGTCGACAGCGTGCTCAGACAGGCATTGGCCGTAAACTGCATCACAGGATTGGTGGATTGGGTCCGAGACCGCGAGACGTATTGTCTCACACTTGCGCCGGCCATACCGATAAGCCGGGAGATCGCTGACAACGACGACAACCCCGTGCTTCGATCACTAATCTCATATTTCCAACCAACGGGTCAACATGTTCCAAGCGTACGTCTGATCCAAACCCATACCCTCACCGGAAGGGATGCCAACTCGGATTCTTTCATGATTACCCGTCTTCCATTTCATCATCCGGAAGTGCCAGCATCGGTATATGCAAGAAATGACCCAAATGTATGGGCAATTCTTGGTATGATCACCACCTATAATTATCCTCTTGCAAGATCGTTTTTGAGGATCTTGGGCTGGGATTATAAGACCTTGGCTGAGAAAGAGGTCGTCGCGAGTTTCTTGGAACCGACGCAGCCGAATGACAATGCCAACATGGGGGAGGCTGAGTGCAACGAAGTCGATGGGTGTGATCATGAGGAAAGACTAGTTGCGGAGGTGTGGACCTATCATGGAACTTTGCACGAGATCCTACGGATAAGAAAGTGTTTTCTCAGCGATCTCCAAGATGAGCTTGGCGTTTAGAGATATGGGCGAAGATACGCAGACTGCAGCTATACCATGGAAGAGCTCCTCTGACCGAAAAGAATTCGGAAGCAAAAAGCGTCTACAACGACGACTCATGTCTCCATGAAACCATTTCCAAAAGCTCGACGGAGCATATATATCCTGTATGTCTTGAATTGGATGACCGGTCCGGCTTTGGGAACAGCTACCTGCAGACCTATGTAGCAGTTCAATTTGCGCAGCGTTACGACGGCTAATCTAATTTTCTGCGCAGGATATTACCGATAGATCGTTGATATGCCATTGGCTGAGAACGGCAGAACATACGGGATATTTTTAGCACAAGTCCGAGGTCCACACGAGAAACAATCTACGGTTGCCTTCATATGTGGTATATATCTTGACTAGCATACATGTACAAACACTGACCCAGCTTTAAGCTCCTAACCCGCACCGACAGAGTTTGCGGGAATCCCTCAAAGCCGTTGAACCACAATGTACCTCTCAGTCACCCTCTTCTTCATTTTCCTTCCATTCTCCACCCTCGGAGCTCCCTCTTCTCTTCCCTACAACCCCTCAGACATCAACACGCCCTGCGGATTCACCAACCCAAACTGTCCAGACCCCCTAACGTGTATTCCTCTCGCCAGAAACTGCACGACCTGGACATCCGAGTGGAAGGGACTCGGAAGCCATCCCGGCTGCCCCGGCACCTGTCAGTATGTTGATTACTCTCAGTCCCAGAACTACACGGTCTGCGGCGGCTGGGCGTCTGCAGACGACTGCTACGAGTCTCGGGAAATTTGCATTGCGGACCCCCGAACTAATCAGTGCGGGATACCCTGCGATGACAAGGGGCTGTGTCACCCTTACCGGGAAATGTGTGGTTGGGATACGGGCTTGACTTGTCCGGAGGGGAAAGTGTGTTTTGGAGATGGTACTGAGGAGGGCGGGATGACGAGGCTGAGCAATGGGACGATGGTGCCGAGAAAGTTTTGTTTGGCGGTATTTTATCCCAACGGGAAAAGGGGGACGAAGTGCGGAGGGGTTTGTTTGCCCTTGAGGTTTGGTAGTGATTCTTATAAGAAGGGTTTGTTGGAGGAGGTGGTGAGGAAGGATCAGGATGGGTGGAACGGGGATAGGGGAATTGGTGCGGGGAGGTTGTGGGATGTGGATGGGTGGGATGGGATGGGTGGTGAGAAGCCTTGAGGATTGGGACAACAATGTTACAATGTTAGAAGTTGAGGACCTCGATATAGAGTCTCAAATCAACAGAAGAATTTCTGGTAGGAGTGCAAATCATCTCTTCGGGGATCTCTTGAGAATTTCGAATTTCCAATTGCGAAAAGCGGTTAGAGCCTGGGATCCAAGTGGCAATATGTCTTGTAGCCAATGTGGCACCTAGTGGCAATGATCACCTATCTAGTGTTTTCTCATCATCAAATAAATGCTGTGCATGTTTTTACTCCTATCACCAAAAGGAAAGACCTGAACCCTTTACAGTAATGGTTGTGAAACGATGACGGGGGGTAACAATTTTGGAGGTCCCAAAACAGTTCGAATACGTAGTACACACTGTGTACATACAAACATATAAGAGCTCCCAAATCCGAATTGAAGCTAATCAGATCTCGGTAATGACAGAGCTTCTTTATTTGGGTCGCCACAAAAGTGCTGTAATTATTCCCAATAAATTTTGGAGCAAAAAAAAAAAAAAAAAAAAAGCCCTGCAGCTGCCGGGTGTGTCCGGTGTGAACGATTGAAGAAGGGGAAATCTGTCATTGCGTTCAGTGTTGGGCGCCTTCTTTTGGCCCGCCCCAAAACCCGAGGCATCTCCTGCTTCACTTTTACCAATCGGAAACAATTAAATGGATACCGTGGGGGCTTGCATGTAGGTATGCAGGCAGCCAAACTTTTGACAACGGAGAACAACCAATCACGATTCACATCAATTGACTCCTGAATATATTCAAGCTAGATATAAATGCTGTGGCATGCACGACCACCCCGGAGGCCCCCCTGCCCAAGAAATAAGTGGCACTGCAACACAGGTTTTCCCCTATGCATCTGCCCCACACACCACCACATTCATCATAAACCACAACCAGATAGAATAAAATGCTTTAAATAATTTAACCATCGCAAATGGCTATATTTTCTATGTAGAACTGATTCGAAAAAAGACCGTATTGGGAGCATGATATTGTACGAAGCCTTGCAGAGGAGGGCTGGGCCGAGCTAGAAATACCGACAGTTAATAAGTGGGTTGACCAGACTCTCCAGATCCTCAAGAACTACTTGTTGTGAGGTGCAAACGAAACGTCAAAAAATTGGACCTGCGCGCGGGCTGCAACACAACTTTTTTTTTTGCTCCAACTTTTTTCAAATCAAAAAATTCACCAGTTGGCCCGTGCACGGGTCTTCAAATAGAGACTTTTCGGTATTGAAGCTTCCACAATAAGATTAAGAAAGATTGGCTTCTTCCGTTAGAATTGCCTCAATCTTTCGAATAAATCAGTTATTTTAATTTTTTATTTGGAAGTGGTTGGAAAATTCGAGAAATCTGTGTTGGGGTTTTTATGATTTTAAAAAGTTGTGTTGCAGCCCGCGCGCAGGCCCAATTTTTTGACGTTTCGTTTGCACCTCACAACAGTGGTGATGATCACCTGGTGCTTTTAAATCATCAAATAAATGCTGTATTCAGCTGGGGTCGGTCGACGAGTTTAGCCCAGAGCCTTGGCACACAGAGATTCGGCACAGCAGCTTGCAGCAGGAAAAAACTGAAAGAACAGAGCGTGAAGGTGATTTGGAAAAAGTCAGAGAGATGCGCTATACCAAAGCGGTGCATTGCACCCATTAGCCCTCAATATAGAGGGTTAAATTACAAGAGCGTTCAAACATGAGAGAGGAGGGAACAATTTTGGAGGACTCAAAACATTTCGAATACGTAGTACATGTACATACATACACGAGATCCCAAATACGGATTGCAGCTTCTTTATTTGGATCACCACAAAGTGCTGTAACTACGCAGAAAAACTATAGTCACATAAATACTGTAGCCCTTGATTGTTTTGACAACGCCCCCAAAAAAATTGCAGTGTCTCCGAGTCCTGGGATGCACATTGCGTAGGTGCCTTGCAAGATATTTTGGTGCCCGAAAAACGTTGTCTTTCGAGATTCTGATAGTTATCTTCAACTTTTTAAAAACTTTTTTTTGGGGGAAGGGAGGAGGGGGTGCCTTAAAAACTCACTATAAATGCCCGTTGAGATTGACAGAGCTTCTAGGTTTTTGGGTCCCCCAAAAATGCTGTGTCATGCACGATCCGGCTTTTTCAGCGGTTGTCAAAGCTGTCAGCCGGGTGGATGGGCGTGGACCAAATCCATTCCGGAAATCCCATCAACTGCTATAAATACAGCGTTTTCTCCTTGAGTAAGTCCTTTCGTTTGTGCTATCGTATTTAAACATCTCGAACAACATCGCTCTGGTCTCACAGACCAAAGAAAAGTACAAACGAAGGCTGGATCTAGACAAACAGTGACACAAAGGTCTGGAAACAAAATGCCTCGGACTCGGAGAAAGCCTGAAAGATTTGTGGGGGATTTTCTGGTCCGTTGATTACGCCTTTCCGGGGTACTGTGCAATACCATGCGGGCGGCTAGGGGGCCGCGGAACCTTATAGCCACCAATTAGATCGGGAATGGAGTAGAACTTGAGAACTTTGAGGCTTGAAAAAAATGCTGTAAACGTTCGTCACCGCTTCTTCAGAACGGGTCGCAGCACAATTTTGGATTGGCTGCACCATACCACACGAAGTTTCCAATTTCTTCAAAATTGCGCTCTTTTCAATAATTTACTCTTTTTTTGGACTCGTTTTGTGTAAGCCAGGGCACTCAAAGAGAGTCCCACATCCAGTTCAAGCCTCCCAGCAGAAAAATGAGGTACCGCCCTCGGTGGCTAATTCACACACTGCAGAAATTATTGAAAGCTTTGTAAAGAAGCATCGTCAAGCGAGTCAGCAGAGCAGTAGCAGCAGCGAGACAACCCTCATCTAGAACAAGCAATACCTTGTACTGTACATACATTGGTGTAAATCACCTCTGGGGTGAACAACCCGCAAATCGTTTGCATTCACGATAAGGCAACACGGCAAATCTGGTGTGTAGGTATTTTCACACCCAGCGAAGCCCACAGCCGGCTTCTAGACCGAATTATGTTCACCGAGCCACTCGTGAGCCGTGCTACGGTGTGCACAGGTCCTGGAGGCGGCCGGTAAGGTCCGACAATGTGGGTCATGGCTGCAGCACACGCTGCGGGTGATCATGCAGCTTGAGTCTTGGACAGATATCATGGCCAATCACATTGTGAGTTTAGCAGGGCTTCAAAGATTTCGGGAGATGCAAAATGCTGTAAATTCGTCGATGCGGCGAAGTGCGAATGCGTGAGTGTGGGGCGAGATAATAATACTGGATGTCGCTTCCCACCTGCCGAACATCCCGCTGTAAAGGGCGGAGCTTGATATTAAGTCCACTTCATAAAACCTCAATATGGCATTTCCAGAATTCCATGCCTACTACGTAGTGTGAGGACGCCCAGGATCCATCAAATTTGACTGTGGGACGCTGTTATCGGTTAGAAGCTACATGAGCTCGACGGTTTATGATATTACTGAGAAGGCTACGGGGTTCATTCGTAATGAATGGAAGAGAAGGAAGCCATTTATGTTATCGAATCAGGTACCTACTGATGACCTTTTATTATACCTCGGAGCTGGTCTATAGATCCCACCGCAAGGCCTTTATTGTGGGATGGATTAATGCCGGCGAGCTACTAGTTAACCCTTTTCAATATTGTTAATTCTTTTCAAATTTCTTTTTCTAAAGACAAGGACGTTGGTTTTCTAAAAAGAATTTTCAAAGAGCTACCGCAACTATATCCCTAAATGTGATAAATCAAAAGACATTTTGGCCCCTGTTTGTGTTCCTTGATAACTATCCTCTTTCCAGGTGTTTCGTCGGATATCTTTTCGGTGTAGCAGCTCATGGAATCGGTTATGGCCGCTGCGATGCGGCGGCAACTCTTGTTGCGCGCGATTCCGGGGTTTCTGGCACGGCCATGCTAAATTAGGTGTATGCGTCCGGGGCTTTGATGGTCGTGGGGATCCTGTCTGTGCCCATGGGGCGGGGGAGGAGGGGGGAGGGATTTTGGAGTGGTGGATGGGAGCGTGCCTGGCGATGAGGAAATTGGCCATAGCTATGCGTGTTGCGAAGACGTGGTAGGCAACTCCGTCTCCCGCAATTCATCTCATCATATGACCACATGTGTCACTGCATTCTACATGCTTTCCTTATCTCTCATCTCTCCCCGGCACGCGAATGCTGATCGTAACTGCCATTCCCATCGTGCTGGACCCTCCCACGTTGCTGACAATCCAAATTGATTTGAATCTGAAGCTGACATTTGCCTCTTGGCAAGGCCCAGTGACCTGGAACCCAAACGGCCCAAACTCACTCGACCGGAGCACACAAAACCCGGCCTGAGAATTGGCATTGGTAGTTTCTCACGACGCCTAGATCGATCGGGAAGTTCGGTAACCCCTGAACAGATGTCGGCCCAAAAGACGCTATTCGATTTCCGTATTATGTTTCCGTGATCATCACAAAGAAGCGAACAGGGCGGCGGATGGAGAAGAAAATGGATAACAAAAGTGTTGGAATAAAAAGACTACAGAAGGCAATGGACAGTGAGTGAATGGCAGGACCTATAGCTGGCGAACACGATGCAAATACTGTAAAGACATCTAACGTGGCAGATTGTGGTTTTTGTAAAGTATGTCCCTTGATGCTTTTGATGGATATGACGAGGAGCAAGAGAATAAAACCTGGCTATATGGGATAGGTGAATAGGAGTTAGTATAACACAAGATTTCATCCGATCCTTGCACTTTAATCCAATGTTCTACTTCCCGTCCGATATTGACTGAACCGCTGAAGAAACTGAAGAAGCTGACGAGGAAGAGGAAGAAGAGGAGAAGAGCGATGTTATCTTTTATCTACTGAATATCGAAGACGAGCCTCTACTCATAACAGGGCTATGTGCTGGCCTGTTTGCCGACACAAAGTGTGAATGCCCTCAAAGGCTGCCAAAGGCACCCAAGCAGTCATGGTGTACTGCTTGTTATGCGGAAAATCAAGGATAAATTGCACACCGAAGATCAACTGATTGCAGCAAAAGAAAAAAGGGAACCACAAGCGCCCCAGAACGTGATGAATTGAGAAATCAAAAAGTTTTATATTAGTAGCAAATCCTTCCACTGGATCTGGTTTGACCGTGACCTGAAGGCTGATGTAATGCACACTTTCGTGATCATTGACCGAGCGGATTGACGAGGAGAAGGACAACACTGGGACCAAACGCGATGGCACCTCCATTGGCAGCCGTTCTCAATAATGAGATGGTTGCAACCGCCTTGAATAGCTCTCTTTTAGGGCACAAAGATTGGCTACGAGGGTGAGAACAACAAGCGGGCTCGGTTATCTCTGCTGTGGCGTGTGAGCCCTCATGTGTCCCGAATGCCGTTTTGGTGGCAGGGTATGGAATATGCCATCTCAGGTAACACACACTTTTGTGGAACTGGCTTGAGAAGGTGGCAGGAGCTAATAGATGGTCAGGAGAAATGGGGATCTGCCTTGGGCAAACCTGCAAGTTGCTTCAGACCTCAGTCGGGCAAAAGCTGAGATGCATGACGTTCTTGCCACATATGAAGAACCAGAAGATGATCGTGGACATCTCACATGCAGCCAATCACAGTCAGATGTGAAGTGATTTTCGAGGTTTGGGACGTTGTTAAAATGCTGTGGCGGCAACAAACTCACTACGTCCTTTGAGAAAAGCCTTCCTGCAGACGCACTTCAGTCGGGCGAAAGCTGAGATGAATGCCGTTCTCGGCGCATACGGAAGTTTTAGTCCGACCCACTCATAAGACCGCCATTCTGACCACTTAAATCATAAACTGAATGTGGTTCCGAGATTTTACGGGGTCTAAAAATGCTGTTTCGAAGCCTTCGAGAACAATCATCTACCGAATTTAAGCCAACCCATAAAGCTCCAGGCCTTCCGGATTCTGAGAGAGGATAGAATTCCTGTGTAGGTAGTCTCATCTTTGTGCCCGGTGAGCAAGACACACAACTAGGTAGCTAGAATAGGTGCACGCATATGGAGCTCCCCATGCAGGGCGGATAGATTGATACCCATGGAAGGATCTGGCTTGTGCAATATCCAACCGCGGCCAATCACAGATTCGTCTTGGCCAGCACTTGAAAGGTTTGTGTGATGGAAATAGCGCTCTGCTCGGGGGGTTTTTTCTTCCTTTTTTTCTTCTTTTTTTTTTCTTTTCAACGGATACTTTGAGGCTTGGTAAATGCCGGCAATCAGGGACAAAATCAGGATACAAAGGCATGCCTACCAATCCGGATCACAGTTTTCAAGTCCTTCAAATTATTTGCTTGGGATGTTGTGTTCGTGCTTCCAGTCCATAATAACCCGGCAACCCGACGGTTAACTCCCTCATGAGTACTCATAGGCCACCTTGATGGATGTGTCCGGCTTCAGGCGGCGGCTCCTGACCGGCGTGATTGCCTTCGTAAAAGGGACCGTGAGGAAAAGCGCGTGCATTGCGCCAGCGAATTGAGTACTGAGTGGAATAATGCAATAGGGGGTTGACTTTTTTTTTAAAAAAAAAAAAGATGAAAAAAAAAGATGATGTGCAACTGCCGAGATATGACCGCGGGCGTGTCCGGGGTGGACGATTGAGGAAGAAGAGGAAATCTGTCTTTGCGGTGAATTGGGGATTTGACGTTCTTTGAGGGTTGTCTCCATGGTTAGGGTTGTGGCTTTGTTGGTTCTGGGCACTGGCCACTGGCCCACTTGTCAGGTGACCACAGCTTGCAGCGTGGTCCTGTAAATAGTGGATTTTCGACTTCTTGAAGCAAGCAAGAAAGCAAGAAAGTAGGCAAGTAGGCACGTTCAATTCCAGCACTTGGTGGCCGAAGGCCACCACCACTGCTTTGCTTCCTGGGTCGAAGACCCAGTATCCCACTTCTTGTTGCAGTAGTGTGGGTGGTTTTGTAGGTGTGGTTTTGTTCTTATTCAGCGGTCATTGTTGGGAGCCTTCTTTTGGCCTGCGCCCCGAGACCCGAGGCATCTCCCCTTCACTTTTACCAAATGGAAACAATTAAATGGATATCGTGGGGGGTTATGCAGCCAAGGTTTCAACCAAGGAGTTCAACCGCATTCATCATGATTCACATCAACCAACTCCTGAACATATTCATGCTCGATCCAAATGCTGTGGCATGCATTTTCAATGACTTGCATGAACCATAGATGAACCACACAAGGGTCGACCGGAACCATTGCCGTCATGACAAAAGCTCTGGGCTGTGATTGAGACACCAACCAGGCGCGAGGTGAATCAGAGTCTTCAGATTTTGACTATGATAATGCTGTGGTTTGGGGTAGACTTTAAGCATAAACGTGATTCAGAGGGTTTACCTAGGGGAGGTGAGTCGTGGACCCCTACACCATACTAGAACTCCAGGGTCCGGGGTATCCGCCGCCTAAGACTTTGAACAAAACAAACCTCAAGTTTTGCACGCAGAAATAGCTTCTTACCCTACTTTCAACCGTGCTCTTTTTTTCTCTCACCCTATGGTTTTCCTCCTGTAAACCATTGAGACCTACTGTTTGTTTTTTTGCGTTGCTAACAAGGCGTGATCCCCTTTCTCATCCTCCACTTTTTGTGTGGATTTCTCAAGTACTTCGTCTACGAGTTCGGCTTTCCACGAGTTCTCACCATGTAGCAGGGTCGGGTAGGTATATAATTATGGGCATTTGGTTTGGATATCTTGCTTTAGTCTTTTTATTTTGGAGAGAGATCAAGAAATATATCCTCTTTGTAGGTTGTAGATCACTGAAACAGAGCACTGGAGAGAAAACCATAGCGAGTGGAGTAAACGAAGGTGAGGAGGAATAACTCGGTGACAATGCCCCATCTCCTCTCGTTGAGACAAGACAAAAACAGCCCATGCGAGTCAAATGGTCCGTGTCTCAACTACCTATTATTCCGACTTGGGCGGCGTGGCGAAGCCGATCTGCATCGACCCCGTCAGTCCGGCCGTCTGCACCTGCAGGTTGGTCAACCCGCCAAAAGAGTAACGACAGATGGCCATGTCGGCAAAGGGGGTAAAGGCCGGTGTCTTCTCCCACTTGTGCTGGTTTGCCGCCTCCAACGTGGATTCCTCGATGACCATCCCTGCAGCATCGAGGCCGGTAATCGCCGAGAGAGCTCCAAAAAGCTTAGCCACGAACCCCCAGAGATTGGCATTCTCGATCTTGGTTTCGAGCCCCTGAAGCATCTCGAGTCCCGACTCGCCGGCCTTGCCCAGGAAGCCCTGTCTCGTTCCCGGACTTTCCAAGATATTCTCAAAGGCATCCCTGATGGCTTCTTCTGAGGCGTTGGCCTCCATCATTTCGGCATCGGTTATCGTGTTGATCGCTGCGTCCTCTGCCACGCTCGCCGCTTTGAGGGCGCCGAGCCCAATGACGCACAGGCCGACGCTGACCCAGCCTATGGCCTTCTCTACCGTGTAGTAAGTGTCATCCATGACCACGCTGACGTTGTTGACTTCCTTTTGGTCCTTTGGCACGTCGAACTAGAGCGTCTTGTTGCCGTTGTCGCCGGTGTGAAGCACGAGCTCGGGTTGACATGGTTTTGCACCACGGACAGCATGGCGAAGATGCTGGTGTCGTTGGTTGCACCCTCTGGCTCCGACACGGCATACCCGTTGCTGGTGGGCTGCAACCAGGCCCAGACGTCGGCCGACGCGAGATTGGTGACGACGTCGACGCTCGCAAAGACAAATTCAAACTCGTTCAGGTGCTGGTCAATATTCTCGCTGACGAGCTACTTGAAGAGAGGCCCGTCGATAGGGTCCGAAATGCTCCCGGCCGACACGACCGACACCGGGGTGATGGCGCTCTTGGGGGCGGGACAAGGCTATGAACCACGTACTTGTATACCTCGATCAGGGCATCCGCACCCCCGGCGTCGGTGATGTAGAGGTAGAAGGACTTTTTAGATGGCGGATCAGCAATCTTCCGGCTGATCCCCTTGGTAATCGTCGTCACCGCGGCCGACGAGGAGAGCGTGACGTGGCCGCCCTGATTGAATGCCTGGGTTATGCTTGTCGTCACCTTGTTGGCATCCAGATCCGCCTTGATCGCCGAGACGTTGATGTTTGTGTAAGTTGCGGCTTAGACTACGTCCCACCCGTTTGTGGTAATAGTGGACGACATTTTGAGACGACAAGGTAGGTAGGTAGGCGAAAATATTAGTTCTGCGCAATAGATGAAAGTGGAACGTTCGTTGACGGCGATGATGACGACGACAGCAACGTCTCTTCAACTCAACAGCACCTGATTGTTGACGGCAATAACCCACCAACCGAGGTGATCTACATGATTGACGCCGATAGTGGTTAGCCGCTGTCTCAATCAAACATCTTAGACGACACCTTTATTAAGGAGGCTCTGACCACCTGGTTCCGCGGCAACCTGCCACAGTTCAGGCACGTCCTTGCCAGCGTCAGCCTGGGGCCAAACACCCCCGCAGGTGCGCAATGGGCCGTTTGCAAGCCGTCTGTCGTCGCGTATACCTACGTCTGGGGCAATTCCGTCGACGAGAGCTATCTCGGCCTGCTGTACAACACCGGAGGAAACACGACCCCAGGGAGGAATCCAGTGGGCGGTGGCTGACGTGGAGGACTAGAACAAGGATAAAGCTCCAGAAGTAAATAACTTGGTATCCAACATCACCTTGCCTGCCAAGTGGGCCGGCGCCGGGCCGTTTGTCCTCTCTCAGGGTGGTCTCTACCAAGGGGGTTTCTTTCTTGCAGGCACTCTTTAGCCAGAATCCGAGTCAACGTAATCAGGCTATGAGATAGCAAGAGCATCCATGTAAAGTCATGTTCCCCTTGGGTACCAAAGTGGCAATCTGGGCGAGGTGGTCACCATATACGGGTGTATACGGTTGTGGCCGAAGTTGTCCAAAGCCTGGCACTTATCATAAACATAGCAGTTAGTATAAAGAGCCAGATTTCTTACTCGGGGGGTCTAGCTTCTAAAAATGGAAGTCCAGCAAACAGTTCGGAATCCTCAATTTCAAATAGTCCTATCGAGTCACTAAACTACAAAGAAAGGAAGAAGGAAGGAAATGCTACTAGGAGTTGGACCTTTAAGCTCAAATGGGTGTAATTCAAGGATTGAAATTGTGACCACTTTGCCATTCCCACTCACGGGCAATTTTCGATTCCGGGGGCCTTTTGAGAGGATTTATATACTGCGTACCTGAGTGGCCAAACCTTCTTCAAACTTTCGTTAGCGGGGGAGGCAGTTACCCTCAGGCATAAACATGGCGGTTATGTGACCGCTGAGCTATACTACAACCCCCAAAAGGACGGCGCCGGTGGGAGTCGAACCCACTATAGATTGTAGCCCAGGGCACGAAAGGGAGTCACAGTTACTATAAATAGCTCCCATGGGTTTCCCACTATGGTATGTACAACGTAGTGCACTACTGAAACATTTCTCATAAAACATTTTCTGACAAAAGAAAGGCCGAAAGTTTCTATGGAGGCAGTCACAAGAAGCGTAGCATTACGAACCAAGATCCCTATCCGTACTGCATAAAGACTTCGTCATGAATGTGTCCGCCGCCGTCTAGGCCCTCTTTGCCGTATCAGGTGTCACAAGTCTACGAAAAAAAAAGAAAAAAAAAGTACCCACCTGGTAATTATGGTTTTATTTAGTCGTCAGACTCCCGATCTTTCCAAGTTAATTCTGCCTCCTTCTATCAAGTGCTACCTGATTCGCCATCCGAATGCTTCCACAGGGCATAGTGTGCACTAATCCACAATGTCAACACAGCGACCAGATACGCTCCTAAGGCATATGCATTGCCTTCCCCTTCATTCTCCCCCCCTTGCTTTGCAACTGCGGTATATACCCCTACTATTACCCCAACCCCCACCAACGCTGTGAGAATGATAATGATCACCACAGGCTGGTTTATTTCCTCATTAATCCTAACACCCCATGCTATAGTACTGTTCTCCCCTAATTGAAGCTTAAGTTGGAGATCTAGTTTCTTGGGCAAGGCATCGGCCCAAAATGTGTTGTGGTGGGGTCCGGGCTTAATCAGGTGAGCAAATGGTATGTTGGCAATCTCGATATCATCCGGGTGGTAATGATATCGATGGGCAGTTAGTTCACACGTAGGCGGTATTTGACGAATTTTGAACCAGTGCGGTCGGCATTCTGTGCGTATTGGCATGTATCGAAACTGGAACATGTATTAGAGTTGCTAATAGGTAGATTTCGAGACACAAGAAGTAGGGAGCCGAAGGTGAAAACACACGGCGCCAATAGCGCAGGCACCTTTACTCCTGTCTCTGGGTTTGGGGAGCAGAAGGAAATGTATCGTGATTTTAAATGCAGACAGGGGAATGCTGGGAAATCTTACTCGGACAAAGTCAGCAGTCGTAGCCTTGTGGAGGGTGATCGTGCGGACTTTTTGAGCGACAATGGAGCAACCTTTCACTAATTGCTGCCAGAAAGGAACTTGGAGTCTCCCCATCTTTTGAAAAAGGTTGGAGAGCCACTCGCGAGCGAACGTTGGAATGAATAGAGACATGATATCAAGTTCGTGAGAGTGGCGGGTTGCGTGATATGCCTCAGAAATTCTGTGGAAGAGATATTGATCATTGGTTAGCGAACTGACCTCGGGCTGGACAAGTACCGCTAAACTCCTCGTGTTTACACAGAGGAGAAGGTATCGAAGCTGTTGAGCACATCCTTGGGGAGGGCTTTGATTCGTGGCTCTGTTTGAAGCCGTGCCAGGACTTTGTGAATTACCGCCAGTCGAAGACCCCGATTGCCTAGCTGGCGAAGTTTGCGCTGGCCTAGCAGCGCCGAGGTTAGAACCGTGCCTGTTTATGTTAGGATGCGTTGCGTTCCCACGTGGGCCCAGATATGCCTGCCCGGGGGTTGTGACGCCGTTTGATCCTGGGCCGGCTGTGTTCTTGACAGCTGCAACGCTGAGAAGAATTCTTCTCTTGAGCCTTTCAATGCCGCCATCTGAAAGCTCCCTGACATCGAGGTAGACAGTATCGCCACAGCCCTAGAAATGGTAAGCAGAAACTCACAGCTGCAGTCGCACTGTGGCCGCCTTCCTCGCGCGTGGGTTGTGGCCGAGCCGTAACTTACGCAAATGTAAAAAAGTCTGTAATAGCCTTTCAACGGCCGGGATTTTATGTTGATCAATAACTTCCTCCAGTATGGTACCGACTTTTGGCGAGAGAGCTGCTCCTCAAGTGCACCCATGTTACGGTCAGCCTCTGTTTCCTTCACCTGAGTCGGATGACTTCCGCCGTCAATTCCCGGCTTCTCCTTCTCTCCAGATACAGCCTGAGGTACAAAATCGTCCACCAGAATTGAATTATCAGTCATATGAGACTCATAACCCTGACTCGGCCCTGCGCCCACCTTCTCTTGATCTGTCTCTTGGCGAACACTACTCGGACCGCTTTGTTCATCCCCTTCTCGCTTTCCGCGCAAGCGCCTCCTCTGTTGAGTGAGAGCCTCACTGAAGGTGACTGGAACCTCTAGGGATCCACGAGCAAAAGAAGATTCTGCAACAGTTTCTGACGTTAGGTCAACGTGGAAACCCGGGACGGTGGCGGAATTCGAGCTTTTTGCGACGGTCGGCACAACGCCAATGTCTGGAACTTCCACTTCTTGCATAAGGCTTCTCTCTTCCGTCTTTCGCTCCCTCTTAGGCTCTACAGGAAAGATAATGGCGATTTTCTCTCTGGGGTCTGCATCCAGTTGGGGGATGATGCGATGATTGTCATGGGCATGTGTCGGAGTCATAAACGCGGGGGTTATTATACTCTCCGAATTGAAATTGGAGTCAGCCGTCGTCAACCGGGCCGGTTCGAGCTCAGGTGCTTGATTCAACGCTGGTGACGGGCCGTTATCTCCCAAACTTCCTATGTTCTGGCCACTCAGCAGCTCAGGACCTGGCCCTCCCATCATGTCAACATCCATGCCGGTGATGCCCGCAAGTTGATGCTTTTGGTGCTGTTGCATGCCACCCAATACCTCTTTAAACATTGAGATCGAATGATTGACATATTTTGCTTTCTTGCAAATTTTCTCGTGTCGTTTCTTATCGCTGTTCCGCACAAAAGCCCTTTGGCAGAATTTACACGCAAATGGGCGTTCGCCCGCGTGAGATCGAAGGTGGGAATTAAGATTGTGCCGCCCGGTGAACATTTTCGAGCAGAGGTCGCACTGGTAACGCGCAGGATTGTGCGTCTTTCTCTTGTTCACCTCCTCTTTCGAAACTGTTGGAAGGTTTGGAAACTCGGGTTGACTGCTATGATATTGCACCATGTGCTTTTCGAGCTCCCGCTTGGAAACGAAGCCGATAGTTGCCATCAGACAAAATTCAGCCGAGCATCTGTGAGGGCGATCATGGCGGGCGATGTGTTTATCCCGGTCGCCGCGGTTCGAAAATCCTCGATAGAAATGTCGACAGTAGACTTTCGAACATTTGAACAAATCAGTCCCATAATAATGTTCGACCTCTTCTCGCGCGTCATCGTCACCACTCTGTAATATGCGCTCCAACACCGACCTGATATTTTTAGTTATGGCGGGGAAGTCGAGTATTTGATGCGAGTCGGCCCTACCATCATTGTTGACCTCCACAGCTTGAAGCTTTCGTGACCAGATGATGGTTTGGGTAAGCGACTGGTAACGTTGAAGCGGCCGCAAGATCTTGAGCTTCTCTTCCATGGGCTTCGATACTTCGAACTTATCAGATTCTGGCGGATCAGAGTAGTGTCCTTCAAGAAGCGCGTCAATGTCTTCGGCTAGTTGCGGCACTTCATCAGGCTCGGCTTCGGGAAGCCAGGACAGAAGATGAGGTACCCATGTCGCTACAGTATACTCATAAAATGCATATTGGCCGGACATCAGACATTTCTCCATGCCAGGTTCATCTCCTGTGAGCGCAATGGCGTCAAAGCACAGGTACCGAATGCTTAATGAGCAAAGCTGATGATGTATCGCACTGGGGTTGATTATTTTCTTCCTGAACAGGAAACTGCCAAGTTTGATCCACCGTTAGCATATACATGTAATCTGTGCATTTGAGATCGACTGACACGAGGGCCGGGGGGGGGGGGGGTTGGCATACTCTTTCACTGTAGGATGCACCAGTGCTATTGTCTGATCAGGATGCACCTCGACGAGAGATGCACAGAGCTCCTTGGAATCCTGCACCAACCGCAGATCATCACTATTGATGGTTCCATCCTCCAAGTCAAGAGACATGGCCCCCTGTATCTCGTGCCATCTCAGTGGTCTTTTCGCACATGAAATCCACCCCAGCAGCTTTTTAGTCACTTCACGGCTTGACTCGGAGCCTGTTTCAAGGATCCGGTTCATGACGCGTTGATAACTTTCAGATGTTAGCATCATGATCAGTGTAAATCGATATTTTCCAAAGAGATCTTACGCTTCATCTAGATCGATCGGAAACTTCTCAGCATTCCAATCTTTGAGAAGAGCCTGTCGGGAGGTCTGGTGAAACAATTCTTCGAGCACGCATTTGGCGAAGATAAATATACCTTATCCCAGGCCCTGACGTTAGTCGATCTGTGATCTTGCAGTGGGGATGACCAGGTGTTGGCAACCTACCTTGTGCCCTCTCGGTGACAAGATTGGCAATATCCAATACCTCCTTGGGGAATTTTCCAAACCTTGTCTCAATCTTTGACTGCCAGTGCTTAGAAAACTCCTCAATATCGCAGTGATTATCCTCTTTTCGGATCGCCAGAGTGGAAAGCGTTGACAAATCCTTGCGGGCTATCCCGTCGTCTTGACTCACAAAAAGACACCTGATTTCGTCCATGTTCTTTCTGGGTAGAGAATTGACCACCTCCTGGAAGAAGCCGCAGATCTCCTTGCGCTGATCTCTCTGACATTCATCGATGCCATCAAGAATAACATAACTCTTGCGCCGTTTGAGCGCAACTCTCAGAAACTCCTTGGCGAGACCATGCCTGGACAGAATGGCGTCGGTGCTCTCTTGCCGCTTCTTGTCCATGTGCAAAAGCAGATTTTCATCGTACGGCAGTAGCTGAGCTAGTAGACCTCTGGCAACCGAGAGGAATGTGTTTCTGGAAGGATCACTTTCGTTGCAGTAGAAGAAGGCCAATGATACATTGTCTAGAGATTTGACCTCGTCGATGATTCGAGAAGCGAGGACTGATTTGCCTGCGGGAACACAGTTAGCAAAACGGACTAATATTCTCACAACGCACTCTAGATCGCACCTGCACCAAGCTTCCCATTGAGCCACAAGAGAGGTGTTGAGCAGTATTTCGGGTTGAACCAGGCCTGAAACCTTTGGTCATTCAAAAGCCATTGTCCAGAGTTTGGAGTATTTGCCCTTGCTGATAAGTGTCTCTGATGAGCGGCCTCAGATTCAGCAGACGACAGCCACTGCAATACTGCCCTTCTCCGCTCCTCGAACTCTGCGCGGCGTTTATTTTCAAATGTTGCTTCTTCAAACCGCCGGCGACCTCTGATCTCCTCAAGTTCAGCTAAACTTGCACTATTTATAATGAGCTGGCGATGACTGGAAAACTTGTCACAAAGTCTCTGTTTGGTCAATGGGAAATTCTTCCATGTCGCGTGGAAAAGCTGCCGCCAGACTATAGACGGGTATTTAGTTAGCTCATAAAAACATCTCGACCAGGGATTCAGGGCGGATGACATGCTAAAGTACCTTTTTGCTCAAAGTACTTCAAGACTTGTAGTTGAAAGGTCAGAATATCTTCAAAAATCATCACGAGGACCGTACGTATATATGGCTTCTCAGTAAAAAGAGACTGATAGCGTGATAACACGGGAATCTGCTCTCCTATTGCCTCATAGACGTCTAGAATAGAGTCGAATGCGTCGTCAAAAGTTGCGGCAGACTGTAGATTATGAACATGTTAGACTTCGAACTGCTCTCCGGGATATGTTTAAAAAAAAAAAAAAAAAAAAAAAAAAGAGAATGCGTTTGTACCTGCAAGATGCTTTTCATCGGCCCCTGAGAGTAAAGTTAGCTGTGACTGGCCGCGAAGATCTTTAGGCAAAGACACTGACCCAAATAAAAGCAAGAATATCAGAGTTGCCAATCAACACTTGGAGAACGTTGCCGAGTTCCTTGGCACCTTGCAAGAACGGCTCCAGGCGCTTCATGTATCTCAGGCGTTTTGTCTGTGATTGTTTCTGCTGAATGAGAGCCATAGCAGCCTCCAAATTACCAAGGTCAGTTGATTGAAACTCCCTCAACTCGGCCTGGGGCAACTTCGAATCCGACTTGAAGTCATTAATAGCCTTTGTGAACTCAGGTTCGATGTCGGGTATGGGTATGCTGGCCAGAATGGCAGGGCTTTCAACGGCATGTTGAACTTGTGCGCTGGGGTTCGATGACGGAGCCGCAACCGATAGTAAGAGTTCTTTGGCATACGCAGCAGCTGTAGCAGCAGCATACGGCTGCCAGTCTTTGTTCTTGTGGGAGTCCGCGTAGTCGCATATTCCTCGAATAACAAGGCCCGGAAACAGGTCCATCAACGCAGCAGCTTGCATCTCAAAGCAGAGAACGCCGCCTAGTTTAGAGCTCATTTTGTCGCGAGTAATAGCGTCCCTGATGACCTGGTTCCCAGAGGCTATTGTTCCGTAATGAACCTTGACTACTGAGCCGTCTCGCCACGGCCGCGGCAATATGTATGCCTGATCACAGTCGTCACATGTAGGGCCGCCCACATGAAGATACTCGGCATCAAAAAGGTGATCAGGGCCGGCACTTGCTCGCGCAAAATTACGCAGCCGCGCTGTGGGGTTCAAAAGATGTGATGTGAAGTTGAGTTGCGATCGAAGCTCAAGAGCTCTCAGTTTCACCATTGCATCAAGGAGGATGATGGGAGGTGCATTGAGAGAGCCTGTTCTTTCAAACTTGTCTAATTTCGCTTTGCCGAAGTCGTATTGAATTACGCCGCCGTGGTCCCTCTGCGGCTGGCTGACGACGACGTCTCCTAGACGTATATCCGTTGTCGAGCTTGGGACTCCACCCCCTATCCCTACAATGAGGCAAAACCGAAGGGCCGGGAAGTCGTTGTGCATGCGGCCGGCAACGATGGCAGCCGAATCATTGCCCATCTTCCCCGCCGGAAGGTTGACCAACACGACATCGTGCTCTCCAATGCGGCCGAAGGTGTACAGCGACCTCGATTGATCGTCCAAGTCAACTGGGGACCCAGTGCGCTGCACATCGAGCATTTCCTGCGCTGCAGCAAGCTCTACGGGGAGCGTACAGATCCATGCCACCGAGAAATGATGCCGGTGCAAAGGTTGGGACGCCATTTGTACACATGCAATCTACCAGGAAATGGACTTAGGTGAAGTCCTCAGCGCTGGGGTTGTATCAAAGATAAAGCATCTCCTGATTGCGTGAGGTGAGTGTCGGCAAGAGCGAGGTAGTCAAGTTACAGGTAAATATGATCAGACCTCGGAGAAAGCCAGTGAGTAGGTGGCTAGACACCTCGAACATTGACGCGCCCGACATGCGCAGTGGGGAGGCGGTGCAGCAGCAGAACGGAGATGAGCGGGAGAATGAATCATTTTCCCCTCTTTACGGTCTTTTCATTTCCCCTGGACACCCCCTCTCTTCTCTGCAGCACGCCAAGACTCCGATCCAAGACGTGTTCCTTCAGGGCTGGTGCGTTCCACAAGCCACTGGTAGAAGTGGGCTGTGAGGCAACCTGCATTGAAGGCAACCCGCTGGCAAATGATGCAGGCCAGTGGCGGGTAACGCGCTCAGACGCCCAAAAGTCACCAGAAATGCCGGCTTCGAGCAGCTCAACTTGATGTCTCTCTGTCTTCTTCAGGTGCATTGAAAACGATTGATTCGTTGCTACCAGGATCAGATCCAGCGAAATTTTGGCCTCGACAATGAATCTAAGTGAAATTGTTCGCAAGGGCCCAGACAAGCGACAGTTCGAGGGCGAACAGGAGGAGCCAAACAAACGCCCAAGATGCACGCCTTCAGATCATTCTTCGGTCGGAGAGAGTACTCCGGACGACATGAACATCGACTTGGTCTGTTACGGGATGGTGAGTTCGCCTGAGACACTTGTAGAGATGGATTTTATGTTGATGTCAGACGGGAACGCGCAGCTTGCCGACGATATTGTCCAGTTCAAACGCCCACCCAAGCGAACAGAGTTGGAGGAGATGACTCCAGAGCAATACGAGGACGGTCAGTCATACATGAAGGTTGAGATTGATCTCCAAGAGGAACTGGAACTCGGAACCATTAAAATCACCGATGAACGCGACTTGGGTGTCCTCAGCAGCCACACGTTTCGAGCACTCAAAATCCTCCATAAGCGTCATCATATCACCTTTACATCAATCATCAATGAATCAGAGTGGAAGGAAAAGCTGGATTCTATGAGCGACAAAGCCTCCTGGACTAGGATCTCAGTCAATGTGAAGCTTAATGTGATACTGTTTGGACCACAGTCTGCCGGGGCAGACGTAGCCAAAGTCCTGGCCAAGGAGGGTCGATATTTACAGGACCCAATTCCTGGTTCTTTCGACTGCCCCTATGACAATCCTCAGTCTCTCTCTCTTCCGCTAGTCCAGCATATTGCCAGTACACAGCTGGAAATTGCATCGGGGAACCCAACCACCACTGACGACCTCACTCTGGAGCTTGAAAACACCGACATTGCGCCTCAGCCAGACCCATCGTCACTGATCGTCAACATTGACTCCTTCATGAACAGTCTTTCAGGACATGACTACCTATCACAAGTTTCTGTCAGTTCTTGCGTCATTACCAAGCTCCTCAGGTATGTTCTTTGTCCCTGTTGTATTCTAGACGACTGATGTTGACCCTTTGTAAATACCCAAATAGTCACCAACTCAAGGGCCTTGATTTCATCAGCAGACGAGAACGAGGTGAATGTGTCGCAGACCGCAGTCTTTGGCAAAAAATCACTCAAGACGATGAAGATTGGTTGGAGCCCTACATTCTTTTCCTGACGGTCCGGAACGCATATCACTAACAACGATCTTAAGCTACCAACACGAAATTACCGGTGCAAAGAGTCCAACTCCTGCCGACTTTCTTGGTGGCATCATTGCAGATGACATGGGCCTGGGAAAGACATTGACAATGCTCTCAGCTATCATCAACTCGAAAGCTGCCGCTCGCCAATTTGAACTTCGGCCTCAAGCACCGGGAAGCGAGGTTGCCAAGTCAACTATCGTCGTTGTTCCATTTGCGCGTAAGCAACCAACCATCAACTCTGGCACTTTCTGTTATATCGAAGGGAGAATCTAAAGGCTGACTTATTACTTGGACCGTTAGTTCTAAGAACCTGGTCAGATGAACTCAGCAAGTAAGGCGAGACGTAATCCGGTCGAGATCACAGATCGATTGAACTGACAATGTACGGACAGGCACATTCACCCAGGGAATCTCAGCGTTTTCACTTATCACGGGACCGAACGACGGCAAGAAGATGCAAACTTGCGAAACTACGACATCATCCTTACCACATATGGCACCGCCATGGCCGAGCATCGGAATCATCGAAATGGTGTTATGTACCGCATCAAGTGGTACAGACTGGTTTTGGACGAAGGTATTTTCTTCTTCTTTTTTTTCCCGGAGGACCAGTAGACACTCGACTTTCGGACACAGTTCTGACTTTACAAACCCGGTGCAGCACATACGATACGAAACTTTACGAGCAAGCAATTCAAAGCTGTAAACGATATACAGTCTCACATCCGATGGTGCGTGTCCGGCACGCCCATCCAAAACTCCCTGGACGATCTCTGTTCCCTTGTCCGGTTTCTGTCGGTCCCAGTTCTGGATAACCCAGCAACCTTCCGCAAACACATCTTCGCCGAACAGGCGCCCGGCGAACCGCAAGGGGAATCCTATCCAAATTTGCGTCGATTGCTCGGTGCAATATGCTTGCGCAGGAACATGACGGCTCTTTCCAACATGACATACAAAACTCAGTCCTATCGCTTGGACTTTACCAGTTCTGAACGCCAGCAATATGTCAGCCTGGAATTGTCTTTGGGGAGATTGATGTCTATTGCCATGAAACAGTATGGAAATAACGAGTCCGAGTCTCACCACATCACGGTGATGGAAGCATTCCTACGGCTCCGAATGTTTTGCAATAACGGCTTGGAAGAATCCTTGAATGCCGGAGCCCTAGCCCACGGTTCGCGGCCTGACGAGATCTTGAGTCTTTTGCAACAAAGCGGAGAGAACATGTGTGCGATTTGCTCCTGTGATATTCAGTCCATCAATGGGCCCGAGGACTCAGATTCTGGATACCTCACTCGATGCTTTCAGCTCATCTGCCACGAATGCTCACTCAGTTACCAAGCGAAATTTCGGCAATCCAGTAGCCTTACCTGTAAACTCTGTAATAAGGATCACGGCATTGACGGCTTAATTATTACTGAACCCTCCCCGGCTCCGATTGACAACTTGTCCGAGTATCCTTCTAAAGTTGCGGCCCTCGTTCGTGATGTGGATGCTCACTACTTGAGTGGAAAATGGTGAGTTCAATCTAAGTCTTAATCGACATTCATATCTGGATAACCAACCTTTTACTAATCTACTGGTGCTCAGTGTAATATTCTCGTTCTGGAAACGGACGCTAGATGTTGTTGCCAAAGCGTTCAAGAGCCGTGGCATCAAGTATGCACGCATTGACGGCGATGTTACCCCAAAGCGGCGCAATGCAATCTTGAACGAATTTCAACTCAAAGACGCATCTCGCGTCTTGATCATGACATTCTCTACCGGAGGCGTTGGGTGAGTTCTCTCCAACCCGGAGCCTGCTGCTTCCATCAAACCAACTCTTGCGAATTCTAACCGTCCATGTTCTGTGTAGATTAAACGGCCTGACAGTTGCCAATCGCATCCACATATTGGAGCCACAATGGAACCCTGCCGTCGAGAAGCAAGCCATCGGCCGTGTGGTCCGCCTTGACCAGGCCAAAAAGGTGACAGTTGTTCGATACCTGATTAGCAATACCATCGAGGAGGTAAGTGTTGAAATTGAAATATTGAGACTGGAAGACGTCCGGACTGACATTGATATCCTTCAGCTGGTGCAAACTCAGCAACATAGAAAAATTAACATTGCAGGAGGAGGGTTCGCCAACGAGCGAGACCAGCGGGATCTCAAAGTCAGTCAATTGAAGCAGCTGGGGAGCTTGCTTGCCAGCAGCAGCAGAACAGCAGTTTTGCCGCTGTGAGGTCATGAGTAAATTTATATTTCTTTATTCTTTTTAACATATTAAACACCAACCTCAAAGTCTCCTTGATTTTTAATTTCATTGTTCAAATATGCTCCTTATTATTAACTGACTCCTGCGCCCTCGGACTGTCTTCATGCCTTCAGAGTCGGAGCCATCAATACTAGTACATTTGGTGGAACTAGCATTGACATAAAACTAACAGCATTCCAACAGCATTCCAACAGCGTTCGTAAGTGCTCTGAGAGAGTCAGAAGATAATGTTCATTCACAAACAGCAAGGCTGATCGCCTCATTTCGTAATAACTCCTCTCATGCCCCCTGTGACTGCCACAGATCTGGGTGGTGGCTGCTCCAAATCTTCAAGTTCCATAACCGAAGTAACCGAAAAAGAAAACTCAAACCTGGCGTGATCGAAATACGAGACATCTGCTCGTCCTTGTTCTCTGTGCCCGGCAAGTGGTAGTTTCTACATGCCAATGTGTCTATCAGTCTCAAGGGATTGGCTGCAGGTCTCCCGATGCATGTGGTTTATCCCTCCCCGCCTGACGCCACTGCCTTTCGTCTCGCCAGAACAGGAAATATGTTCTCGCCGGTTTCTCCACAGCAGTTTCCCCCACGGCCCAGGAATGTGAAGTGCTCTGCTGTTGAAGATATTACTGGTTGTTAGCAACAGAAGGGTGACGTGTCTCCTGCATGCTTCGGAGCCTCGCGCAGGTAACGAATACAGCATCTTCAATCAGGTTCAAAGGGTGAATCTCGGGCCAATTATTAAGATGATTGGTCGATATTGCCTTAGCCCCCTTTGCACCCGGAGAGGCCGACTGACAGCGTTTTTTTCAGGCCTTCGGAACTTGAAGTTTGCCTCGGAGTAAAGTAGTACGTATTGGCAGAACAGAAGACATTTTGCGGCTCTATCCTGTCAGTACGTCACAAACGGCTAGGAATACTTGACCGGGTATTTCTTCATTGCTACAGCCAGCTCCATTTCAGATCCCATAACCTTTTGAAGTGCTGACCAGCTCACGAGATGATTGATCTGTGCTAGATGAACTGTGGAAAGCTTACCGCCAGTACAGCAGGAAATGCTGGAAGCCTATTGGTCAGAGGGGCTAGAGCGGGCCCTCTAGTTGGGGCGCCCCCCTCCGTGTTCTGAGGCTCACACAGCATTATTTGGATAGCTCAACAGCTTGAACTCCATCACGAACAACATCTAAGTGGCTAGACGGACAAATTTTATGGGGCTTCACGCATGTGACCTTGAAAGCCAAGAGCGCCTTGCATTTCAGCTGACGCCCGACTAATATGGAGTTTTGTTTTGACTGCAGAAAGGCTCGCTGGAAGGTGTTTTTTTTTTTTTTTCAATATAATGACCCTGAGAGGCCTCCCAAGCATCTGAGGCCTCTGAAAGGGGAGGACATAACGCTTTAGGGCAGCTGGGTGATGGAGTGATCAAATCAGAAGTACGGTGCGCGTGTGCAGCGAGGTTTAATCTGTTTAATCGTCCTGTGAAGGGTGAATACGTTGAAGTCCTAACATATATGAGGAATGAGCGGTCATGCACAGCCATATGCAGGCCTAATACAAGGCGACGAGTTGATACACAACAGCATTTTTACCACGCGCAATAACTTCCAAGTCCCGACCGACTTGCGAGGTGATTGGCGAGGAGGTATGCCTGCACATGTAGTGAGCAGCTGTAACACCCCGTTGCTGGCCTGGAAGCTGCATGCGTCACTGCATCTCTGCTTGAATACCTCACACAGCATTTAACTCAAGCTTCAGAAGCTTGAAGTCATGGCCAAGTCAAGAGATGACTGGTTGATTCAGTGGAATTATGGGGCATCCTAATTGATTCTGCCTTGGGCACCAAAAGGAGGCACGGGCGGTGCATGACGAAGCCTTCATTTTTGCTCCTTTCCAGATTCTATTGGCTACGTGATTCTCCATTTTTATTTGCGCCGAGCTGACGCCTTGTGCCTTCCCCGGGCATCTTTTTACGTGGAGAAACATCAAGCAATTGGTTTTTCTGGAGCAGGCGCTTCGTTTCTAGGTTACCTACCTGATGCTCTGAATTCTTGAGGCGACCTGCTCCAGCCAAAGTCTCATTGGCTAATTGGATGCTATGCGGGCCTGCAGATGCCAAGGGTTGGGTCGATGTGCGGAAAGGGCGGGCATGCGAGGTGTTCTTCGCCCGGAGGCATGGGTACAGGTACAGCAATTTCTGACGACTTAAAACCCTGATGGCCTGGTCTTTCGGCATCATGATTCGTCAGCAGTTTGGAGACTCAAGATGTCACCTCGACCAACACCATCAGCACAGCATCAAACTTGAAGGCCAAAAGTTTCAATCGTGTTTGCTGACTTGTGCAAATCAGAATTCCACTCCCCAATTGAGCAGTAAGCCTTTTGAACCAATATAATAGTCGTGTTGTTATAGGTTTCGAAAAAAAAGGAACTTGCTGGCACTCTCTGTAAGTGGAAAGCTGGTCTGCTGTGCTAAGGTAAGCACGTTGCCTTTAAAGGCACGCGCCCGTGATCCGGGTTCGTAGCATTTTGATCCAGTTCAAAATTACCGAGTCCTCTTGCGACTTTGCTATGATTGGTTCAATTTGCACAGTATTTTTCAGCTTCGAAAAGCCTGGAGTGATCTGCAGGTTTCGAGATTACTGGCCAGTTCGCGACCAAATTATGGGACCTTTGCCGATCGTGGTGGCTGTTCAACGACGCCTAAAATCTCGACCTTTTGGTAAGGTCGCCGTCTGGTTGGTTGAATAATGATAACTTTGCGACCTTGTGCACATTGGGCAGGCACCCATCTGAAATGCCGGGTCTATGTGTTGCAGGCCGATCTGGATAAATAGGGCTCAATTGGGTTACAACACAGCAGTTTTGAACGCTCCGAAAATACTAAAGAGCCATTCACCCCCCTCGGTATCATTGGTTCTACCAAGCCAGGGGATTCAATAGGTCTCTCGGTCCTTGCAGGAGTACATACCTGGATGTCTCCCTTCAAGTTGTCTTGCGGTGGGGGCCCACCGTGGTAACCTTCGCCAAGGTGAGCACACCACGCCCGAAAGCATTTGTTGGAGTTCCACGGAAGTGTCCTGAATGCACGTGCAGCGGTAGGTAGACATTGCAGAACGTGTGGTTCTTGTTGAGATCGTGAGATGACTGAACATAGTCACAAGAAATTAGCCATGGGTTTAATTCACAGTTATTCAAAATCGGATGCATGTATGGATATAGACAGAAATACACCGTGACAGTCGCCAAAGAAAACAAACATATCTATCCTACCCAGGTATTCAAGATATTCCCCTGTGTTGAGGGAGAAATCGAGACATTTATAACTTGTTGTTCTGCTCCAGCCCTTTTGGTGATGTGCCCAGGCTTGGGTGCTTCGGCATGGCGTCCACCAAACGATGCTATTTTGCGTTGACGCACGGCAGAAGCACGATATGTAAAGAAATTGTGGCAATCTAATCGTCATTGAGTGTTTAGGATAGTGGCCCATTCTGCCTTGGTTTCTCTCTTTCCCTAGTCCTTGAGGTACTCGTGACCAGTCGGTCTACCGATGTGAACTTGTCATAATCCAACCAGATATTCGGATTGTTGGACCAAGTAGCCTTTGTTTCTTACATGGTCAATTTAATTTGGAATTTAGCATATTCTCCATCCAATGGGATCTATTTCCTACACATCAAACTACCACCAATGTGAAACATGGTGCTCTCAAAACAGTGTTGACTCTCTGAGAGAAAGATTCAAGATGTGCTATTCAGTCAGTGACAGCAACATTCATAGCGTCATCCTGGATGTTCTCTCATCAGTGCTGTGTGGCTACCACGACTGGGAGTTGGCCGCTCCAAGGTGTTCATTCTACGGATACAACTCAATTTTGAAAAAAAAAAAAAGGAAATGAAAAAAAAGAGAAGAAAATGACAAAAAAAAAGACTTGACAAGATTAATTAGACGATAACACATTTACTCACCATTGTTCTTTGTGGCTTGCAAGAGGCACCACTGAAATTCAAACAGTGACATGGTACTGCCAGTTCCAAGGTATTGGCTGCGGGTTTTCGAGGCATGTGGTTTGTCCCTCCCCTTATGTCAGGGTCGTTCACTTGCCATAAAAGCTAATTATGATATGTTAGATAATTTAGGCTCGGACGATTTCCGTCTTTGGGAGTGGACCGGTGCTGCTCTGGTGCTCACCTGTGTTGAGGGTGCGTGAACGGGGTATTATAAACTTCTCAAGAACAACAATTCAAGGTCCCTAACAAGCCGACCAAGCTCCGCCACAATGCGAGAGGCTTGTGCTGTACCTACCGACAGGGCTGCCCTTGCCTAATAGGTACATTGCACCACACACACGGCGTTAATGGCAAGAATCACGCCAGAGAGTTTCCTAAAGGACAAAAAGGAGCTAGCAAGTCTAAAAGATCATCCAGACTATATTCAAAGTTGTTATATAACATAGCCTAAGTCGTACAAAGTGCGGGGTATATCGTGATGTGAGGTAACAATTGTTTGCAAGATAGAAATTGTGGACGTTGAGTAAACCAGACCCAAAGGCGCTATTCTTACAACAAAAAAGACAACTCATTGCAGTACGTCATTCCCATGCCAGCGTGGGCCATTGCACCACGCCTGTCACGTTCACACCACCAGGCCGAGGTGGTTATCGATGAAACGATCCGCCTCTCTCTTCAGCATCAAGACACAGCTCGCCACAACGAACGCCTCTACACGCTGGGGGCTGGTATGCTTGTCCTCGTTCCACATGCGCATATCGATGAACAAGCGGCCCCCATTGCCGCCCGAGTACTTCTTGCTGCCGGGGGTGCGGAACTGGTCGTTGCGAATGAGCTGCGCGACGCGGGCGCCGCTGTTGCTCTGCCCGCCGCCGGGTAATTCGACGTGGTCGATGCGGTCCATGACGAGGAGAGAGTCAGCGTTGCAAGCCGCTTGCTCCTCCCTGGTGCCGTAGCGCCACTCGAACTTCCCGAGCGACGTGTCGAAGACCTGCGCGCGCGAGACCACCGAGTGACTCTTCACCTCGATCAGTTCCCCAAGCACGTTATTGTTTTTGATGGCGTCCTCGATGGAAACTTTGGAATGGGGGTTCAAGATGCGCATCCGGGGGTGTCTCCCCGGGCCCCAGCGGTAGATGGTGGAGATGAGAGTGGCCTCATCAGAGGCCTGGACGAGGGCGCACGAGTTGGAGTTCTTCTTGAGCCGGATGGAGACGTACTCGGGGTCGCTGGATCCGGGCCGGAAGACGGAGATGTTCTCCAGCGTCCTGCCGGTAAGCGCCTGATTCACGTCATACCCAATGGCCTGGACCTGGAGTGTGGCTGTCGGGACGAAGCCGCCAAGGTCCTTGGAGCTGCTGCTGTGGTGGTCGGATTCGACGGCCTCGCTGTATCTTGGCGGAGGGTCGGAGTGCGAGTCACTGCCCGACTTGGGCAGCGTCGACTTTGACGATGATGAAGAGAAAAGAGGCATATCTTTAAAAGTCTAGATATGGAGAGGAAGAGGAAGATGACGGTGAAGACGTAGACGAAGGTTTTGCTTGCGCTGCGCTGAGCTGAGCTGCAGGTTGGTTGGTGATAGTAATATCCCCTGGTAAGTGGTACAGGAACAACCGTTGGTGATGGCGGTTTGTGGCTAAAGCACGGCCATATGGTGACATGGCGTCACCCTTCCTGTGCGTGTAACAGTTCGGGTGTTCGGGTAGGGAGTTTGTAGGTTTGTGTCCGTGCACATGAAGCAGTGGCTGCGGGTGAGCTGCGGGAGGCTGTGGGGTGGCTGTGGTGAGGCTGTGCAGAGTTTTGTCCTCTCCTCCCTTCAACTGCAGAAGGGCTCCCTGGAAGGCGTTTTTAAAGCTTAGAGGCCTCATGCCAGGCGTGCAAGGCCTCGAGACCGGGCAGGACTGGCCCGTGTCGACGCTAGAATTCTCTCTTTGAGTCCCAGATGGAGAGAAGCAAATCGATCACTCATACCTAGATTACATGCATTAACTGAAGACAGCCTGACAACGCGTGGTACCCGTCTTTCTGGATCTCTTAGCCCCCTTAACCGCATTTATGTCAGCCGTCAAAACTATCAAGTCCTCACCGATATGAGGGATGAGTGGTCATGCACAGCTATATGCGGGCCTAAGCGCTGACACAGCGTTTAACTCAAGCTTCAGAAGCTTGAAGTCATGGCTAACTAAAGAGATGACTGGTTGATGAGGTACTGTGACGAAGTATTGTGATGATGCTGCGTTGGGCAAAACCCAAAGGAATATGAAGCCGGTAGCGGTAAATAACGAAGCCTTCCTCGATGCAGGCGCGCAGGCATCCGAGATCTCGGCCCCACACAGCACTTTCTGAAGGACCAAAAGCTCCAAGTCCTACTTGAGCCAAAGTCTCATTGGCTAATTGGATGTTATGCGGGCCTCCAAAAATGCCTCGTCGGGCGAAGAACGCCTCGCATGCCCCCCCTTTTCGCTTGCAACCCACAAACACAGCAATTTCTAACAACTTAAAACCCTGATGGCCTGGTCTTTCGGCATCATGATTCGTCAACAGTTTGGAGATGCAAGATATCACCTCGACCCACACACACCATCAGCACAACATCAAACTTAAAAGCCAAAAGTTCAATCATAATAGCTGACTTATGCAGATCAGAATTCCACTCCCTAATTGAGCAGTAAGCCTTTTAAACTAAGATAATAGCCGTATTATTTTAGGTTTTGGAAAAGGAACTTGCTGGCACTTTCTATAGTAATCTGCTATGGCGGGGGTTCTCCCTATAAGCGGAAAGCCGGTTTGCGGTGCCAAGGTAAGCACGTTACCTTCAAAGGTACGTGCCCGTGATCCGGGTTCACAGCATTTTAATCCAATTCAAAATCACCAAGGCCCCCTGCGCCTTTGCCATGATTGGTTCAATTTCCACGCACATCGCTGAGAAAGACTTGCTTGTCACCCTTGTTCATGAGCCACTGCAGGCTTGAATCCCGGTATCCGCTGTTCCAAGTTGCTCAGATCAACACACAGCATTTTGTAAGCTTTGAAAAGCCTGAAATCATCTGCCAGATTCGAAGATTATTAGTCAGTTTAATGACCAAATTATGAAACCTTTGCTGACCGTGGCGGCTGTGCCAAACAAACGCAAGTACTGCACTTCAACAAAGCCTAAAGCCTCGAACCTTTGGCAAGGTCGCCGTCTGGTTGGTTAAATAATGATAACTTTGCGACATTGTGCACATTAGGCAGCCACCCACCCGAAATACCGGGTCTATGTGTTGCAGCCTGACCTGGACAAACTCAGGCCGCAGATGAGGCCACAACACAGCAATTTTGAACGCTCCGAAAATACTGAAGAGCCTTTCACCCCTCGCTATCATTGGCTCTACCAAGCCAGGGGATTCTATGGCCTCGGTCCTTGCTGAAGTCCCTGGATGCATGCCTTCAAGAGTTCCACGGAAGAGTCATAAAATTAACCATGATTTTATGTTGTCTTCTAGATAGGATATATGCACGGATGCAGACTCTAATATACCGTAATAGTCGCCAAAGAAAACGAATGCGTCTACCCTGCCCAGGTCTTTAAGATATTCCCCTGTGTTGAGGAGAAAGTCTAGACATCCAAAAGAATGTCGCTGTTCCTTGCTCCAGCTGTTCTGAGGATGTTCCCGACGTACGGCAGAAGCACGACAAATGGGAATTATTAAAACGGGGAAATATTGCAAGAGCAAGAAACAATATCTAAAGAAATTGCGGCAATCTAATTCTCATTAAGTGTTTAGGATAGTGGCCCATTGTGCCTTGGTTTCTCTCTTTCTTCCACAAAGCCCACGACCGTCACTCTAGTCCTTGAGGTGCTCCATGCCGGGAATATGATCCAGCCCTGTAACCCATCGTCAGCATCATCCTCGAAAACTTTGAAGCGAAAAACTTACACCCATCAACCTCCTCCTCCACGACAGGAGCCTTGGTGCACCTCATCGCCTCCTCTGAAGACTGCAGCTTCAGTTGACTGCAAATAGCACCAGTGCACCTAGCATCCATAGCCCGCTGGAGGGAATCCCCCTTCCAACCGAAAACGTAATCGCCGTGTTGGGTGTATCCAGTCTTGTCCCCGGTGCTCCAGACAAACGGCTGAGATCCATCCTCAGGCCACAGCTCAGGGTCGTTAAAGATGCGCGTCTGTCAACCGTCAGCTTGTTCTTTTCTTTTTTTCCTTTTTGTTTCCACCTCACAGCATCAGAAGACGGGAGAAAACTTACATCCCACATAACCTCCAACATGACCTGCGGCAAAGCAACAGGATGACTAGCGGGGCAGTTGCCGTTGCTATCAAAGCTCCCCGTGGCCGTATACGCAACGTGCTAGATACATATCAAACCAGTCAGTCAGGTTCAGCAAAAAGAACACACACCAAAAAAAAAAAAAAAGAAAGAAAAAGAACGGGGAAAAAAAACATCCTCCACACCGGATTTGCACATATTAGAGACCAAAGACTACTACTCACCGACTTATGATCGGGACTATCAACGTTCTTTCCATCCCAGCAGGTAGGAAACGTGATCACGCTCCTGATCCCGCCCTCGCACGGCTTGCTCGGCAAGCTCTTCCCATCCGGCGCGCCGCAGTTAACGTTACTGTTATCCCCACTCTTGGGCATGCACCGATGACACAGTTTATGCACCCTCTTGTCCTCGAAATCCGCCGCCGCGTCGCCTGCCAGCATCCTGAACCCAGGTTTAAACGCCGTCACTTTTGATTTCCCATCAAAGGGAGGGATGTAATAGACGGTTATCCCGCCGTGGCCTCTCAGCCCTTCCGAGACGAACTGGGGGACGCGTCGGTAGGTCCCGTTGCGGGCTTTGAAGTAGAGCACGGCGGTCCAGTAGTTGGATAGGTCCTCGGAGAAGGTGCAGGAGGTGCAGGTCGAGTTGGCGACCAGGTCGTGGCCCGATTCGGGCTTCATGTCCGGTTTGAAGGAGTTGCCGCCTACGATCTGGTGGAGGTGGGGGGAGGGGGCGAGGCCGGGGTTGACGAGGGGGTCTATTCGGTCCACGACTAGTTGGTTGCATTGGAAGCGCAGCATGTCGTAGAAGACCGTCTGGGCGGTGGCGCCGTGGTTTGTGGTGAGGGCCACCAGGATGGTGGGGGTTAGGGATTTCCAGCGCATCGTGAGATCTGTGAATGCGGTGGACTCAAACTGGAGCGTGCACGTCGCTTGAGGACAGACAGAAAGGGGAGACAAAGATTGGAGGGGGTCACACTAGTGAATAGTGGTAGAAATATCTTTCTTCCTCCATGTGTGGTTTTTTGGGTCGGGAGTTTCCCGTATATGCCGTTGGCTGCTTATCAAGAGTGGTTTATTTACATATTGCTTTTTAATCAAGTCATTTAGGCGGAGTAGAGTCTCGCGTCGATCCCCTCCAATCTTTGTGTTACCTGAGAGCTCTGTTCCCATGTTCTCCAATTCCAGGAGATCCCGTCTTTGCGATCCGGGTATGTATGTGTTCGCCACGACGTGGGAGATGCAACTTGAACGGGAGAGGTTTCATTAATCTGGCAGTTGTGACGGTACTATGAGTGCCATGTGGCTTTGGTAGATTGTGGTTCAGAATGAGACTGGCTGGGAGGTATCTTGGTTTTCGTTTCGCGGACTCATGTCGGAGGCAATCCATATAGTATCTGCATACAAACGTGGAATATCCCACGTGTATTTCCCTCCCACTGAGAATGCGGGACACCCCTGAACCGAGAACCGGGACATGTCTTGGTCCACCATTGCCAATGTATCGGGAGTTTATGTTGGCTCCGGGTCAATGAAGGCTTTGAGTGCCCAGGTTCAATGAGGCACACCTCAATCCTGAACTTACCACACCGCGTGTGATGCCAAACTCTACCAAGCAAAAGGAGCTACAAGTAAAGATACAGGCACTTCACATCGAGAAAGGATTGAGACTACATGTAACCATTTGACAGTATATTTGTATAATAATATCTAACCACCTGATGCAACGCCTTCCAGGGCAAGTTGTTTTGTTCCGTAACCCGAAAACCCAATGCAATAATCCATATAAACCGGTCCCGAGCTATGCTTTCATCCCAATGCCATTAGTTCCCAATTAATCATCCTATTTGCCCCTATTATTTCACATTCTTCCTCTTGATGGTGTTCATCCTCTCTACCAATCCCAAGTCCCACCATCCATCAATCACACCCCACACTGTTTTGCGCTTGATAGGCTTCATGGCCGGCACAGGAAGAGGTGGCGGGGTCAGGCCAACCGTCTGGAGGGCGACCGCCACATCAGGAGTCTTCTCTTCCCTGAACTTGGACTGCCTTATGGGAATGGTTATGATCGGTGGCGGCGGGGGGACTGACTTCCTCTTTTGTCGAGAGGCTAGGAAGCCCTTGATAGGCGACAGAGGCGACTTTGGGACGCGAGCCTGTTCCTGTGTTTTGCTCCCCGCAGATGCGGCAGTGGGAGCAGCAGCGGTAGCAGGGGCGGGGGCTGGTGCTCCGGCCATAAGGGGAGAAATACCATAAGTGTCCTTCTCATCAATTGGCGAACCAGCGATGGTTGGCATCTTGTTGGGGTTGATACGGAGAGGTGGAGGCCGCAGTCCTCGTTGGGGAGGGCTAGCAGTCAGTTCGCTCAGAATCGAGGAAGCATCCGTGTCGCAGCTGTAGCGAGAGGATGTTGAGATACGGATGCCGAGTCCGTTGGGAACGCCCGGGTCTCGGTCTCGGATGGGCACCAATGAGGGTTGCGGAAAGCGGAGAGCACCAGTATCGTTCATGCTCTTTGTGCCGAGGGATAAATCAGTCTCCCACGACTCCTTGTGCTTCATCGCTCCTCCATAGGTGCCCGCGAGTCCCTAGACTTCAAGATCCAGCTGGCCTTTCTTGGAGTCTCGGCGAACGCGATCCCAGAGAGCCACACAGACAGCCGATGAGAAGATCAAGAACAGACAGATGGCAATGTAAATACCCCACACGGCTTTGCTGTCGTTGCAACTTTGGGAGTCAAAGCTGACATAAGCAGAGTACTTGTTCTTGTTCAGCTGAAGGTGAGTGAAGAGGCCATGCTTGGTGTTGAGGCTGCCACAGCTGAGTTTGGGAAAGCTCCTGCCAAGGAGAGCGGCCACAACGATGGATGCAATGAAGAGAAGACCGTCGAGAATTCCGGTGAAAAGAAGAGGCATCAAGTTGACCTGGTACAAGATGAAGGTAATCACCACGTGGACGCAGGCAAGGACCGACTGTGATGGCGTTAGACATATCGCACACATGCCAAGTGTATATGTACGTGGTAGTGAAAGATGATGTGTACTTACCACAGTGACACCGCCGACGAATTCTGCTGGAAGCTTGGCTTGGGATGCCGCGATCTTGTTCATACCGTTGGCAAAAAGGGCAATGGCGGCGATGAGAAACCCAAAGAGGCATAGGCGAAGGACTAGAAAACTAATACCAATAACACACAGCCGTGGAGCCTGAAACCTAAGCTTGCGGGGCTCGACTTTCTCGGCGCCGGTGTATAGCTCAAGCGATGGCCTCTCTTTGCCAGCCGTGCGAAGAGGAAACTTGGGCTTAGGGTACGGGACCGTTGGTGGTGGTGGGAAGGAAGTCGTGACTGGCATCTTGGGCATGCTTGACATGTTGCTGTGATTTGGTACGTATTGTTGCATTACTCGGTGGTTGAGGGGTTGCGACAGATCAACTGCCAAAAAAGACGATTCGTTCAGATGGCGCGGAGTCGAAGATAATCGTGATCGTTTTTGGTGATGGTCGAGATTCGTCAAGAACCCCAGAGGAATAATGATGCCCAGACCAAGATACCCAAGACCTACGAAAGGAAAAGGAAAAAGAAAAGTCGACCCAAGAGAAAAGGAAAAAAGAAAAAAGAAAAAAAGACAAAGGGAAAAAAAAGACAAAGGGAAATGACTCTTTTGGATGTTCTTGTTTTGTAAACAGGAAGAAAGTCGAGAAGGAGGAAGAGGCCTCGATGGAGGTGTTTTGTATTCGAGAAGCATCATCATGATCCATGGCGGTGATACCCATGTTCCGATGATTCAATCTCGTTTCTGAAACAAGCGCGTCTGTTAGCGCCTCTGCCATCCATAGCAAAACGTTGAGGACTCATCGGCTGAATGCTTGATGTATTTTTTTTTGCTGCAAGACAGATGACGAGACCATCAACCGATGACGGGCGACTGGTCGAGACCGGGGATGGTGTTAAGCGCTGCCAATGGCCCCACTCGCGGGCGGCTGCAGAAACGCATCGACGAACCAGATCTCGACGATCTCCCTGTTTCTCGGCATCAACCCGGCAATAACAGCCGACGCGCTCACCATTGGATGACAGGCCAACAACGTCGAGACTTTGATCCAGGATCTTTGGGATTGAAGGGGTTGGGCGACTTTCGTACGCGAAGTGGCTACCCGTTGTTTGAGCAACCAGCTGGCGCCTGAAGCATCTTGTCAATCATGGTAACCGAGATGAAATCAATTGATGGTGATATTTTGAGGATTTCTGGTGCAACTTGAGTGGAAGTTTTGGAAGTCGACGGACGTGGCCCACATGTCGCAGCCTTGGTTGCTGTTGACAAGAAAACAAACTCGGGTTAGGGTTGGCCATGGGCAAGATAAGAATGGTGATGTTGAGATGAGAAATATAACAATTCGAGACGGAAGATGCCTAATAAAAGAAGTCCAGTTGTGTATCTTCTTCAGCATTTAATACATCGGGATGGTATCATGGTATGAGGGTCAAAGTTCTGTGTATTCTCTTGGTCCAACTGGTCCCCGTCAGACAAGATACTATCTAATAGCAAGCTACGTAAATAACCGTGCCCTCTTGATCTAATCTAAATTCTAATCAAAAGAGTGTAAGAAGGGTAAAGGTTGAAACCTCTCGCACTGATAATTCTCCTCTGTCCCGTCTCTCAACGCAGTCTTCGTCATCGTCCGGGTTTGCTCTGTAGTGTTTGCCGGCAAAGCTCGCTGCTTCTAGCAGTTCGAGCCCTCGTAGGCTACGATTGTGAACCACCCATCATCATGGTGACGTTCGCCAGCGGCATATCGATACCCGCCGATATTTGTCCAGGAGCACTGGTCGAGGAGGACTTGGGCGGCATTGGCGATGTGGTACCACGGCATTGACTTGGCATAATTATTCTGCACATTGTTTCCGAGTTGTTAGGCGCATTCCGAATGTAGGTATACAATGGGGTAATTAATAGTCACTTACGTTGTTGCAGTACCAAATAGCAGAGCTATACGAGCAGCTGACTCTCCCGCAATTTCTGGGTCCAGGACCATTGCGAGCCTCTCCGCTCAGACCACGGAGATAGCTGATGCCGTCCCTGATGGCGGCGGTTTGGGCGCCCCCTCCTCTCGTTTTGCACTCCGTCCAGTCCCGCTTTTGGAGGCTGGCAACATCACCCGTGACGGATCGGGCGGCCGACTTGGCTTCGGCGTTTTGATCGGCAATGACGGGTTCGAGGTACTCAGCGTTCCAGTTGGGGTTGATTTCGACGAGCTTCTCGTGGGCCTGCTCGAGGGTACCGTTCAGGATCACCTTTGGGCCGCCGGGGGTGGTCTCGACCTCCCACGAGAGCTCGACGATGTTGAACCCCGCGGGAATCACACTGCCAGTGCCGGACGTGTCTGCCCGACGGGCTGGCGCGGCCAGCGCGTTTGCGCTGGCGAAAAAGGCCGCCAAGGTGGCGATGATGCTGGTGGTAGTCTTCATTGTTGGGAGCGGTTGATGATTGTTGATTGTAATGGATCCGAGTTTGAGATGCCGATGCTGAGTTGTGAGAAATGCTGGCAAACAAGATGGAAGAAGGGGACCTTTATACAAAATATCTAGGTAATTCTTCCTTGATGAGTCTGTCCCCGCCCCTACTCAGAAAGGATTGGATTCCATTCCATGGTTGGTGCCATTTCGACTCGTCCTAGGCTTGACCGCTGCATCACTCTATAGTGACTGTCATCATGTTGAGACTATACCTTGTAGAAAGTCCACAGGGTCTAAACCGTTTATAGTGTCAAGAATGCGATGAGGACCTCTCGGCTGACTGTCCAAGCAGGGATCACCTTCTCCGCGCTTCCGTCTCCGTTCAGGCAGGATCCCGCTTCTCTTTCCGCTCCCGCACCAACTCAATGCTCTCACGCCTTGGCAAAACCATCAAAGTCTCTTTTCCCTGGCTGCGGTCCAAATTATCTCAGACTCCCGATCCTCTTGCAGTGGCCGATGTGCCATCTTGGGGAATAGAAACTGAATCTATTGAAATCTGTGACGGGGCATCCGATCTGGAGTAGTACCACCGCCGATTCCGCCCGTATACAAACCTCAAAGATAAACGGCGTCACTGTGGTGCCAAAGCGTGTTCAAATGTTCAAATGTATCCCAATAGGAACTTAGATAAGAAACTGGAGTTAGAGTTAGAGTTAGAGCCAACATGGAGCAAAGACTCCGAGTCGCATATACGGCCAGGCACAGCGTCCCAAAACATAGGTGCTATACTATGGTTTCTTTATTGCAAAGCCATTGACAATTACACTGAAAAACATCAAAATGCCCAGACATCAGCCTGAGCTCGTTGATATTAAGGCAAAAGACCCATTTGGTCAGACCCTGCTTCATCGTGCTGCCCAAGACCAGGCTGCTGAGAAAGTCAGGACCTTGCTCGAGAGGGGCGCAGCATGATACCTGCAACGATCTAATGGCAGTACGGCACTTTGCGACGCCCTGGTAGGATACCGGCACGACATGATCATCGTCAGTTTGCTGCTCAGCAAGCTTCAGATGGCCGACCTGGGGTTGTTAGACTATTACTCGATCAAAAACAGAGCCTTCGAGCCCACCGAAAGTGATTTGGTTTTCTAAAAAAAAAAAAAAAAAAAACCTAAACCGAAAAACCTAGATACATTCTTTTGATAGCAAGAATGATTAGAAAACAGTCTGGGATAATACATTAGACACTATTATTGGAACAATAGTCTGAAAAATCAAGTCTTTGTTGTTACCCAAAATTTGCGCCGAGCTACTTCCATATGTGCATCCGGTCCTGAGCTGCCCTGTTCCACGGTGAGCCCATTAGTGAGACTGGATGAAAATATGCGCCAGTATATAATGCGGCTTAATGTAATGCACACGAAGGATTGGCTTTTCATTGCAGTTCCCCATGTCATCGTTGGTGGTCTCTAGTACCCAACCGCCAGACGAGATATGCGGTCCCCTTGCACCCATCCGCAGGACGGAAATGAAATGGTCAGGACGAAAACCAGACGGAACGAGAAACTGACCCACAGCTCTAGGGAACTAGGCCGACGGGGAAATATCAGAAATGAACGAGTATAAACGATACTACTTAGCTGATCTGGAATACTGCATTCCTATCCACATGGTCCTCTAACTGAGGCCTGACACACCTCACTCAGAGGAGGCCTTCGGCAAGGTGAGGCACAATCCGTGCTCTAGTGATGGAAGGGTCAATCATTGGATCATACTTGTCAATTCCGTCAATCGGAGCGTATTTCTCGCAGAGATAGCACATATCATTATATGCTCTGCAGGCCCAGCCAGGACGAAGATGAAATGAGAGGACGGTGGAATGCACTTGCGTCTTTTCAAGCGGTGTCCCTGGGTGTCCAGCCGAGTAGTTGATAGTCCCCTTAAGGCTATACAGTCGATTACAATCATCAAACTCATCGGCAGGCTCCGCAGCAGGGTAATTTCGAAGGTAGTGTCGCGTGTACACATTGGCTCGAAACACGGAGCTGAACTCGCATCGTCAGTGGCCCAGCTCCATCCCATTGTGAGCAAAATAGGAGCCGGCATCGAAGAGGAGAGTATCTCCACTCTCCATGGTGATGCCCATGTTCCCCTCTCACAAGTCGCCGTGGATGATGCACGGTTTGATTGGCTCGCCTTCGGATGTCCGCAAGTTGTCGAGGAGTCGGGGAATGACTACGTCGCAGATCTGGGCGGTCGCGCGCTCAAGCTCCGGCCAGGGTCCGTTGGCTTCCAGATCCAGTTTGCACACCCCGAGCAGGAGTTTGCGGTAGGAAGAGGCCCAGGACGCATCCCAGTCGACAGTGTTAGCGAGCTTGCCGTCGCAGCTTTTCACGGGGAACCCGAATTTTCCGGTGGGGGAGGCGGAGGCCTTGTGGATTGCCGCGAGACGGGCAGCCCATTCAGCGGGATCGGGGGCCCGTGGTCACATCCATGTCGACGAATTCGGAGAGCTAGAAGTAGGTCGCGGGCTTCCCCATCTTGTCACGCCCAAAGCCGAACGGGATGGGGATGAAATCGGGAATGATTTCGTAAATCATCTGTGAGAATTCCCATTCTCCGTTGAGCATGACATGGCCGTGTTCACCAAAGGCAACTATCAAAACGTAGGGGCGCTCGATCCCGTCACGGTCGAGAGCCATAATTCGGCCAGTCACGGTCCAGGCGCTGGTGCCAACTCTCTCGGCGGAAAGGAACGTGGTGCCCTTGGGTAAGGCTTCGATCACGGCCTCGTCCGTGGGAAACACGCCGCCGAGCCGGATCAGCATCTCCTTGATGCTGATCGGCTCAGGCTCATTGTCTTGATTGATGATGGCCGGATATTGGCTGTCGGCCATGGCTGAAGTGTACATAGTAGGGCCTTCCCAAAACGGCCCTCCCAACTAGGCTCAGGAAAAAGGCTTGCGACTGTAGGTAGGGCTGTTTTGGGAAGTCCCGCTTAGTAATTTTCTGATCTAATTCTTCCCTAAAACGAAGCAATTCCCAAAAGCCAGAATTGATTTATTGAATTAGAAGAATTGCCAAGCCCCCTATATAGGGGTAATCCTCTTTGGTAATTAATCATTGGATTTTATTATAGGAAAATCTTCCACACCGCTCAGACCTTCTGCCTTGGCGGATAAATTTGTTTGCACGCCCATGCCGACGCCCGGCTTGGCAGATAAACTTGGCAAGCGGAACGCCAGACGGATGCCTGAGCCTGACGTTTCGAGAGCCTGACACCTCCCAGGAGAGGAACTTGAAGCTTCTCTTCACCCCTCGCTCCATATCCATGGGCTCCGCTCCACCTTCCAGCGCGATATTAATGCATCCAGAATTGGCTTCAACTCGTCTCATATGCGACACGTTCACGGGTCACCATGGTCTGTGTCAGTCCCTTTCTGCGTTCCAGCCAAAACTGACTGTACCGTTTGTTGCACTCCCGCCGTAGTTCAAGAAGGCATTCGAGTTCCGCCGGAAGCAATTCGAAGACCAGGGCGAACGAGTGGAAGATGATAACATCCTCTCCAGCCATGATGGGTCGTCATCGCCTCTGTCCGGCTTTCATTTAGGGTTACGAAGTAGGAAGAATGCGAGCGAGTTGACAACGTCGAACCACTCCATAACCCCCAGAGAGCAAAGCAGAGATCCCATGGGATTGAATGTCGTGTCTTGGCCGCCAGAAGAGCATATAGCCGACATAATCTTTGTTCATGGCTTAGGAGGAAGCAGCAGGATGACATGGTCAAAGAACAGGGACCTCGACTATTTCTGGCCCCTACAGTTCCTCGCCGCGGAACCAGGACTCCTCAGTCGGGCCCGTATTCTCACGTTCGGCTACAACTCCAACTTCCGGCCAGGGGCTGGCAAGAACCAGATGTCTATCCTTGACTTCGCCAAGGAGCTTCTTTTTGATCTGAAATATGGACAAGACAAATGTGGACCCGAGCTGAGAGACCTCGGAATGGGAGAAGTGGGTTCGATTCCCTCACAGTTCGCTGCGCCCAGAGTCCCACCTAACTCTAATGGCAGAAACCGATTACCTTCGTTGTCCATTCAATGGGGGGGCTCATATTCAAAGAGGTAGTTTTCCAACTAACAAACAGCATAGCTTCGGAGACGGTGGTTAACAGCAGAGCTCGCAGGCTTATCTGCAAGGTCAAAACGACCCTAATTATGACGACATAATCAGATCGATAACATCTGTCATTTTCCTCTCGACGCCGCATCGAGGCACGAACTTGGCAGAGATCCTGAACCGTATTTTACGAGTTTCGTTTGTTACCAACCCCATGAAGTTCATCGCGGAGCTTGCTGCTGGGTCGCAAACGTTGCAGAGACTCAACGAGCAGTTTCGACACGTCGCACCAAATCTACAGATTATCTCCTTTTACGAAACTCGGCCAACGCCGGTACTGAAGAAGACTCAGGTCGCATGTTCATCTTTACCGTTCATACAAGCTTTATCTAACACTTTTGGCAGATGGTTTTGGAAAAGGACTCCTCGATCCTCGGGTATCCGGGCGAGGTATCAAAGCCTCTAGATGCGGATCATCACGGTGTCTGCAAATTCGATAGCATATTAGACCCACGCTACATCGCGGTTCGAAACGCTCTGCTATCCGTCATAAGCAAGGTGGTGGGCAAGGCCGCCACCAACAAGTCGCAAGGTAGGCCTCCCTGTCAGCTGCTTTGTTGTATACTGTGGCGCCCGGGCTGATAGAGGAGATATTCCAGATCGAGACCCTCGCAGCCCATCACTTGAGCGCAATAACAGCAGCCCCTCGAATGTCAGCATCCAAGACTATCTCTCGGTACCCGAGTCACCGGAAGCCGACTACAACTTCTTTCGAGACCGATGGACCCCTGGGACTTGCCAATGGATCCTGGAACACGAGGCATTCATCAATTGGGTCGAGGACTCACACCCGAAGCCCCGCGTCCTCTGGGTACACGGCAATGCGGCAAGCGGGAAATCTGTCCTCTCGTCATTCGTTATCGACCATCTTGTCCAGCTTGGTGCACCGAGCTGCTACTTCTTTATTCGTTTTATCGATCAAAAGAAGAGAGGGCTGAACATGATGCTGCGGTCTCTTGCAAGTCAGCTGGCGCACATGATTCCATCCTACGCCGAGAAGCTCCGTCATCTAGAATCTGCCGCAGCCGACCTGAAAACGGCAGATGCTCGCAATGTTTGGCAGTGGCTGTTCAAGCAGACACTGTTCCGCTTGAGTCTTGTCGCACCGATATATTGCGTCATTGATGGCATCGACGAGGCGGAGAGCCCCGGCTCAGCAGTCAAACTTCTTTCTGATTTGCATCTCACAGCGGTTCCCCTGCGCGTTTTAGTTGTCAGCCGAAACACGCACGAAATCTCAACGGCGTTCCAGAAACTTGCAAAGCAGGTTCATATCGAATCGATCCGCACTGACGGCAACTTAAAGGACCTTCGAGCGCACATCGATCACGAAATGGAGATTGGCAGCCAAGAAGAATATCGGGGACAGGTTACAAACCAGCTGCTTGAACGCGCGGGAGGAAACTTTCTCTGGGTTCACCTCGCAGTTCAGAAAATAAACGGCTGCCACACCAAGGTTGATGTTGAGAGAGCGCTTGACGACCTTCCAGCAGGGATGGAAACTCTCTATGGGAGAATGGCCACCTCTGTACACCTACAGCCCAATGCAGGCGACCGTCGTCTTGGCCTGAGCATCCTTGGTTGGGCTGTATGTGCAAGGCGGGCGTTGAGCATAGAGGAGCTAAGCGATGCTTTGGACAACAGCGGGCTCCTGGACATTCACCGGACCATCGGCGACCTTTGCGGCGGGTTCGTTGTGGTGGACGCCGAGGGACATGTGGCCATGATCCATGAGACGGCACGGGAATATTTGATCAGGGAGAATCAGGGGCAGCCTGACCGGCCCTTCACAATGGATAAGAAGTCCACGAACGACAAGCTGTTACTCATATGCATCCAACGCCTCACAGACCCGACTTTGAAGGCGCGAATCGCCAAAAGCCAGCCCCCTGCGTTGCTGAACTATGCTGCCACCTCGTGGTACCGGCATCTTGCCCTTGGGTCTTACAGCGACCCCAACATTGCCGGCGCCGTGCTGCAGTTTCTCCAGGGGCCTCAGTTCCTCTTGTGGATTCAGTTTGCCGCAAGGAAAATGGAACTGCGAACCTTGGTCATCGCTTCTCGCTATCTCACAGAGGTCGCACAAAAGCTACGAAAGCTCGAGGCTTACGCCCAAACAGCTGATATTTTTGAGGGAGTGGCTATCGACCTGGTCAAGATCGTCGGGAAGTTTGGGCAGAATCTGATCCGGAACCCCGATTCGATACTCAAGCTCATCCCGCCGTTTTGCCCCAAGGAGTCGATCACGTATCAAATGTTCGGCCGGAAGGAGGCGAGAGCCCTCAGCGTCTCGGGGTCAATAACCAGCACTTGGGATGATTGCTTAGCGCGCTTTTCCCTGGAGAGCGGCGTCCGGGCCTCGGCCATTATACCCGCTGGCAGTCAGATTGCCATTCTCGCAAGTGCCAAGCGGTCGAGTCAGATTATCATCCATGACGCCGCCACATTTGAAGAGCAGAGGCGCATCACACATCCTGAGCGAGTGCTCAGCATTGAGGCAAACAAGCTCGGCAGCCTTATTGTGAGTTATGGGTATCTCACCACGAGGGTCTGGGACGTGGCTACTGGGGATTGCATCAAGGTCGTGGAAAACCCACCGAAACGGCCTCGTCCACATACTATCGCGTTCGCTGACTATGATGAAACGGTTCTTGTTGGCAGCGAAGACAGGTGCATCCGGTCCTTCTCCCTGGACGCCGCGTCGAACGGCTGGGAACTGCGAGCCCAGATTGAAGAACAAATCACCGAGGACACCACGGTTAACTTTCCCATGTGCTCAGCCATCAGTCCAGACGGAACGATGGTTGCGTTTGGCTACCGCGGCCACCCTCTCACCGTCTGGGAAATAGAGCCACGGATGCTTGTTAGCCATTGCAACATGGCCCTGTACGCGACCGACATGACGATCCAAGACTTTACGTGGGGTGAGGTCTTTGGGCTCGCCTGGCACCCCTTTGATGGACGGCTGTTCGGCATCACGCAAGTTGGCACGCTCTTCAAGTGGGAACCGCTGTATGGAGACGAAGCCAGCGTTAAAGTTCCTGATGCTGGTGCTCATCGACTCACGGTCAGCAGAGATGGTTCGTTGCTCGCCACGGGAGACGGGGTGGGCTCGCTCAAGATTTTCCAGTCGTCCGACTTGACACTTCTTTATCACCTATCGTCTCAGGATCCAGTTTTATATTTGTCCTTCAGCGCGGATTCGAGAAGAATATACGATATCCGGGGAGCATATGGCAATGTGTGGGAGCCAAACACTCTTGCACGCCTCGCAGAGAAGTCGGATTATCCGGATCATAACAGTGATGCATGGAGCGATGCGGAGAGCCTGAGCGCAATGCCGTCGATCCAAACAGAACATCGCTCCGTCAGGGTGGACAAAGTGATTGCCCTTGCCGGTCAGCCCGTCGGGCCATTGTACTGTTACGGCACAGAGGACGGGGTCGCCGTTTTGTGTGAAGCAGGAAAGGGCAAAGTTGGCGAGATCGAAAGACTCCCGAGTTTCATGTCAATTGAACAGTTGGCATGGAGCGAGGACGGACGCTACGTCGCGGTTTCCGACCTCAACGGCAAGGTTTCAGTCAAGAAGATCTCCAGGTCGAGTCTGGACAGAGAAACTTGGGAGACAAAACACGAATTTCATGTGGTGATCCCACCACACGAGGGTCAGATTTGCCAACTTCTATTTCACCCGTCAGGAGGCTCGGTGCTGGCCGCAACGGAGACGGCATTGTACAAGATCGATCTTAGTTCGCGTGGTCTGGTCCAATCTGTCCCGTTTGAGGGGAGCGGAGCAAAGTGGGCGTCCCATCCTACCCTACCCGATTACTTTATTGGCTTCAGGGAAACGGCAGCCCATCTTATGGGGTGGAAAGACCTGGATGAAGTGGAAATTCACATCTACCGCTCCCCGGAGCACTCGGCACCTCGGTTCGTCGCCACAGCTGAGGAAACGAAGGGGAGCACGGCTAGGCGCGAGAATCGCACAGTCATCAAGAAGATGATATCCAACGCGGACTCGCCACATGTGCTCCTGAAGGTTTTCTCCCCAATCTCAGCCTCAGGCCAATCGGAAACGCAGTACATGCTTTTTGACATTTCCAACATGCGCCCCGATCCAAAGGCCCACGACTCGGGGCCCGTCTCAAAGGAGTTGCCCTACAGTCTTTTGCCATCAGAGGTTGCTTCGCGCATATGGGAACCCTTGGCGTTCTTATCCCGGAGGCGACTTTTGTTCCTCGACGCGCATAGATGGATATGCACCTGGCGTCTCCCATCTGAGGGGGCGCGAGCGCAGTCCACAGCCATTATGGGGAGGAGGGTTCAACGGCCTGGAAGTGCCGGCAGAGGGAGTGTGGATGCGGCCACGGGTGCCGGAGTCGAAGAGCACTATTTCTTGCCGGGCGACTGGGCAACAGCAGATGAGACTAAGCTGTGTAGCGCTATGCCGGATGGCACGTTACTCTGTCCGTGGAATGGGGATGTTGTGACGGTGAAATGTGCTAAATTGAGGAAATAGGGATTTGGATATTGAAGGCATGCATGGCCACCAGCAGGTTAGTAGTGGTATAATAGCCAGAGGAATTAACAAAATCGACAATTTCCCCTTCTTTGCCGCCAACCCATCCCCTTCCACTTGCTCACCCAGACCGATCGCATCCCGGAGAGGCTGATGAAAAGAGAAAATGCAGTAGAATACCGCCCACGGCCGGTAGCATCTATTAGCGGTTGCAGTGCCGCGGCCGACGCAGCACCCAACCCACAGCGCGCAATTTGGCCTGAAGCGTACGCACTGCTCGAGTTGTCCGGAAAGATGTCGGCCAGCAACGCGCTGGCAGTGTGGCTCAACAGCGTCCACAGAGCGCAGCACAGAAACTGCGCCAATGCTCTGGACGGCTCTCAGAGCTATCAGCACGGCATATTTGTTGTTCCTGTTGGGGGCGAGCCCTAGACTCGCGACCGCGTAGGGCGCCACGAGCCCGAGAAGCACGGGCCGTCGTCCTGTGGTGTCAGCGAGGGAAGCGAAAATCCCCGGGGCGACGGCATGGAAGATGGCGTAGACGGTGAGGTTGAGGTTGATATCCTGGATCGAGACGGCGAAGGCACCGCTGGGCATGGGAATCAGCGGAAAGTAGATTGTTGCGGTGAGGGTGGAGATTGTGATGGCGAAGCCGAGGAGGTAGGAGAGGTAGGCGCGGGTTACGGAGGGGAAGGTTGAGTATTGTTCTTGTTCATTTCTCCTAGCTCAGAGGTCGAGGCCTCGTCGCGGGGGACAGCAGGGGCCTTGATTTTGATGGTGGCTTCGGTGACCTCGTTTGAACAAGCCTGTTCCGTCATCTCAAGAGCTAAGGGGGTAAATTAGGTCGAGTGGTAGCCACCCAGTTTGGAGTGCAAATGGTTGCGATGGGACGGAGTGGCAATTGGCACATGAGGCAAACACCTGGCATCGCACCACAGCCCGCATACCGTGGGGGTGTGCATTTATCCGAGGTCGGACAGACAGGAGTATTACAGGGCGTGTAGGTGCGGCCCGCTCCGTGACCGCGCGAGGAATCCGCGTGCCATTTGACCAAGCACCATGTAAATAAATGTAAGATCTAGACTTGTTGTTTGGAACTTATATTACTCTTGTCGGGGAATGTTGACAATAAGGAATTCCACGGCTCATCCCGTTGAGAATTCCAGGGAACGATGTGGGCACCATATATCAGGTCAACATACCTCGCCCGCCCCGACGGGTGCCCCGAGTTTCCACAGCCCGTTTTCGACACTTTGACAATGCTCGGCCGGCACCTCTTCCTCTCCTTGACCACCCTCGCCTGCACTGCGGTCTGCCAAGTGCCAGTGGTGAAAGCCATCAACAGCCTTAACGTCCTTTCGGCAAGGCTCATCGAAATTCGCGACGCTGCGAGCAGAATCGAGCCAATAAGCTGTGTAAACTTCCTTGAGGAAACTGAGAACAAACGGAGTGGACCGTGGCAGGTGGGCAATCTTGGACATATTCAGTCTTGCTCAATAAAACAGGCATCATAATTAACTCACAATGTATATGCGTCATGATAGGACATCGAAAACAAAGCCAACAGCCTGACCGAATTCCTCTTCCGCGAAGCCGTCGCAATCCAGCGTCTGCCAGCCATCACTGCGTTCTACAGAGAAGACGGAGCTCGCATGTTTGCCGCCACCGAGAGCCTTGAGTATGTCTTGATCAGGCTTTACGACGTCATCCGGAGCAAGGCCGAGGGCACCGAGAAGGCTTTGTGTCTTTTTCTTCCCGTCTTTGGGAGGAGGGTTGCAAACATGCTGGGAGGGCTACACACCGGAATTGAGGTAAGGATGTTATCTTCTGGCATCGGATGCAGTCCCCGAAGGTGTGCTAATGTATGTACTTGCGTGGATGACAGACATACGAAAACGCGATTGACATCTTCAACCCCGAGTATAAGGATAAAATGGTTCCTGTCAGAGCGAATACCAGGACCGCTGCTGAGAAGGCGATAGGGAGGTTTCTGGTGAGGGTGTGAGGCTGGGTTTACATGTAATGGGAGAAAGAAATTGGGTCATATTTGAGAATTGCGACTGCATTCAGAGCTTGTGGATGATGCTTTTATTGTACTGCGCCTTTCCACGTGGCGCCCAAGGTTGGATTACAATGGGCAACAATTGGCTAGAATCGAGGTTAACAAAAACAGGTCGGCGTCAGTAGATCCACAAATGCAATATCTCGTAAGGAGCGGCAATCAGGATGATGATCTTTAGTTCTCCACAACCGGCAGATTTTCTGCATGATCAATACCTTCTTGGCATTGTTGAAAGCATTCCTGAGGGATGCAAGCCGGCCCGGGCGAGACTTGTGATGGAATGCATCCCAGAATCCCCGTTGGTCTATGTGAGACCTGCATCCCAACGATGACCCACGGCGCTTACGCTAAGCCTGAGAGAAAAAAAAAAGCACAGAATTAAAAGGTCGATGGATTGAGGTCTGGTGGTAGAGTGTCGTTGGCTTGTCCTGAGTGAGTGCTAGAACCGCTTGCCACAACTTTACAGGTTTGCTCGTCGATCGGTTTTTCTTGGGACTGTTTGAGGCCGGATGCCTGCCCTTGTTCTCCATCATCACCGGTAAATGGTACCGGAGGTCTGAAGAGCCTGTCAGGGTAGCTGCTTGGTAATATGGGACGAATGGGCTAGCTACCATCTTTGCGGCGTTGTAGTCATATGGTATTGGACATATCAAGGTGAGCGTTTTCGGCCCCTGGCAATGGTTCGGTGGCATCTGGGTAGGACTGCGTTGACGGCAGAAGGTCTCTGCCAAACTGTAGGGCTGTCAGCGTGGAAACTATCAGCCAGCCTGGAGGACATCCTCATGCCCCTCATCTGGACGCTGTCTAAGAAAACGCTAGACAGGGATGCACTCTCTGTGCATGGTTTACGACTCTCACTTGGAGCCGCGAAATGTATGATGAGCTGCGTGAAGTTGATCCGCCCACTCGTGCAGGAGAGTTATCGACTAGTCGATTCCGCATTTGACCTGTTGGGCCTGGGTCCCTTAGTGAGCGTCATATCTGCTTGACAGACAAGACGGTGGAGTGTCAAACTACAGGACTCGAAGTGGGTCGTCTTGAAGGTATGCGCTCCAAGAGATCATAAAATCACTGCTCAGCTCATCGCTTCGTATTATGCCGGCAAAGCCTCGCGCGATGGAGGAATCAAGGGGAGCATTCTGTGTTCACCCAGTCGAAGCGACCACTACCCTACTCGGCTGATCCCGATCCTTTCGACAAGGATCAGGGAATGATGAACGAAACTTCCCATAGTGGAGACGTAGGATTGACTTAGGACTGGCCTCGTGTCCGGCTAGATGAAAACATCGACGAAATATCTCAGTATCGAGGGCTCTCGGCACCATTGGGAGGCTCAAAGAGTCAAGGATAACCTGGTTCCTACCCAATTTGGCGCGTGGCGGCAGGCAGCGGTCAGCAAACCCGCCGATCATTTGGAACCGCTAATTCATATCGAGGTCCCACTTCTTTTCTTACATGACGCTTTTGGCAATTGCTGGTGGGTATAAACACAACCCCCTGGACACATCACCAAGGTCCACACGAAGACAGATGACGACGAGATGAATGCAAGAATACGATGAAAACATCTATAAAAGTACCTTTGTCCCACCTCCGGACTCCCATCTTCTCATCACCATCATCAACATCCTCTCAGCTCAATCACAACTACCACTTCAACGCCTTCCCAACAACAACCACCTTCCAACCACCAAAATGCAGCTCTCCAACCTCCTCATCGCCGTCATGGCCGCCACCGCCTCCGCGACCTGCCACACCTCCGGCGAGACCTGGAACAACAAGGCCGCCGCCCGCACCGCCATCACCAATGCCTGCACCGGCAGCGGCCGCTTCACAGGCACCTTCGGCATCAGTGAGATCAGGCGCCTGTGCGTCAACTCGGGCGGCGCGCAGAAGATGGAGTTTGAAGTCCAGAACAAGGCGGGCCAGGCCCGCAACTGGGATAATGCCGAGTGCATTCACCGCTTGAGCAGGGAGGTTGATGGGTGCAACCAAAACAAGGGGGGCTACAACACTGTTGATAGCTGGTATTACCAGTAAGTTTCCTCTCGAGATCGGTTTGAAACTTTTGGGCAGGTGGACTAACGATCTTGCAGGTCTGATCCCAATGCCGGCCAGTGCTAGATCCGGCAGCATTAGCAGAGGGGCACGATGCAAAGGTTGCGACGGGGGAAGTGAAGGGGGATGGGAGCCGTGGATAGAATATAGGGGGAGGATATAGTGATGATGATGCTTTGGTTGATATCAAGTGTAAAGTGCAACTGGTCCCAGGCAGCGGAGGAGATGATGGATGGGACGACGATGCTGTCTTGTTTGAGCGTTGGGGCTTGCAGCCGATGAAGATTTTTGCAAAGTCGGCGGCACCAGGCACGGTTGCGGACCTTGGTCTGTAACTTGATAGCTAGATCTTTGACTTTGAGACAAAATTTTGCCTGAGCGCATCAATCCGCCTTGTCTCGTCCATCCGAGCAACCAACCAGTCTTGTATCGCCGCAGCTATCCCAATAACCTCTCCTGCAATGTTGGCAGCGTGAAGACATAGTCGTATCCTCTTCGTTCCTTTGGGCACTGTGGGGGGCGACTATAGAGCGTGCCATGAATCTGTTTCGTTGACCATGACTTGCCAAGCTGCCGCGGGAGCCTCGCTAGTTAGACTTGTGGATGACATATTCGAATGATTAAGTGAGTGCTGAATGGGATTTGAGGGGCGCTGAGTGATAGTGGCGGCGGCGGCGGCGCAGTCTATTGGTGTACCCGGCTGACAGGAGATCTGAGTACGACGGCGCTTCGGCGGAACCATACTAGGTAACGGTGTCGAGGTTTGTATCAATTGCCAGTAGCGAAGAAGATAGAGAAGGGATAGAGAAGGAGAAAGGGGGAAAGAGGGAAGAGAAAGAGCGGAAGGGTATCAATGTGACGAGACACGCAATTCTCACCGGGGTTCCTGTAAGGCATCCATCGACGGCTCGCTGGGTGTATTGTTGCCTTCGCAGAATTAATCTAATCCAAATAACGACACCTGTTCTTACAAGACAAGGAAAGTCGGCGTATGTATTGCAATATGGCGGACATGACTAGCTTTCTCTTCCACCAAGATCACCAAATAATTATCTGTCAGGCGTGTAGCACGTGCATCAACCCGCTGCAACTGGGCTCGAGCGACATCTCCGATGGTCGCCACATCGGCTTACAGGTGCCGTCCTAAAAGCGATGCAGAAGCATATCGCGGCGCGGCACAAGTCAATCGCCAAGCCCGGCGCCGGGAAAGCGCTGGCCCAACGGGGTGAACCACTTCTCCGTCATCATTTCCAGGCGGTCCCTGCGAGCAGGGGAGAGGCCGGAGCTCAGGAGGGGCGTCCCGATACCAACCTTAATGGACCTCAGCCTAGTAAGTGCCGTTTTAAACCTACCATGCGTTCATGGTGGGAACACCTACCTATATATACATGTACTGACTCGGGAAATTTAAATAGTTGGCTGTGCCAACGTTGGAGCTACCCAGTGCTTCCGTCTCATTCTTGTTAAGAAAAAAAAAAAAAAAAGTGTGTAATGTCAGATTTCCAGATTTCCTGTTTTAACAAATTCTCCCAACCTCCAAAACATGCCCTTTCTTCTCACCCCCCTGCCCTCTTTGACCGTAGTCAACTGTTGATAAAAGTGTACTGAGTCGGATATTCCGTGTCGTCGATATCTTGACCCACCAACCACAAGTCATACTCGCGACACACGCATTCTTTCACAGGCCCTGGACCCACCGGATTTGCGCCAGACGCAGCACCTTCCATTCGATAGTCTGAGAGACAGATACCATGACAGAGCTGCATGGTGACCTCAGCATCAAGACCAAAGTGTTGGGAAGAGAAAAAGTCAAACGGGAGGCGATTCACCGGACCCGAACGTGCAAGAATGTACTTGACCAGCCTGACATGATTTTGGTGAAGCATTCAGAAACCCGGTTTGGTGATCCAACAGACCACCACGTGGATTCGCTGGTTGTGAGCGCTACACTCCTTCGACCTTTCGTGCGGCACATCCTATAATAGGTCTTGGATAGCGTGCAAACCCAATCTGTGTCTAGGTGCTGACATTCGTCGACCTAGAAGTCGATTGTGTCGGCGAATTCCAGTGCAGTCTCGATGAGCTTGAGGGCCCATGTTCGGCTCCGGCCTATCTTGATTTGTCCAAGATTGATGTGTTTTAGGGCCGTGGTACCACCCAGAAGGGGTTGATGGTAGTAACTCAAACTGAGCGTGTTGAGACCTTGGCGGACCAGTTTACCTTTGATTACCTTGCATGCCCCGAGATCCAACACACCGATATTGGGGTTAAGGTAACCGATCACAACTGTGACCTGGGGTGGGAGCCTATACGAGGCCGCAAAGCCCCTCTTACGGTAGGCTTCAGCGTGTTGTCTGTTCCGGGCAAGAACTTTCTCGGGCGGATTCCATTTGGGTCTGAAGCAGTGTCGAAGCGTTTCCTGGCGTGCCTCACGGCTCAAGCGCAGTGTTACGAGGCTGTTACTGTCCTTGACGCGAGGCAACTGCAGATATCTGGTTTTATCCCTGTTTTTCCTCTGGACTAATATGTGCGGCTTGACACCCCTTGGCTCTCAGGTATCCTTATAGATCTGATGTCGGATTTCTAGCGGGAGCTGGTAGAATTCGACGAGCCTGGGCCCTCCAGGCTCCTGATGGTCACGGACGGACAGCGCCTGAAATCTGTTGCATTTCGTGACCATGGGTTGTTGTCTCCTTTTGTGACGAAGTTGGGGGCTTGGAAGGTAGGTGGGGTTGTGTTCATCAAATTTCGTGACGGCGACTTGGGTCTGGGAGGAGAGGGCGCTAAGAAAAACATTGACAGACAGGGATCTGGAAGACTGAACTTTTTGAGGTGATGACGGCCAACAGAAAATGTGCGCGCTGGAACCTTATTACCTCCATGTGGCTTAATCCAGAGAAATGACCACGTGGAGGAAGATCTTATCTTGCTACATACATCTAAACTTTATACCGCACCTGCTGCACTTGATCCCACCGTGGCAACATGAACCAAGCCTACCTACCTATTATTCGCCCCTAATACAACCCCCACTCAATCCCCCCGACATCCTCATAACACCCAACTCCCTCATTAACCCACCCAAACTCCTCAACCCCCTTCAACCCCCCTTCAATTTCCCCAAAAATACACTGCGCAAACAACCCAACCCTCAAACATCCCTCCGGAACCAAGTTCCCCCCCTCCACAGCTTTAACCCCGTACTGCACTCTCCCATACGTCGGGCTCTCCTGAAAACAAACCACAAAAACCCCAGGACCGAACCCCTCAGCATAAGGATTCCTCAACCCACCTTCAATCCCAGCACCCACGCTCCCCCTCCCGAAATTCATACCCACTTCGAATACGTTACTCCCCCCCACGCGATCAAACTGTATTCCCCAGGGCACCACCACGCCGCTATTAGTCTCAAAAGGCGGCAAGTTAATACTGGTGGCAGCAGCCGAGATGTCCCTCCCTGTGCCGTTCTGAAACAGGATTTGCCCTCCACTTATCTCGGGGCGAGGAGGGGAGAGGACAGCTGCGTTGCGTCCGGCACCTACGTGGACCGAAGTCAAGACCCATCCCGAAGCTGGCGGAGTAACGCCAGGAAATGTAGAGGCTGCCAGTTCTGGGTCTGAGATGTTGGCTACTAGACTAAAGTATTTGGCGTAGGTGTAGGGAGGGTAGGGTTTTGACCACTGCCGAGTGGAAAGGGGTGATGCGGTGGTGCCGAAAGTGGTTAACGTGAAGAGGGAGAGGAGGATGGTTGTGGTTGTTGGGAGCATTTTTGGTTGGAACATGATATAATTGGATGGACTCGCTGCAAGAAAGATAGATGGGTACGGTGAGATGCGTGTCTTTATGTGCTGAGAGTTTGTTGTTGTCAATTCGAGACTAAACAGGCCTCTTTATGAATCCCGTTGCTGTCCCTTGATGGATAAGGAGAATTCAACCTTTATTTAAGTGGACGATCACGAAGTCCTCTATACGAACTGTTCCCCCAAGTGCCAAGCTCTTGTCTTGAGTACAACCGCGGAGCCGGGGGCGCGGTCTCACCGCTGAGGACCAACAGACAGCACAACACGAATCCCGCAAGGGCAAAAACCATCAGACTGCTACCATCATCCACACTGCGGTGTGGTCGTGATCCACCCCACCTGTAACGGTCTTCATCTACAACGTTGCACAAAAACAGTCAGGACCCGACTAGTCATATTCTCTTAACCAACAACCCTCCGAACACTCACAGTCACCGCGAATATTTCATCATGTGATTCAAATTTGGAGCCCGAGCTATAAACAGTTCTAAATTTGTTAATCATTCTGCCTGGCTACCACTCCAAAATATATTCCACATTTACCTTCAAAACAAACCCGTCAATTGTAACAAGCCAAAACGCCACTGCCAATAGCAGATCTTACAAGAAAAAAACAAAACAAAGCAACGCCATTATTCTCACTCCAACCGATCCTCATCAGCAACACCAGTCGCAACTCTCACAACCCATCCGTCTCCCTCCGTCTCACCCTTGGCATTCACACCTCCCCAAACCACAACCCCCTTATCCACCGCCCCGGCACCAAACTGTCCCCTCGGGCCCGGATGAACCTTCCCGCTCGTAACCTCCGTCTGCTGCATCGGCGCGATCTCAATCTCAGCCCAACTGCCCTCCCCAGACTTCACCTTCTTCGGCAACACCTTGTCCCTGACCTTATCTTTGATCGCCGCCCCGCTGTACTCGGTCGATGGCAACTGCAAAGCCCACATATCCGAGTAATACTTCTCCCCAGGCTGCCCGCCAAAAAGATAGATCAAATACTCCCTCCCGTGTCCGGTAGCCAACGGCACCAGCGCGCCACCCTCCCTCACAGTCGGTCTCGGCGCCGGCGCCGGCTCATCGTCCAACCTCAACCACGCCAACGGCTTCTCCCTCTCGGTAGCATTAGCCTTGACATCCAGATACTGCACACCATCTTCCTCCGTCATGACGTAGAGCGTATGGTTCGAATAAGCAGCCGCCAACGGTCTAGCCGGCGCATCGGGCAGCGCAGTCCACACCTGTTGGTTGAGGTCATAGATCCACGCTTCCCGATTGAAAGACGCGGCGCTGGGGTGACCGCCGACTAGTAGGATAAAGCCTTGCTCTTCGTCGCAAAACATGTGATGCCCATAACGCGGCGCCATCGACTTGTACAACTGCGTGTCGCCGCGGAGCTTCGACCAGCTGAGAGACTCGGTGTCCCACAGCCAGAGGGCGTTCTCATCTGCATCGATGGGGTTGGATGCGGCGTCGCGGCCACCGTGAATCACGACGTATTTGCCGCGCGCGCATGCGGCGTGCTCGGCTCGAGGGGAAGGCTGGAAGGGCTTGCCGGTTGAGGCATCTTGCACGGTGAGAGGGGGAAAGCTCGTGTGGATGGTCTCGGCGGTCGGGGAAGGGTTCGTGTGGGTTTTTTCCTGTGGAAGGGACAAGGTGTGGATGATTGGATCGCAGAGCTTGGAGGGTTCGTGTTGGCCGCCGAAGACGTAGGCTTTGTCTTTGATGACGGTGAGGGTGTGGTGGGAGCGCGCGAGAGAGGCCGAGTCTCCTTCGGCTTTTGGGAGCTGGGTTAGCGAAACCTTGAGGGGTTGTGTCGGGGCGGCAATGACGACTGCAGCGGCGGCCTCGAGGCCCGTAGCAATGATTTGTTCGGCGGTAATGGCGCCTGCAACGACTCCAGCCATGGTAGGGGATGTCTGGTGTATACGTAGTTTTAGTAGTAATTTAGGATTATTTTTCTTCAATATCTTGATTTGAAAGAAAGTTAACTTGTATAAATTATCTTTCTCCGTGAAGAATTGGAGGGCAGAGTGACCTTTTAGAGATTCTTGATCTCAAAGGGTGGACACCGTTTGGAGTTCGGACGATGACGTCGCTGTGGGGCGGGAACCTTGTTGGTCGCTGGCCAGGCACAGCACCATGCCTGTCACCGTGTGCACATGGCGTACTGTAAGTGCAACAATCGTATTTACTTCTCTTTTATTTATTTTTTTGGTTTTAAAAAAAAGAAAAAAATTCTTCAGTAAGAAAAGACTCATTCAACTTTCACTAACCTTTCCTCTTTCCGTGAACACTTGTTTCTGTGAACCCTCGGGTTGTCTTTGAAAAGAAGCACCATCTAGGCGCAATAATCTTGCCACTATCCTGCGGAGTGTTCGGCCAGCGCCACGCAACTACCCCTAGATATGAAAGAGACAGCCGACTCTCAGAACGAGATCAAGCGATTGCCACTGACGATGTCAGTAATCTTTCGCTGGACGGTCTCGAAGCGCATCGCGCCGCAAGATTCGCTCTCCAAGTGGTTGATGGTAGCACCCAGACTCTTGAAGTCCTGTCCGCAGGCGCGCTTAGGACAATGGTACAACGCCTGCTGGTCTGGGTATTCCATCAGTGATTTGCGGCCCACAAAGTTGCCAATGTACACTTACGAGCTGGCGAGTTAAGATGCTGGTTGAGGCTGCTGAGAGCGCGGAATTCTCGACTACAAAAGTAGCATTCGTAGCCAGTTCCATTCCAGGTCCGATGGCTCGCATCATACGTCGCACCTCCCGACGCAGTCCAGCCCAGGAGCTTCTTCGAGATGAGACCGCTGGGATCCTTGGACCGGACAAACTGGTAGATCTGGTCCCGGCCAAGGTAGGGAGCAGCTGGGCAGTTGCCGTTCTCCAGGTGATGTGTCATGCCGGCTGCGGTGGTGTAGTCCTTCTTGCAAAAGGGACAGCTCATGTTCTGGCCGCGATGGATGCGCGAGTTCAGGTGTTGCTTGATGTTGTTGCGGTTGATGAACGAACGCTGGCAGTCGGAGCAATAGTGGTGGTCCTCAACCTCGTGGTCGACGCGTTCCTCCGAGGTGGTAAAGAGCTCAATGCAGATACTGCACTCGAAGTATTCCAGGTAGTCATCCTCGTGGTAGTAATCCTTCATGTGCTGGGAGCGATCGTAGTTGTCATCGAACCACATGTCGCAACTATCGCACTCGAACTCAGGAGGGGTGTGACCTGTCGAATGGCAGTGGTTCTGTCGGGCCTGCCAACCGGCCGGGAAGGCCTTTCCACAGTCGCCGCACTCATACATGGCGATGCTTGGACTAACCGTCCGATGTAATTGGCGACTTACTTGGCGATGTACGCAAGAGAGATTGGCGGCGACGAGGTCCAACACCGGTTCAGGTGGGTTGTCTGGCGCTCCACAGAGGAGTTGACAAAATAAGAGAGGATGAGGGAACAAGCAAAGAAAGGTTCAATCTCAATTGCATCTTGTCACACGGTTCCCGCTGACCACATCCGACACAGTGCGCCAGGGCCACACACAGGATACCCAGCATGCCAAGGATCCTCGACAACCTACCAATATAGTAGGGCGACGTCAAGAGACCACACCCTGCAGGTCTAGGTGCTCGAAGACTGGCATTCTGAAGGATGGTTGGCCAGGAAGGTCGCCGACACGGGAAAGCTCTGCATGAAGGTTGCAGTAGGACCTCTGAATCAGAAGACCTGTCCTCTTGGTAGTCGTCGGAGGGAAAGGAAGCCAGGAAGTATGGAAGCCCAGGAGGCTCCCCACGGGTATAAATGGGTCTTGCAATTCCAGCCAGATTGTAGGAAGGCAAGGGCCTTGAGGCCATAACAGATTATTACATTGATCTGAATACAAGCCCTAATCCAAGCCCGTTTACATGCCCTTGTCACACATCTGCCCTGACAAACAACAACACCCGAGAAAGAAGTAATTCACTCTGCCCTGCATCAAACCGTATTCCCCGCATGCACGTCTCCGAAAAGGTCCATGCAGACTGATCACGTCTTCCGGACAACCCCGACTTCATTCCACGCATTTCTCACAATCTTGGCAGCATCATCACCATACAACTCCTCAGCGGCATCAACCGTGGCATCGGCGAATTGGACAAATTTGCTGCACGCAGTCAGCAGGTTGCAATCATGCATGGAGAAGCTCAAGGTAAACTCACCAATTCGGCGGGATCTTGCCGCCAGTCAGCACCTTCCACCATATCTGCCCCGCCTTCTCCCACGAATACCCTTTAAAGGCAACACTGGCGAGGTAGAAGGCTTTGTTCGGGATGCCGGAGAAGATGTGTACGCCTCCGTAGTCCTTGTTACGGATGTAGTTTCCATACTTCTTCATGAGCTCGGGAATCTTGCTCGTGTGGCCGGGTTGCAAGTCAAATCCCTTTTTAACACTGTCAATATCTTCATTCACTTCCACTCAGACCGGTAAAAAAAAAAAAAAAAAAAAAAAAAGTTTACTCACAAATCTCGGATCATCATACGCACTCCCAGGATCCTTCATACTCCTCAGCGAGACACCCTTTACACCGGGCAACAAACACCCTTCCCCAATGAGCCAATCCGCATTCGCTGCATCCTCATTCTCATACATCTGCTTGACCATGATGCCAAACACGTCCGCAATATGCTCATTCAAGGCGCCGCTCTCATCCTTATAAACCAATCCGGCATTATACTGAATCACCGCATGCTATTATTTCGACTTTTGTCAGCATGATTTTTTTACTTTTTCGCACCCAGCTTTTGCCGAGAAAATAATAATAATAATAATAATAAATTAATTTTTTAATTTTTTTTTTTAAAAAAAAAAAAAATGGAAAACTCACAGTCATCTCGTGCCCAATGACATCCACACATCTCGTGAACCCGTGCAAGAAATCATCCCCGTCCCCGTAAACCATCTGCTGCAGATTGCCCAACCAGAAAGCGTTACCCATGGCCTGCCCGAAATGAACCGACGAGTTCACCTCCATCCCTTTTCCATCCAGGGACTCGCAATTAAAGTGCTTTTTGTAGAATTTTAGCACGACGAGCGCCATGTCGTACGCTTCGTTGACCTGCTGGTCCGCTGTTGGGTCTTGCCCCTCGAGGCGGACAGGTTTGCCGGGTAGGACGGTCTGCCAGGAGTTGCCCGTCAGGGAGCCTTTGTTCTCGACGTCGTAGACGTTGCGCTGGAAGCCCGTTGCCGTAGCGCGGGATCCTTTTTCTTTGTCTTCCGGTGAGGTTGGGGAGGAGGTGCCTTCTTCTTCTGCCTGACGGGCGTCACGGATGGATGAGGAGATGGCGAGGTTTTGCTGGGCGGTTTCTTTGGTTTCTGGCGAGGTGACGGGGGAGTCGATCACGGATTGGAAGAGGGAGCCGGGGACTATTCCTTGGGGCTGAGAGGATGAGGATGAGGCACCGGCCGAGGGAGAAGAAGACCGGCCGTGGCCGAGGATGTCGGGGATGTGGGTGTGGAGGTGGTCATGTCCGCGCTGCAGGAGGGAGCGGCATTTGTCTTCGAAGAAGTCGTGGCGGGTCTGGTGCAGGGTTTTTCCGAGCTCGAGGGTTGCGTGGGCGTGTTGGCGGATGGATTCGGAAACGTCTTGGGATTCGCAGAGACGCTCGAGGAGGATGGGTGGAACGATGGAGCAAATGTGGTTGTCTTGGCAGGCCATGATGAAGGGTACTGGAGGAATGGTACTGGATGAAGGAAATAATGATCAAAGTTGGACGTGTGTGTTTGGGGATAACAGAATGGGAAAGAGAGATGTCCAGAATCTCAGAGATGCGTGGTAAGATGAGCGGAAATATTTATACCTCGCTCCCTGTCCATCATTCCCCTCACTAGCCCGCTTACAGAAAGCTGAGCATTCCTTCTCACTGCGGCAGACAATCACCATAGGGCTACTCGAACTGCATTCCCCTCGGTGTGCTAATCAGTCCCGTCTCAGGCCGCAATAGGATATCGGCGACGCCCCTCTGCAACCCTGCCGTAATGACAACGAATGTGGGGATCAGAACCCGGAGTCGCAATGCATGATGCATGTTGCAGCTGCGCTATTGCAAGCCACTGTGTGACCGGGAGCATTGAAGCAACCAGATTGGCTCTGCTCACCCCGCGGTACCACACCATCTGTTCAGCCCTATCTGCCATCTTGGGTCTGTGCCGATATTTTGCGCCTCAGGGTGCAGTAGCTGTGGGGGAAATTCATAATCCGAGTAAAAGTGGCTTGTTGCTCACTCTTTGAGGATGAAGATACATGTAAGTTTCCTGCCATGTCAGCAAGATGCATGAAGATGACCAGACGGGAAAAGCACCGAGTCTGGAACATCGCCAATGATGGAATCTTTCTCCTCCTCTTGTTTGAGACTAACTACCTGATATGTCTGGCTCACGGAAAAGGTGCCATTTGCCGTCCCATTGCTACTGACCACGCCCGACATCCCCGGCGTTTGCTTGACGTACGAATTCAGCGAGTAGGTGGATACACAATCAACCGGGATTGGGAAAAACATCCCCGACGAATACAAGTGGACCAACAGTCGTGAGCCAAGAAGTATGGGCCACACGGCGGATGAGGGATATGAAGGGTTCGCAACAGCGTTCAGAGATTTGACTGGAACGAGAAATCTCCGGAATGAGCCGCCGATGCTTGTCCAACAGCCTGAGGTTGTCAAGAACAGGACGAACTCTTCTGTGCCTGGGAAATGAACGTTTTCACGTACCTGGGAAGTTATGAACATAGCGCGTCAAAATGGCAATTTTTTGGCGCAAAGAAAATGGAGAGGTATAAAACTGCACCAAGCGAGATAGGAACTAGATAAGCAATTCAACAGGACTTTCCTCAAAAGCGTGGTATGTTTTGCATGTTCAGATCTTCCAGTCGCCCGACCGACGGATATTGCTCATCCCACCACTGCAGTGATAACCAAAAAAAGAAATGTTAGGTCCAGAACTATTCAATGTAATTGAGAACGAGAAAGCTTCCACGGCCTTCTCACCAAACACATGCAAATCCGAGGTTCTGTCTACCTCATCTAGTCGTGGCTTGAGTTGACTCACCAAACCCTCGAAAAGCGGCAATCTACCGATGCTGAATTTGATCAAAGTCGGGCAAGCACAGGCACTTGCGGCATTGTCAAATGCACAGATGCCGAAAAGATTGCAGACTCCTGCCGAGCAAACCGGGCCAGAGTCCGCAGCTGCTAATCTTCGATCGGGGTTCCGTTCGTGAGGCCTGGGCTCGAGAAGCTCCCCTTTCTCTTGCTGCTTGTGGTTGACCGCGCCTTCCCCAACTTGACCGATCAATGTCTGAAATATCAACTGTGCAATAATTGAGTTCGAGATCCCCATCTGACACTTAGGTAAGCAGGCAGCAGTTTGCGGCCGACCGAGACCAATAATTTTCGCTTTGCACCTGCCCTTCGTGGACGAAAGTTATCTGAACAAGTATCAGAAAGAACCTTGCCAGAATCGTGGAGATTTTGAGGACTTGGTTGAGTACCTTACGCCGACATCGGCCGGTCTGTTCAACAGACCCGTCGACATGAACGATGCCTTGATCTTCTGAGAAAGAACTTTCTCCCACCGGCTCCGCGGATTTGACCCAAGGTCGCAAAGATGGAATTCCCATCTTGTGAGGGAACTTGGGCCGGTTGTGCCGGTGGATAAAACATCTCGTAGGCCTGCCAGATTACTGAGACCTGCGAGATGCTGCAAGCCCCATACTGCTGGTATCGAGAATTTCCAAATAGATCACCTTTGGGTGGCCTCTGACATGTCATTGCCATTCTGAACCTGGACCACGATCATGATAAATTGCACCTGCTCTAGATACAGCCTCCTTCCCCCCGAGATCCCCAATGTGTCCAAGTCCCCAAGAGTCCCGTCTCCTGCCCGTGCAGCACTTGCCATACCGGAACGTCCGGGTTGAACGCAATCTTGATGACAACAAAACATGATGCCACTTGGCGATGCTCTTTTCCTTGGTGTCCTCCAAGTGCCTTCGACGCCCACCGTTGGCCGTGTTCCCGGCACCCCAGACAGACTGCTATATAATGTGCCTCTTGTCTCCTCTGCTGAAGAAAATTTTCCTTCTTCTTCAAGCAGATTCTAAGAAACATCAGCACAACACCCTTACTCCGACCTGAAGGCGAAAAGCCTTCACCCCCCGGCCGTCAGTATCACTAGCAGTGAGCTCAGATCTTTGTGGTCATCATGGCTCAATTTTGGGGCGCAGAGTGGCCAGACCACATTGACGCTGTCCCCTTCAGACACATATGGAGGTGATCTCCTAGATTGATGTTTTAGTCCATGCGGTCCTGACATTCCCATGTCAGCGAGCGTTCGACAAAGAACTACTTTTTTTTTCATTTTTTTTTCATTGAGATCACCGCACTCGTGGTGACTCGAGGAGGAAAATGGGGGTGCGAATGAGTGTTTGATATACCTTTTGGAATTTTGGATCCGCAAATTATTGATTTTCTAGGTTAATATATCCCCCGGACTCGCATTTCCCCCAGGCTCACATTTCCCCCAGACTCACAATTCCCCCAGAGCAGCATGAATCCCCCAGATCCCACAAGAGAAATCCAACGCATTGTGCATTCTTGGATTGATGTATCGGGAAGGAAGATTGGGAAAGATTTTGGTCGAGGATCTGCTCAGATTTTAAATGAATTCCAAGGCGAGCAATTTTTCCGATCGGTTCCACAGGCAGGAGGTTTACCAAAGTTTGATGACTCGAGGCGGTCAAAACAAGATTTTGGGAAATGACGACACGAATCCGAAGTGTATCTGGCCTATCGTGTCAAAAACTGACTACAGAACGATAATTAAGGTTTTGCTGCCTTGCGTAGGACGTGGCTTGAGCGGAAGGGGCGAAGATTGTGCTGGAAAAAAAGAAAAAAGAGAGTTCAAGCGTCATTGTGGAGAGAAAGAGAGCTTATCGGATTTTTTTTGGGGGGTTTTTTTTTTCTTTTCAGGCCTGCAAGGTTTCAGTGCGCTCGTTGTGGCATATTGTGCGTGTTTTATCGGTGTGAACGGAGATTGTGGCAGGAGGGAGAAGATGCCATGTGGCATGCGGATATGAGGCAGATATCAGTCAGGTCAAACTTTCAATACGGAAGGAGATAAGAAGGACTTTGACAGCAACGAGGCAGAAAGGGGGGCCTTGAGCTGGTTTGGTTGGTAATGGTTCACAAAAAGCGAAGCCTGTGCTGGTTGCAGCTGCCAGCAACACGTGGAGTCATGTGCAATATTATCTATGCTTTTAGAGTCCAAAGCCAACGGATAAAGCAACCCTAACCAAAGAAAAAAAATGGATTGACAAGATACCAACCAACATGCGTTTACGAATAAGAAAATGAGCAAGGGAAAAAAGAAGAAAAATTGAGGTCCTACCCGGACTCGAACCGGGGTTGCCGGAATCAGAATCCGGAGTGATAACCGCTACACTATAGAACCGTGACAACAGAGAGCTTTGTGGATGTGGGGTGTCATTCGCATTTTGGCCTCTATAAAAGAAAAGGGATATTGGAACTTTGGTCGGTTACCTCCTCATTCATGACCGGATTGATCTCCGTACTGCACAATGTCCCCCTTGAACGTTTGTTGGCGTACATGTAGTCTGTAGCCTATTTATCTTTCACCTTACCCATCAAATTTCAATAATCTCATTTCACTCGTTTCCATCTAAAATCCGGAAGCACAAATCCCAAACGCCGCCAGGGAATCCAAGTCGTAATGCCAGAGGAAAGAAAAATCAAAATCACTTCAAAGAAATTCCCCAGTAAAACTAAATCCACACATACCCCATGCATCCAGTCTCTCACTTTCTAATCACATATCCTAAGCAGTCAACCCCGAGTCCATCCTCCCGCCACCAGCACCACCGCCGCCATCCTTCTTCCTCTTATCAACAACAAACCCCCCTACCTCCTCCTCACCCGACACATTGACACCTCCAACGCAAACGTGAAATCCCACTATCCCGTCCCTATCGACTCCGTACCGCACTTTAACCCCGCCCATCTCGTTGGGCAAGTAAGTCTTCGCCGCGTCCGTAGAAGCTAACCCCTTTAGGTGTCGAGTCTGCACGCTTTTTAGCAGTTCGCCTGTGGAGAGCAGGCGCATGACTGGGATTCCTAGTTTTGCGTGGGTCGTGCTGTTCCAGACTGCGAGGGAGAGTAGGATGAGGAGTGTGAGGAGCGGGGGGATTAGAAGGAGAAAGGTGCGGGGGTTGGAGAGGGTTTTGGCGAGGGTTGTTGTTGTTATTGTGATTGGGGTAGTGTCTTGGGGAGATGAGGATGAAGATGAAGATGTTGATTGTGCGAAGGCGCCGATGGAGAGGCGGATGAATGATTCCAGCCCGGGGATCGTCCAGAGGTTCTGTGAGTCCAAGATTGGAGTGCTGGTAAAAGGGATCGGACGGTTGGTACCCGTGGTGGAGGAGTTGAAGAAGGTCGGCTGGGCGCCGTCTATTGAGGGGCCGGTTAGGAGGGGTGAGATTGTGAACCAGAGGAGGAGTTCGTTTAGTGAGGAGGTGGGGAGGGTCAACGAGGAGAGGGAGGAGAGTGTTGGGAGGTCGGATGGTGTGGAGGTTGACCTCGAGGGGTCAAGGTTGAGGATTGAGTCCTTGGCGGAAATGTCGACTGTGCAGGATATTCCCGAGGCGCTGGTGAGGTTGTGCATGTGTAGGGGCGTTGCGGCGCCGCCTTGGATCGTGCCGTTGATGGCTGCAAAGATGAGGGTTGTGCGGGTTTGGGTTTCCGAGATGAACTCAAAGTTGTCGGCCCAGAGGGTGAGTCCGGGTTGAGGGCGGAACCAGGTTTCGGAGCTGCTGGGTTTGTCGCCCGGCATGTCGGTGTTGGTTCGGGACATGTTGGTTTTGAAGCCGTTCCAGAAGACGTTGTCTCTTGAGAATTGCTCGAGTTCGTGAGGGATGCAAGAGATTGAGGTCTCAAGCTTGACCGCGTGGGCTGAGAGGTTTCCTCTTTCGCTCAGAAGTTTTCTGTCGACGTACCAGTCTCGGTGGTCAGGTAGAGGCTCCGAGGATGGGTCTGTTGCCCAGGCTGCATAGTTGGCCAGCACCTGGACGATGACGGACGTTGGAGGATTTGTCTGCGCATAGAGCTCGTCAATGCCTCCTCCAGTGGTGTAGTTACTTCTGAGCTGAACATTCCGCCATGTTGGGGTGAAAGCATGGCCAACGAGGGGCGGTGCAGCAACTGGCAACAAAGTCACCGTAAGAGCTGCAGCAAGAATTCCTCCCGCAGCAAGTGATTTGACCGACATGATGGCTCCAGGGGCGTACATGATGGATCCCCGGGTGGTTGCGAGGTAAGCGTTCAGTCCTCCGAGAGTGAACCATTGCTTGTGAGCCAACGGCCAGATTGCTGCTTCACAGAACAAAAGTGCTGCGTATCCCAGAGCTGCCATTCCAATCAGATATATCAGGGTGATGATGCCCTGAATCGTCCCGAGGTTCTCCACCGTCCATCTATCAACACCACGGCAGCCAATGGCCCATTCTGGACATTCGAGAACCCGCTTGCTTGTTACACCGGTGTACACAATCGAGACAACCAAACAGACGATACCCGCACAGAAAGCAACGGGAAGTGAAAGGTGAGCAGCCATAAACGGCCACAGTCCAAGACGTGGTGGTTTCGACGAAGCGCCGAGTACAAAGTTGTGATCCGATGCCAACCTCCGCACCGCCCTTGGTGTGGGAGCTCTTGGCGCCTCCATTTCGATTGTATGCCCGAAGCCGCCGTGATCAAATAAGGGTAAGGAGTGGCGGGAGTTGAATTCCTCTCTAAAGACCGAGTTGTATGAGCGCGCTATGGAAGGCGGTCTCTGAGGCGTGTAGGACATGAAGACTTGAATCTACACGCTTGAGAGCGTAAAAAGGGTCAAGCTACGTAGAAAGCCGAGGAATTGGAGAAGCATGAAAGGGGAAAACGCATGACTTTCAACACCGCTGTTTGGGGTGGTGGGGATCATGATTCCCGGTCAAGGATCTTTGACAGCTCGCCAGTGTGCATGTCGGGTCTCGTGTTGTAAACGGTGGCTTTATGCACATGCGGGCCTAATTTTTACACCATTTTTTGGCACTGGAGAAACAACAAGTTGGGCATCACGAAGTAGAGTTTATCGAAAAATGCGTGTGTGGAGTGCAGGGTTGCGTTGGCATTGGGGTAGCGTGGGCCAAGTGGTGGGACGTGATAGGCACATTTGGCGGTGGTGAACATCGTGATGACCAATGGGAGAGTTTCCCCTGTTGCTTTTTTGGTCTCCACTCAGTTCCACTTCGCCATGATTGGCGGGGTGATGTTTGAAGTCGGACTCAGGATTTCTTTCAAGTTGTCTGAGAAAAATCCAATTCAATTGTCGGTCTGTTTCCAAAGTCGAATGTGAAAAAAAGAAAAAGAAAAAGAAAGAAAACCTGGGGTGATGAAAACACGATACTGACAAATGAAAAAGAAAGAAAGAAAAAATCCCATCAACGATTAGCTACCCAGTTTTGGGTATGAGAAAAATCAATCATGCTGATGTGAAGGGCTGTAGAGATGATGAAGATAAAAGAATATAATTACTGGGAGAAGAAAAGACATGTATGTGTCTATCAATGTGCTCCAGGTTGTGGTTCAATAAAACAGTGATGCAAAAACACAGCGTATATCTAGACGTAGAGGTAGCGGATGATAACTTCCCTGTAATGATGTAATGTTGACTGTTTTCTTGATGCTTCTCTCTTGGAAACAGAAGAAAAGAAGCCATAAGCAGAGCGCTACCTGATGTAAACCTCATTCAAGAGAAAGCGTAATAACAAACGGCGGATTCCTGTAATCCGTGGCGTTTTTCTTCATAGTCATCCATCCGGCATTAACAAAAAGAGTCTCCTTGCCCCTGACGAGCCTCTCCTCTTCTCCGTCGCCAGAAAAGTCAAACTCGGATTTTACCGGAATGGTGAACCCCTCGGCGGCCTGACGCTCGGGTGAAGCAGTCAACAACCGAACATCAGCAATATTCTTGTCCTCGCTTCCAGAGTCTGCACCACCCTCCTCCCGCCACTTAACTCTCTCAACTCCCCACGGGTAGTGATAGTGACCAAAAAGGCACAACTGCGGCCGAGCGGCGGCGATCTTGTCCATCTGAACACGACAGCCGGTGAGACCAGGGACGGGCACACGATCAAGTCTGCCAAAAGGCGGCGAGTGCATCAGCCAGATCTGGACCTCGTTCGTTTGATCTAGGCCAGCGAGCGCCGAGGCTGATTCCCATGCTGCGGTGGCCTGGGCTGATGGTGCGGGTGGGTAGATAAATGCGTACGGCTTGCCGAGAAACCCGGGCTGAATGGAGTTGGCGTAGATTCGCAGGGGGTGGGATTCCCTGAGGAGGAGAAGGAGGAAATGAAGTAACACACGGTGCTAACCTCCCTGTCGATGTAGCGTATCCCAGCCTTGCTGGCTTCTGGGGACGTGAGGAGCGCTTTGACTTTCGGGAGAGTAGGTTGAGTGGGCCGTGTCGAGACCCATGTCGTGGTTTCCTTGGAATCTTATTAGACTTGAAGTTGTTCTTCTCTCAACATCCGTATTATAATTAGAATACTTGCCTGCAACAATGATCTTGAGAGGGTGGGGAAGGGAAGCGATCCAGTCCACAGCGGCGCGCATTTCATCCACGGTTCCAAAGTTGGTCATGTCACCCGCATGCAACAAGATGTCCCCGGCAGGGATGTGGCGGCGGCAATCATCGTTGTGCGTGTCTGATATGCAGACGAATCGCAGCGCGGAGGACTCGAAGGTCAGTGGCTGGGCCAGAACTTCATCCATGGGCGATTGGTGTGTCTGGTATTCCAAGGTTGAAGGATGAGATAGGTACCGTCCACAGCCTTGGTCGTACCGCATTTCTGGGTGTGCTGAGGTAATGAGCGTTCAATTTTGAGTCTCTCATGTGTTGAGAGGCCGGACTGTTGTTGGTCCGATACTCAGGGGATGAAGAGCAGATATGGACGGAAAGGGGGGATGATGATACAGTATTGGAAATTCGGTGACCGGTCAGCACACCGCTCGGGCCCTGATTGTTCTTGGTACGTGCAACTATGGCCTAGTATTTAATCTGAGCCTTTGAGACAAAGTGTGTCAAGCTAGGTGTCACGATTCTTTCCACTCTTTTTGCTCCTCAATCTCTTGGCCCCCAAGACATACATGCCTTAATCCACTCACTAGCAGAGTTGAGGCCCCATCATGGCGTCTCTAGAAAGCCACATTGAGACCTGTCAGTCTACATCACGCCCTATCTCTAGTGATCAGGTTCACTAATAACAAAGGCATTTTATCGACGGGCACTACCTTTAATTCTAGCTAGGGAGTATTCGAAAGTTAATCTTTTTATTCTATTATTTATAAAAATGCTAATTTATCTATTTATTTAGACTATTCCTTTCTCGAGCCTTCATTATTACCGGCAATAGATATCGCTAATGGCCTTTTTTTTTTTTTTTTACGATCTTTCCCAGCCTATAAGCTTCCCTAGCCCGTCGAAGAAAAAAAAGACCAATTAGCACTTCAATATACTGGAAAATAATAGATCAAACGAAAAAGCCGTCCCACGAGGTTTTTTTATATAGGAAAAGTCCCATTATATTGCCCCTTTTTTCGGTACTTGGTTTAATTGTCCGGCCCGGCAAATACCGCCAACCGTGGAAAAAAGGATCAAGAACATGAATACGGCTGAGCCAGGACTGTAGGGATGTGCGGCAAGTTCCGGGCTGCGTTGGAAAAACGGGCGCGTGGGCCACCTGTGGAAGTCTTCCATTCATCTGGCCTGTAATCTCGGGCGAAGATCACGCCCTAACCCTCAGCGTGGGTGCTTATCGGGTTGACCCACCAAATGCGCCGTAACACGTGGTCATCAGTGGGGTGCCGATGGTGGTGTTGTCAACGGCGTGACGCCCTGAAGTAACCAGACCCCGCCCTCCCATGATTTTCGCCTATTCAAAGAAATTGTTGGGCCATGGCCGAGCTTCCGTATCCCTATTCGTATGAGCGGCACATCGCTGAGCAAGCGGTCCAGAGAGCGGTGCGCGCGACCGAACATGTCAGGAAAAACCACATCGCCAACACCGTAGCCTGGAAAAAAGATCGGAGCCCTGTTTCTCTCGCTGACTATGCCAGTCAGGTGCTTCTAATTGCTGGAATTCACGAAGCATTTCCTAACGATTGTTTCGTGGGCGAAGAGACGGCAGATGATTTTGAACAAACTCCAACCCTGCAGCGACAGGTTTGGGAGCTCATATCGTCTCTGCGATCAGGAGACGACAATCGGGATGATGCACTCGCGTGGCCGGAATCGGCGGACGAGATGGTTCAACTTCTGGAGCTGAGTGCTGGGGAAAGTAGCAGCCAAGGCCGGGTGTGGACGATGGATCCGATTGACGGAACTATGACATATCTCGATGGCACTCAGTACACAGTCGTCGCCACGCTCCTTGTCGACGGTGTTGAACAACTCGGCGTCATTGGTTGCCCCAGGTTGGCCATGGATGACGCCAAGGCCGCCGGCTGTGATTGGGAGCCAGTGGGGGCCGACGAGCGCGGCTGCATGGTGTCGGCGGTCCGCGGCCGGGGAGTTCATATTCGGCACCTCTCGGGCGATGACACCCTTCAACCCGCGCGAGCGGTTCCGGCCCGCTCCCAGACCGTGGACCTCCCGACACTGAGATACGCGGAAAACTCTCGTTCGGTCCGCCCCCTCCTCCCCGAGCGCTATCGCATCGCGCCGCTCCTTGGTGGCTCCTGGAATCCGATGCAGATCTGTAGCACCCAGCTGCGCTATGTCGTCTGCGCTTTGGGGCGGTGCGACGTCTTGACCAGATTTCCTGCCTCCCAGAGCGATAATGCCTATGTCTGGGATCACGCGGGCGGCATGTTGATCTTCGCCGAGGTGGGCGGTCGGACAACGGACCTGGAGGGCAAAGAAATAGACTGCAGCGTTGGAAGAATGCTCAACAGAAATGTTGGGACGCTCGCTGCCCCGGCGGCGGTGCATGCGGCCGTACTGGGTGCGACGAGGAGAGTACTCGAGGAGTTTTCAGATTATAAGCTGAACTGGTAATCAACGGAACGAAAGATATAGTACATGGAAATTCAAACGAAATCTACCTCGGTGTTTTTGTTCTCCTCCTGAGATGTTGACATGGTGCTGCTTTTCGAAACCGCTAGCAATGCCATCTCAAGCACCATAACCTCGCAGACTGCCACGTCGCGCGCACAGTCAGGGATCCCAGGCGCGCACAGTCTTTCCTGGATGACATGCAATTTCCAAGCTTGCAAGAAGTTGACCAATATAGACCATTCCATTATACATGGCGGTCCTTCGTTTGCCTGGGCGTGTGAGACGATATTATCCCAGGAAGACGCGTCAATGGGGACACTCTCGCGAGCATGGGCCCAGAGACACCATTTCTTCGCTTGATCAATGTCGGTCACATACTCGGCGCCGATGATCTTGACATCCGGACGCGGGAGGTGCGGCCGATCGGGCTCTGGTGGCCGCGCGCGGAGTTCCTGGTACGAGTCTATCCACCAATGATCGACGCACCACCGCAAAGACGAGCTGCTGGCCTGGACTTGCTGGTCTGTCAGGGTACCTTTGGGGTAGGTTCGAATGCACGGAACGATTGCTGCGTCGCTGTGTTGAACGAGGGCAAGGAGGCTGGTTTGCTGCGCTCCCTTTGGTGTAGGTTCCTCGCCGGCAGCAAGATTGGCGATGAACTCAGTCGCCCAGGCTTGGAAGGTTTGTCGACAAGATTTATCGTTCTTGTCGAGCGCCGGCGGCATGAGCGAGCTGGGCCAGATTATTGTCAGTTCCTCCCCTGCCAGTCTGTACCTTCCTCTTCCGTCTGGGGGTATGCGGAGAGGAGTAAGTCTGTCGGCCACGGGAACATACCCGGCGGACCACAGGGCGTCGGCGTATACGGACTCGGCAGTCTGTTGCGACATCTCGTTGAGAACGCAGTACCTTGCATTCGGGCTTCCGCTGAAGTGAGCCTGCTTGGCCAGCGTACCGTGGCCAAGGTCATTGTCAATGTAGATGGAAGCGCCGCCGTTGCTAAGGGTGACGTGGGTATTACCGTTCTCCATGTCCACGTCCCTGAGGCCCATGGCCCTTGCGAATCCCATTATCGAATGGAGATTCGTCACGGCGTTGGCTGGGCGGATCACGCCGTCGCACGTCTGTGCGCTCATGCTGGAGAGGAGCTTAGGGGGCCAATGCTGACGCGCGATTCCGCACATGTCCAATGCGTCTGACCAGCACGCCTCCGATTTCTTTCTCGTCGTCTCGCGGGTGTCGTAGATGCGCCCACTAAACTGTCCCGATCCTGTAGCCAGGCTCTCGGTTGCTGTCTTTACCAACCTGTTTACAATGCGACGGTCCAGGGGCCTTCTCCCTTCGGCCCTGGCTTCTCGTTTCAGGTACTCCTGCAATGCCCCAATGGTGACAAACGGGACCTCCACGGTGTGCGGGTTGCGAAGACGAGAGCGAATAAAAAAGATACCGAGCAATCTGTGCATCAAGACTCGGGTTTGGGGCCAGCTTATGGCCCAGTCGCCGATGGCAAGCCTGTCGATCTTTCCTTTGCGTCGGGCTTCGACTGCGAGTTGCACATTGACCTGTGCAATGGCCACCACCAGTGCCACCAGGGTTACTACCATGGTGGAGATGGATAGAGACGTCGCTAGGTCCATTCTTTCTGTTTCCTGTCGCATTGGCCAGCTTGGGGTCTTCCGGATCGGGGTGCTTGTCTGGCCGGTCTTGAGAGACAAGGGCGGTTCCAGCAGGTCACGCCCAACCTTTATGTACCAAGACATCAGTAGTTGTTCTAGAAGGCTGAAATCGTCTGATGAAAAAAACCCGAGCTAAGGTTGAGCCTATCAAAAGAAAGAGCGGCCAACCGCATGTCGTCATGCAAGAGAAAAATTTTCATGTGGCTTGCGTGGACTGACCCGGCGAAATCCGCAAAGTCACCAGACATTCCAGCTCGTTGAATCCAACAGACTCGGGTTTAATGGATTTTAGGTTACCTAGCTAATGCTCATCTTCAACTTGCTTGAAAAGACCTGCCCCTTGTATGGCATCCAGGCACTCAGCCCCTCCTACTGGACCCCTGACCAGAATCAAGTCGTCGAACACTGCCTCCTTTTGGAGTTCTGCAATCAAAAGTCTTGCGTTGGTTTCATCCCGGACCAAGAAGCAACAAGACGACCCAGTTCCTCCCAGAACAGTCGCCAGAGCACTGGTGCGACGACCGGCTTCTAAGGCGACGCCAACCTCGGGCTCCAAGTCCGAAGCGACATTCTCCAAACTGTTTACTAGCACACCCATGGCCGCTAGGTCCTCGGGACGTGTCGACCCCCAAGCCACTTGTCGGTACTGGTCAAGTCTTGACCGGTAGGCAGCTTCATCCCAGTCCGCCCTCTTCTTCAAAAGTGTGTCAAAGTGAGAGTAAACTTTCCTCGTCGACAGTCGCTTGGACGGGATCCCCAGAACCCAGGTCCAAATGTAGTCCTTTACTTCGAGACTCCGCAAAAACCGGCTGCGTCGACATCCGACTGCCAGCAGCCCCTTGACAAAGAAGGGCACGTCTTCCCCAAGTCGAAAGGCAAGTGCGGAGAGCTCCTGATCGTTGAGTCCTGTTTTCCACAAGGTATTGCAACCGACGAGAGCGGCGGCTGCGTCGGCGCTTCCACCTCCGAGTCCCGCCTCGACGGGAATCGACTTTGTCAGCTCGAAATGACCGTCAGCTTGGATGCCTGCGTATGAGAAGAGCAGTCGGGCAGCCTTGATGACGATGTTGTCGCCATTTCTCGGAATGCGTTCGCAATCCGTTCCGCAGACAGAAATTGTAAGGCCATGAGCTCCTGTGCTTTCGTGTCGAGAGATGTTCAAGGTATCATACAGCGAAACTGCCTGGTACGCTGTCTCCATGTCATGGTATCCATCTTCTTGAAGAAGTCCCACCTCGAGATAGAGGTTGAGTTTCGCGGGAACTCTGATGGTAATTGATTCATGTGCCATGATGTGGAGCATCAGAGAATCCGGTCTGAGAGTGTTCCTGTTGTGAGCATGCGAGGAACAGCCTGAGAACTGCGCCGTAGTGTCCTTTTTGAGGAGTACATGCCAAGAGAGCTGGAGGCCCGATGCCAAGTCTCCTGCGGAATGCAAGTACTCACGTGTAGGCAAGCCACCACCAGCGTCCACAAAGATCCCGGTTTCGGATAGGTTTCACCACACTGCAGAATCACCAGCACAACCGTTCAGTTCGAGTTGGGACACCTACCTACCTTGCCTCCGGTATCTGCCCTGTCCACCTTGAGAACTGCATTCAAAACCAACAGACTCGAACGATGCTGCACCAACAGGATGGGCAAGAACAAGCTTCCGATCCCCAGCTGGAGATTGGAGTCGTCATCCTGGCCGGAGGCCGAGGTACAAGAGCGGGCAACAATCCTTGCCCTAAACAGTATCGCCGTATCGCTGGCGAGTCGGTCCTCTCCCGTTCAGTCAAAATCTTCAGAACTTGGGATCCAGAGTGCACAATCGTAATCGTTCGTCACGCCGACGATGCATCTCTGCTGGAGGCTTCGATGGATCGGGACGCCCACACGCACATCACGGTCGGGGGCGATACCCGGCAGTGCTCAGCCGGAAAAGGTCTTCGATTCCTCGCTGGACTCGAGTTTCGGCCCTCACATGTCTTTATCCATGATGCTGCGCGGCCCTTCGCCGCGCAGGCCCTGCTACACAGACTTAAGGCGTGTCTAGTAGAAACACCGCAAGTGGGAGCCATTCCGGTTCTCCCGATATCCGACACGGTCAAGAGGACAGCCGGCGGCGGCGCTATGATTGTCTGCACGGTCAACAGAGAAGAGCTCTGCCGAGCACAGACGCCACAGGCATTCAGCCTGCAAGCCATGCTTGAGGTGCACGACCGAGCAGAGAAAGCCCAGCTCCTCGGTTGCACTGACGACTCGTCCCTTTACGAATGGGGCGGTCTACCAGTCCGCACTGTGCCAGGCGATCCTCGCAATATCAAGCTCACGTACGCCCAAGATTTCGCAGAGGCCGAGCAACTCCTGCGACTGGAAAGCAGAGCCGTCTTGCCTGACGTCCGGGTTGGACACGGGTATGATATTCACCGCACGGTTCCCGGCGAGGAAATGGTCCTTTGCGGTGTTCACATGCCAAACGACCGCTCTCTGGACGGCCATTCCGATGCCGATGTCGCGCTCCATGCCTTGACGAATGCGGTGCTGGCAACTGTAGCCGCTGACGACATTGGCGCGCACTTTCCGCCGTCCGAGAGCAGGTGGAAAGGTGTATCGTCTGACGTGTTTCTCAGACACGCGGCCTCCCTGGTTGCAGGGGCCGGAGGCATCATCACCCATGTCGATTTGTCCATCATCTGTGAGGAGCCAAAGATCAGCCCCTACCGAGACGCAGCCAGGACGTCGATAGCGAGCGTCATAGGCATTGACAAGCAGAGAGTATCGGTCAAGGCGGGGACCAATGAGAAGATAGGCTGTGTGGGCCGTCAAGAGGGAGTCGCTGCGCTCGCGACCGCAACAGTTATATTCCACGGGTCCGCTTCGCTTTAGTGCGGTATGGTTAGACCACTCAACCTAACCTTTGTCTGCACCCCATTTTGGTATGCACACACACACACACACGCACACACAATGTATTACGCCCCCAGAACTTAACCCGGGACGGCAATGCTACTGGATTGTGCGCTTCGCGTTGCTGGCGGTGGGTTCAGCGGCGGGCATGGTTTGTGGCATGCGGGCAGCTGTGGGAAAGGCAGGCAGTGGTGGGCAGTTTAGGTTGTGCAGGCTGGAAAGGCATTGGGATAGCGAGTCTGGAGGAGTGGATGATACCCGGGTTCAAGATGTGCAAGGGGGCGCGTTATGGAACGGTGTTGTTGAGTAAGAAGACTAGTAGGCCGTGATAAGGGGAAGTGCAGGTATGTGAGGGGAATAATAATGCACGGAGAATGTTTTGAGTGCTTAGGTAGGCATGTGGGGTGAGTAGCAGTTGGTGGAATAATATGATTGATGCCTGGAAATGCTCAGGTTTGGTATGTAGGATGCAATAGTTGTGTATCAATGAGGGATTGCTTTTGAATTTCAGAACGCCGCCCATTATATGCCGAAAACGAGGTCAGTTGCGTGTGATAACACATATCAGTGGTCGGTAATCTCTCATGGCACCCGGAACCTTCAAATTTTCATCAGTGCCTGGCTCTTCAATGTTGTCCACCCATACAAAAAATATCTCAACCCACCTAAGATTCTGACCATCATCAGGCCATCATAAACACCGTCTAGACAACAGAAAAAAGGTCTGAGACTATCTACGCCCAACAAGAGAAAAAAATAATAAGAATTACAGGAAAAAGAAAGAAAGAGAGAAATAATTATATAATATACACAGGTACCTATTGGACGACTGTTTGGGCGCGCAACCCTAGGGCTAACTAATCTGCGTTGAAAAAAAAATGAAAAAAAATAGAAAGGCTGAAGAACTAGACCACGCTTGCTACGTAACAGCAAGACATTCAAGGGGGAGCATTGTATAACGATCGATATCCTTCCACGGCTTATTGCATGTGAACTTCTGACGATGTTGAAGAGTTTCTTTTTAGTTGCCGTCAAAGACGGTCGATACAAATCGTGAAAATACCTAACTACTGCTTAGGGTAATTCATACGCCAAGTCATCTCTATTGACACACACACACACACACGAAGTGATGGGGGCTTATACGGTGACCAAAAAAATATCATTACTGTTCATTCCCTTCCGACTTATGTACTGTAGACTGTCATGTTTTCCATGTGCATACATATATTTCTATTCAATACGCAAATGCCAAAATCGTGTATCCCTGCGCCAGACACCGGCTTTGTTTCAAGATCAATAAAAAAGATATCTTCCAACAACAAACGCCATTCTCCTGCATCTCACCTTCCCCCCTCCAATTCTCACTCAATTCCGGGTATCATAAATCTTAAACATTAGGGGCACGGTTCGGCTCGTAACCCGTTTGCTGGGGCTGGGGTGCGGCGTAGGCCTGGCCGGAATAAGCCTGAGAAGCACCATCGTAATAGGTGGCCTTGGGATACTCCTGAGGATAATCCTGGCCGTAAGGGGTGGATTGAGGAAAGCCAGTGTTGCCGGTGGACACCAGCTTGTGAGATTCGGGGTTGTGTGCGGGAGCGTAGTTGCCGCGGAGGGCGCCCTTCCTGTACTGGTGGAAGACAACGGAGGCATAGATGAGCAGGCCGAGGAAGGAAAGGCTGTGTTACGAGGTGTCAGTCGTGGGGAGTAAAAGATGATCTGATATCAAATAAACTCACAGGATGATGACCTGAACAACAGCAGTAATGGCGTTGGGTCTGGCACCAATCATGCCAAGAATGAAGCTGACGGTGTAAAACAGCGATTGGGAGACGTTGGCGCCCAAGAAAAATCCGGGGCTGAGAGTGCGTCTGGCCCGCTTGATGATGCACACAATATCGAGGATCAAGCAAAGAAGGGTGATGCCCATGATCACACAGGCAACAGCTAGCACGGTGTTGTAGGCGAGCTTGGTGTTGTATTCATCAAACAGTCGTCGGGAATCATCCTTGTAGATGCCAAGACCGGCGACGAGAAGAGCGTAGATTGCGATCTGAATAAGCATGATGATGATGCGAATGACCCAGAAGGGGATCAAGACGCGCTTGAGAAATGGCGAAGAATCGCCAACAATGTATGCTTGAGGCATCTTGGCTGGTTGGTGTGGAGGCGGGGTAAATGTCGATAATGCTGGCGGAGGGGAGCTCTCTATCCGGCCTCGTCGTCGTGAGGAAAAGAAAAACAACAGAAAAAAAGAAGAAAGAATTTGGAATGATTGTCAAATGAACAGACGAAAATGAGTAAGAGCAAACGAGAAAGGGATCTTGGATTGGTATTAAATGTTGCTCCCTGGTCCAAATCCTCGGGCAGGATTCCATCGAAAACAGCAACCATGCGCAAGGGCCTGGAACCTGTGCTTGGGCTGAGACTAATCACAATACGAAAACAACTCATCTCAGCCACGACGCCTGGGACAACTCAGCCTAGAAGCCCAGCAAATGCCCAGGAGGGCCCCGTCTTGGCGATGAAGGATTTTTATGGAGTGGATTGCTCGTGTTGAGAACATCATTGGTCCCAACTCGAACGCCAACCAGGGGCTGAATTTGGCACACTTGTTGGGTGCCTGTACGGATACCTCGTTGAAGAGGAGACATCTTGCCATCTGAGGTAATCTGACATCAGGACCATCATCCATGATCACCCATCCTGGCATCATTCATGGTTGCAAGTAACACTTGAAAGAGGTGTGTGGCTGGAGGATGTGGTGTTGGACAAACTGAAATCCGTTCACAAGGACTGCACCTGCAGTGAAAGCAACTCGGCGATCACACCATTCCAGCAACTCCGGTCATGCCCTTGGTATTACTAGTGTACTCCCGTCACAAGCCACAGTGGGTTTCAAACCCGTCGTGGTTGCCATATTGGGGCACCCAACTTGTGGTCCTGCATTCATCAAGATCGCGCATCGCGTCTCAAACTTTTGAAGTTCCTCAATGGAAGGAACACCTTGATGAAAATCCCGACGGAAACCTGCATTCTCATCCGAAACGTTGCCAGCAAAAAAAAAACATAAAAAAAAAACATGTCAGCACTAATGTTAGGCACTAATAACTCCAGCAAATGCCACCCTTGTCGCTTTTAACTTTCTTAGCGCCAAAAGTCCCCGTCGTTGAATTTGTGGGGAGACGAACAACGGTTGGAGAAACATGGGACGGCGTTTTTTATTTTAGGAACGAACAAAATATTACCAACTCTACTTGCAGTAGGAAAAAAGTGTTGTTTTTTGTTTTGTTTTTTTTGCTAGCGCGCAGTTGCAGTACAAGGGATTCTGACACCGGGAGAGATGATACCGGATTTGGTGACATCGGTGTGGTGAGATTCGGAAAGATTGACAGGGAACCGCAAGGTGAGCTGGCAGGCATAGCATTCGCCAATTTGCAGATGCCTCAGCTGTTCTCCTGTCAGCTTATTCCCAATTTGGGATGTTTTGCCAGATCACCGACACTGTCAGTGTGTGTTAATTACATGTACTGTATACAAAAGTAGTTTTTTTTTTTTTTTTTGCCCTTCATTCTTCTGAGTTGCAATTACCTGATTATAAAGTCGACAGGCGCTGCACCAGTTTTAATTCGGGAAAGAAAGCCATGGCGTAAAACTGTGATGAGGTGGGCGTGTTACATTCAAAAGTACGTCCCTCCTCTTCGAATTTGGGTTCTCACATCAGCAGTCTAACATCCCACAGCCACCGTCCGTCCCTCTCACTTCGGCCCATGACACAAGACCCAATTTAGCCAATTGCACTCAAAAATGAACATTTGGGTTTTCTCGTGCATTCAAAAAGGAAAATTGACCAAAATATGGATTGACAAGATGCTTCGTCTTGAGATGGAGAGAATGCCCACAGCCAGAATCGAACTGACGACCTCATCATTACTAGTGATGCGCTCTACCACTGAGCCATGCGGGCTAACCAATAATGTTGTGGTGTTCATTTCGATCGTTCTACAGATGACTGGGAACGAGTGATGATTTCAACAAAGAAAGTGACCTTCAAGGGAACATTCTTTCAGGACTTGGTTATGCTTCTTGGATGCCAAACTAATGGAATCACGCACTTGCCAGACTCGGAAGGTGCCGATCAGCCGTCGTGGAAACCTTGGACCCCTGAGCCCCTGAACTCTTTGATCTGTTTATCCAGGACATCGGCTAACAGAAACTGGACAGCAGATTTTCTTCGGCTGTCTTGCAGATAGCACACTTCATATCTTGAAAGGTAGGCACGAGTACCCAAGGTGAAGTTGACATGGAATTTTAGCTACGAATTCCTATCCATGAGGCCAAGAAAAGCGGACAAGGGACCAACGTCTGGTGCGACAACTGAATAAACCAACCCAGCCATACACGCATCGCATACACCCACTCACCCATCCACACACCCCCAAACCTCGTATTACAAACACCAAGGCACCTAACCCCTAACCCTTGAAAACCCACAAATAAACAACCCCGACCTTCCCCCCCTTATCCTTCGCACACCACCCCATCTCGCCAACCGTGCTCCTCAAATAATCCCTATCATCATCCCCCCTAACCTCCTCCATATGTCCCCATCTCCCCCCTCCCTGCGGATAAACCCTGTGAATCTGATTTTTCGATCTATCCTTCCTATTAACCGCCCCAAAACCCGCCATCACCTCCCCCATCGTGACGCAGTGAGGGACGTGACATGCGTAAAAAGGGACTGATGACACAAACACAACATCAGCACTAATCTCATTTTTTTTTTAAAAAAAAAACAACGGGAGGAATAGAGGGAGGAAGGAAGGAAGGAAGGGAAAGATGTTTTTTTTTTTAAAAAAAAACATACATACCCTGCACGTTCGGACCGGGAGGTTTGATCCACGGCGCTTCGGCCAGCTTGAGGACAATAACTTTGGCGTGCTCCCTGGGGAAGAAGTAATCGTATCCTAGTTCGGTCCCCGTTCCGCCCGTGGAGTTTATGAAGTGCGCTGCGGGGAAGTGGGGGTCGATGGTTTGAGGCGGCGGGACGGGAGGGCGGTTAGAGTTGCCGAGGTTGGATATGTACGTGTACGGTTGGCCGGTTTGGGCGTCGTGATGGTGTGTTGCTGTCGGTGCCGAGACTGGGAGGAAGGAAGCGTGTGGGCGGGGACAGGTGCAGTTTGCTGGACGGGAGGGTGTGGGAGTTCCAAAGGGGGAAGTTGAAGACGTGGTCATTGCGTTGGCTTGGACGGGAGTGAGAGGAGCCTGCTGAGGGTAGGGGTTGAACCAGGTCGCGGCGAAGTGGAAGTTTGCGTACGGGTTTGGTGTCCCTTGACGAGAGAAAGGATGTTAGCTGCTCGGGATATGTGTGGTTGATGGAGACACAAAGGGGTGGACTTACCGTAGGTTGGGTGGGCCATGTTGCGTTCGATTTCGGTGGGTTGGAATGATGTGCAATATCTGTGATATTGTAAGCCTTGAAGAAGCACAAAAGGAAATATGAGAAAGATGTGGGGAGGAAGGAGCACATGGAAGAAACGAACTTGAAGAATGCTTTGAGCATGTTGCAAAGAGAAAAGAGGAACAATAAGGAGAGAGGGAAGGGCCATATTTATTTTTGAGAAGTATAGACCGTGGACGCAGGCCAATTTGGTCATCGACACCCTTAAATCTCATCCGAACTTTGTCTGCTGCCGTTGGTAAAGTATGAAATGGCTCTATTTGGTCATCGGGGTTCAACAAGATGTAAACACCGAGCTTGATGATACCCTCACCGAGACGTTGAACTCAAAGAGCGAAGAATATGAGGCTATAAGCTCGGATGAACGGCACATGTTTCCCATCAAAAATTCGACGAAATAGTAGAGATGAGATGGTCCCATCTTTCCACCAGTAGAAAGTGATGAATGGGGATACCGATCGGATGGGGCTCCATACCTGTCCCAACATATTCGACGATATATGAAGGGAAACGTGGAAATATCAGATGGCATGCGCACCATAATTCGACGGAACGAGCAAAGATCAGATCGTCGAATAAGTTCCCACCAAAAAAAGAAAAGAAAAAGAAAAAGAAAAATACGGACGAAATCGATGAGCATAATATCACGATAGAGAGTTTCGGTAAACAAGTCCGATGAGAGGCAGCTAAATCAGATGACTGGAAGCCTATGCTGAGCACGCAATACCAGGAAACTGGCTTTGGAGTTTGGTGGGACAGGCCGTGATAAGTAAACTTGACCCCCACGACATTACACTGGGCTGTGGAGTAGAACTTGAGAAGAGACATACCCAGACACTAAACACAAATATGATCTCTCGCCGGAGACTCGTCACATCTATCGATCATCCAGGACTCACATCTCACAGTCTCTCACCAACTCCGGCTCTTCGGCAAAGGGGCTTCAATGACATCAGATGGCAGTTCCCAATCACGCCCAACGGAAGGCATATGACTCAGCTCGCTACAGCAGCTCTATGGGACTAGTAATCTCTGGAAAATTGCCATGGGCTCAGTTGCACCGTGAGCGTCTGACGATTCTTCAGATGGCTCCCAACAACATGATATGACTAGTTGCCTCTAACGCAATTGGAACTCGACTACCGGGAAGCATCGGCACGAGAGCATCGTAGCTCGATAACGCACTGACGACACTGATGACTCTTCTCCTGCACCATGTTCAGATGAACTATGCAGGATGGGGATGCCTGATAAGGAAGATGCCAGGGTGTAGGGAACCCAACTCTTTTCATTATGCAGGTCTGGCTCAATGAGGACAACCAATTGAAGCAGGCATTTTTCACATTGCATAAGTGCTCAAAAGGAGTCCAACAAACTTATCTTCTCACCCTAAAACACTATAGCTCAACCGGTCAGCATTCCCACCCCCCAACCCGCCCTATGTACTCACCGAGCATCCACCTTTGCCAGACCACACCTCACTCACTCAATCTCCCACCCCATCCCTCACCAATCTCAACCCGCCCGCAAACCCCTTCCTCGGGCTTTTCCCAGCTTCTGCCCGCTTCGAGTTACTCACAACATTATTATTCCCCGCTGCACCCTGGACCTGGCGCCTCCGTTCAACCTCAGCGACCAGCCCCTTCAGATAAACCTCTGCCTGCACAGTAGCGCTGTAAGCTTCTGCCGTCCAACTCCAGATATTTCTCCTACCAGCATCCGCGCCCGCAGCCAGCAGCGTCCTCAAGACCAACAGATTGCCGTTGCTGCTCGCAAAGTGCAGCGCCGTGTTCCCGTCCAAGTCGCAATTCTCCAGCACTGCTTCGGCGCCCGTCGGGGCATACGTCAAGAGCAATTGAACGACGGTGTCGTGTCCGTGCAGGCTCGCTTCCATTATGGCATCTCGGCCTCGAATGTCCTGTCTGAGAATGGTGGGCGGGTCGTATTCGCAGAGTAAGTGGACTACTTCGGTGTGTCCTGCCGCGGCGGCGAGCATCAGGGGGGTTTGGTGGTCATCGTTGAGGGAGGGGGTTCGGTCTTCTTCGTGGTTTAGTTCGATCAGGAGCTTGCAGATGGCGAGGTGACCTAGAGAGGCGGCGAGATGAAGGTTCGAGTTTGCAGTGCCTGTGACGGAGTGGTCGGGGTTGTGGAGGAGGTGGGGGTGGGATTTGAGGATGCGCCTGACGAGTAGGGCGTCGTTGGAGCGGATTGCTCGCCGGAGACGGATGGAGGGGTCGATCCTGGAGGGAGAGGGAGCAATTGTTAGCAAGGCCGAATGGGTTCGGACGATGGTGATCTTTGCGCACGCACATGTTGACCTTTGGGGTTGTGGAGATGAAGTGATGGTTGCGTGTGTGCCCCGCTATCCGGAGCGCGGGGCAGTTCGCTGCTACCCCGCTGTTTAGTCTGGCGATGATCCCTGCATTCCCAGCCCTATGAGAGAGTATGGTGGTCACTAAATGCTGAAAGGATTGTGTGCAGAGAAATGGTGCAGTTTCAAAAAAGACAAGAAATTGACTTCCGACTTTCAGGTTTATTCTTGGATGACAACAGGCCGTCGGGAACCATCAGTCCCTCGGCCACTGTGTGACCAAGCTGGAGGGACGAAGGACCGTGCCACCCTTGCCAAATTACCCAACAACCAGCTCCTCCCGCCACGCCAAAAACTGGGAACGTCTTTCAGATGGAAAAGTGAAAAATGGGAGGCTGACGAGGGAACCAGCCGCCCATCATTGCTGTAATTTGAGGCATACCAATCATATCAAATCTGCCGTCGAACTCTACGGTGCAGGTCGGTTGGAAGTTGGTCTGTGTTGAATACCGTCGTGGAGGGCGTGGTAATGCCACGAGTGACGGTTGGCAAGAGCTGTGCTCAGGGTAGCACTGAGAACGCAGAGGTGACAGAGATGCATGCTGATTGCATTTCAAGAGGATCATCACAGTGGTATTGAGAAGACCAACAATGGCCTATGGCATGGTTCAATCCGTTCTCGCAGGTCATATGAACGCCCCCTTTTTGATGACTCAGGATATCGCCGTAGGATAGAAAGGCGTCGGGGTGAATGTGGTGCATTCCGGAAATTCAGGGGCTTCAACTGATATATACCATTACACATTCGAGGCTTTAAATCAACCTTGCCTTGAGCTGCCTTGAAGAACAGCAAATTGCTGATCCAACCTCGAAAAAGAAGAGATTTAACATAGAAAGAACTTGAAGCCACCCAGAGTTGACATGAAGTCAGTAATAACTTGCTCTTTTTGACCCAAGAGAGAATTTACTCTTCTAGGATCCCTTTTGTGAACTGTGATGGCTCACGGCAGCGCAATCGAGTTGGGCGCAGACTTGAACTTCAAAAAGAGGATCCCGGCGCCCACAGCGTACAGTCCCTATTGACATCAAGGTTAGCATTTGACTCCCCAAAAGGTCAAAGGAAACCGTCCAAGGCACTTACAGAACAAATAAAGGACGGCAAACCACCAGCAAGCGACGGATGGCCGGTGCTCCACGAGTAAGCTGGAAAAAGCCCCCCAATACCCACCACAAGGCCGATCTTCTCAAATGCCGATATAAGCATGATGGTCCGCCCAGCAACGTTTCGATCAACATCTCCAACAAAGAATGCCAGGATACTAAGATCCGTCGCAGCTCCAAGGGCAGAGATGACCACGCCTGCATTCACAAAACTTGCGGTTAGCGACCAGCAGCACTCAGCAGGCTTATCTCTTCAACGTACCAGCGATGATCACCGCGGAGGGCCGGAAAAACCCAATCAGGAACGAGCCAAGTGCAAGCAGAACGATGCTCGCCCTTCCAACAAGCAAGTTGAGCCGGACATCACTCCAGGAACTCTTCAAAAGCGTCAAGGGGAGCACAACCGCGAGTATGACGATGCTGACGAGGGGGCACACCAAGTATAGAATCCGCACCTAGCAAAACAGCAAGTAGTCAGTTATAACGGACATCATCAGACGCATCCAAGCTGGGAGCCAGGCCTGCTTTACGTACCTGGTGCCAGTCCACAATCCCCCACCTCGCGGCATAGGTCAAAGCCATCCATGGCGACACGGCTTTGGAAATACCCAGCAGGAAGAACAGAACAAAAACAGCCCGGGCCCGGTTTCCGCTTTCCACAAGGATCTGTTTGTAACCTTCAAAGAATCCCACCCCGTCGCCGACATCCGCAGCCTGAGGTCCTTCCCCAGCTAAAGTATCGTCAACTTCTGGCTCTGGCAGCCCAGGAATAAGCCGCCCTCTCTCAGGCTCCTCCTCACCATTCACTGCTGCATACAATCCCTCAACTCTCTCACCACCATTATCATCACCAACCAATTTAATCTTCTCGGCAACCCACCAAGCAAACGCACCCAGCACAATCGAAACCCCCAGCACAACCACAAACCCAAACCGCCAAAAGAGAGCAGCCTCCAAGATGAAGCCCGCCAACATCGAAGAAATAAACACAACCCCTCCCGACCCGTAGAAAAACGCCGACCGCCTCCTCTTCCTCTTTTCATCCTGCTCCTCCTCCTCCTCCTCCCCGTCCTGAGAGCTAAACTCATCATTCAGCAAAATAATGGCCAAAAAAGCCACACTCTCACCGCTCGCCCCGAAAAGCGGCGCAACGTAGTAAGCCAGTCTCACCACGATCGAAACCAAAATATTGTACTTGTGCAGCGAGACGGCAACAGTCAAAGTAAGTAACATGGCCAGAGCCGAGACGAGAAAACTGGCCGTCACGAGCTTCATTGCGTTTCGTTTGCCATTGCGGGACCCGTCTCCCACTATGTGCCCTATGATGAGTTGGCCGATGAGGATGGCGACGACGGAGAGGATGCCGCTGAGGATCGTGAAGAGGATCGGGGGGAAGTGGTAGCCCGGGTAGAGGGGGAAAAAGCGGGCAAAGATGTAGGTGTGGGTTCTGCTGCTTATTGTGAGGGCTGAGAGGTAGGTTAGGATCAGGTAGGGGGTTGAGGGATTTGGTTGTGCCATTTTTTGGGAGGGGATGGAATCGAATCGGATCGGGTCGGATCGTTGAAAGTTTAGAAGGAAATAAATGATGGTGATGATGGGATAGAGGAGGAGGAGAACCAACTGCCCCGCATTCTCAAGCACTTGACCTCGCCGCTATTTTTCGGGCAGTTTTTTTCTTGGCAGCGGCTATTTGATTCGTCAGTATCCCTCTTGTTGTTACATCCAGTCAGCCAAGCTTTGCCAGTTGGGGGCTGTTGGTGTTCGAAGACACGCGTTCCTTGCTGTAAAGTGTCGGAGATAAACTGTGTAACAAAAAATCAAAAGGACTGAAGCTCTCGGATGTCCTCAGACTGTAATTCAAGAGAAAATTCACAAGCAAAAAAGATGCAGTGTGGTAAAAAGCGTTATGGGTAGAAAAGCTCAAGCAGAAATGATGGAAGAAGGCGGAATTGCCACAATCTTCGATTCCCCGATCAAATTACCCTTAGGCGTACTACCTTGTAGTCTATACCTATTCGGTTCGGAGAGTGGCTCTTGGATTCGATCATATACCGCATGATTGGCGTCACCAAGTTAGAAAGGGTGTTGAAGGAGGAGCAGAGGCAGAAGAAGCTGAACTGAAGTTGCGGGCTCCCAGGATGAGGGCGGAGTCACATGTTGCCCAAACCATTGGGATGATGCCCCAAATTCTCCCAATCACATTGATTCTTGGTGTTTTAGGAACCGTACCCAGTCGACGCTGGCACCTTGGCATCCAAGCACACTATTGATGAGGCGTTGCCGACCAGACAACTCACAGCCAAGCCTTGAAGGTCAAAACACTGCAAGGCTCCCAAGATTGCAACACGATCAGAAATCACGCCGAAATCCATCTCTCTTCTTTTGCCCCCTTTCATGATTGCAATGGCCAACGCCGGTGTAAATACCCAAAATAATACGACATGGGATACCCTCGCCCATAACAATATCTCCTTCCAAAGACATCCGAAGCATGTTATGACCAAGGGCTTACCCCCTCATGTGGAATATCTCCGGAGATCGTTGCTCGACTTTGACTGCACCATTCCAGACAAACTCTCTTTCTCGGACATGGCACATTTCAACACCCCCATTAGCTTCCAGCGATCATTTGAGGAGGTGCAGATTCCCAATTCTCAGAAAGGCCTGATTAAAGAATATCTAAAACACTGCAGAGGCATCAGAGAAGATGCCCTCATTCTTCATAAACGAAAAGCCAGAGAGGCTGAGTGGCAAAAATTCTTTGACAAGAAGTTTTTTGATCCCCTGGCTGAGCAGGTAAAGGTCACCGACCAAGACCCACGCCGTACTGCCCGCGCAAAGTTTTACTACGATCATTTTGAGACTGCCCAAGACCGGCCTTGGAGTCTGTTCGGCAAGCATCAATTCAAAGCAGCACAGCGGCTCAACCTCACCGAACCGAAACCCGACCTGGCATTCTTCTACCCAATCTACGACTTTGAGTCGGGCTGCGCGATTCCCACGCCGGAGGCTTGGAAATGGGGAAAGACCCCCAAACACAACATCGTTGACAATTTCTCTCGCCCTGTCCTGCAGCACCTCGCCAAACACGGACTGCAGCCGAGTACTACCTCGAGTATCGAAGGCACTTGCTTCCCTTGGTTTATTGTTGAGCACAAGATGCAGGTGGTTGGCAAGGAAAAAGAATATTGTTATTGTCAAGCAGCCAATGCGGGGGCGGCGGCCGTGATGATGCTTCAACAACTGGCGAGGCCTGTGCATCTTCCAGCTGCCAATGCCGCCGACTCACAGGTCCCTCCAGTCATTACCATGACCACGGTTGATAAGGTGGTTCGCGTGTGGGCCACATACTGTTGCAATGGTTCAAGTTTGACAAAGTTCCAAATGGACTGCATATGGAAAGGGGACATGACCGAGGTTCGCGACATCTGCAACCTTCACGCCATCCTGGAAAACGCCCACACATGGGCAATGCGAGAGCTTCGCCCCTGTATTTCGAGCCACGTCGATCAGTGGCGAGCCCAATTCCCCATGAATCAGAGGCCATCTTCTCGACAATATTCCGAGGAACGCGAAGAAAGTTCATTGGTCTCAAATTCAGCTTCTCAAAACGATTTGCTCGAAAACTTGTTGAGGAGTTCATCACAGGAAAGCTTGTACCAACCGCCTGAAGACCGTGACTCTTTAGCGGAGTCGCTGTTGAGGAGTTCACCACAGGTCACCGTGTACCGAGAGCCTGAAAACTCCGACTCCTCAGCTTCCAGTACGAGAAACAATACTCCACGTCCTCGCTCGCAAGCATCTCCCTCCTCATATTCACCCTAGCAAAATTCCCAGCACTCTGAGCGGATAGTACAGAAGAGTGTATCCACAGCCACACGGCGGCTTTCCCAGATCTCGCTGGAAGCCCTTGAACGCGAGGAGAGCCAAATCATATTCACGCCACGCGATGCTGAGCCATTTCCCTCCACCATACCAGACTCGAACGAGTCAACACCACTTTCACCATTCAAAGCCTCCCAGTTAGACCCTGAGTCATACCTACTCCCGCCCACAATTCCAGACTCAAACGAGTCAACATGCATATTCGAGCCAAGCACTCCGCACCGTACGAACCATCCAACACAACAACCCCCCAGACCTCCAACCAAGCGAAGACCACCAAACCGCCGAAGAACCACGTCTCGTCAATACGACATACGTGATTTTTTTAGGCCGATAAAGAAGACGCGCCTCTGAAACCGCATTCCAGGTTTCGTGTCGGCATTTGGACAGAGCAAAAGCAGAGAAATTTTCAAAAAATCTTTCTCTGGCAACAGCGATGGTGCAGACTGAACCCAGACCGCCCCTTGGCTGTAATGGAAGGAGTGAAGAGGGATAGAATACCGATACGAAAGAGCACCTACATATAAAAAGCGGGAGAATGATAAAAGAAAGTGCCAAAATGAAGTAGGGTTGTTATGGTGGGGCAAAGAAGGCTGGTGGGCAATGCTGTGTATTGTGTGTTGTCTGTTGCAAGGAAGAGAAAGAAGTGGCTGGCTGCAAGGAAGGAAGAAAAGGTGGGCTGTGGCACAGGCCACCTGACGCCCCACAGTTGTAGAGTTTGCTCAGTGTAGTCTTAAAAAAAGAAAATTGGAGGAAAAAAAAAGATTAAGCAGAGCCGTTGAAAAGTGAAAAATCGGAAACAAAACCGGCGGCTGCAAAACGCCCAAGCACGGGTAGGTAGTTGCCGATATGCCTTACTAGCTTTCTTTGAGATCACAACCGACTATCTATGCTGTTGCAATGGAGCCGATTCAGTAGGGTATATACCCGACAACAAAATGGCTTCCAAATAACGTCCTGTCTGTAACACAACTATATAGGATCAAAAGCCCTTGCTCATGTCACTTATGGAATGTGTACTCGAGCTTCGTCGTGATCGGCGCATAGCCCTCGTCGGGGAGGGAAGTCCATGACAAGTTGAGTCTGTGTTGCTGTCCGCATGTATTTGCGTGACACCTTGACACCTTTCCAAGAGTCCGCGGGTTAACTCGACGAGCCGAAGGGTTTCAGGAGTATGTGACCCTTGATTTCCACGGAGAGCCCTTCGCGATATGGGCACGGCGGTTTGTCGGGGTCGGCCGGGGGTTCCCACTGTGACTGGACGGAGCCAAACATGTTGAATTGATAGGAGGTTGTCGAGATGTTTGAATGAGAGGAATGTGTGTGCGGTTTCACCGGATGGACCCGAACCTCTCTACCGCGGGCCTCTTGGAACAAGGCGTCGGCGATTTTTGCGAGATAGCTATCATCCCCTCGAGCCAGTCCAACCTGATGTGCTCTTCTCTACTGGGGTTCATGGCCGAGAGCTATGTCGATACGCCGTACACAGCCAACCGCAATGATGACGATGACAGTGATGACGATGATATCGATGACGAAGACTAGCCATTTTTGTAACCAGGGGTGAAACTTTTATTAGATCGAGAGCGGGGGGCTTTTGGGCGGTATATCCTGCCGCCTTTGGGTTTTTTCCTTTGTTGTGGTTTTTCACGCAGCTCTCAAGACGGGTAGCAGATTTCGGATTTAAATGTAACCCTGTTTATTTCCATGCTCGGCTCCCGTAAGCATAAGCCAACGTGATTGAGAAATACACCTTCAACCCCAAATACCACTCCGTACTCTCCTTTTCTTTTTTCTTTTTTTTTAGCAGAAACATTATAAGGCAAAGACGAGACGCGACTTGCTCGTGAGACGTTCGATCATCCGATGTATGTACATACATACGAAAGTACCGCCGTAAAATAACACTGCAGGACCGCCGTGACGCAGTTACTTCCCCGAAACCGTGGAACCTCCCACGGCCAAACTGGACATAGGCATACCTGCAGCATCCCCCAAATGCGCTACAACCTTTTTTCCCCCCCAGCACTGTAACTAAAGTAACAGGAATATTCACTCCGTTCCGTATTGGAGGAGCGAACAAGTTTGGACTTTATAAAAAGAGAATAAATAACTATTGAGTTTTAGTTTCAAGTCTAAATTAAATCTACCTCTTATTTAATCGTCCAACAAATGCCCGAGTTTCTCAATCGTGCTCATTGTTTTGGCGTCATATCCTTGGCGTAAATGGTGCTTTTAGAAGTCCGTCCAAGCTGCATGGGAGAAATATATCGGAAAGTCGCCATCATCTCGGGCTTGTAGGCACCCGGGCCAGAGGCCCATATTCCCAAGGTTAATGCGTGTACCTCAGGCTCTCAAATATACTTTTGTTCTGTGTAAAGTCGAGAAAGCCGCAACCTCCAGCATTCATATCAAGGTTCAAGAGATCCATGGCAGGGCTGATGAAGCCCAGTCGTGCTTTCACAGGCGGTGCATAAAAGATGAAGTCGGATTAGGTAAAGTGTTCCAAATGACCTTGTCATCGCGGTATTTGGACGCATCCCGCGCGCCAATATTGCTGTTCAAGTGAGAATATTAGTTGATAATGAGTCAAAGTATTGCCAGGAGTGCCGATGTCGCAGGGTTCCTCCCTGGGTCCAGTGGGGGAAAACCAATCAAGATGCGGGGCTAAGATTATCATTCCATCAGATAAGATGATCTGATAAAATTTTCAAGCATCCCTGCACATGCCAAGCGTCTAAGCAAGCTTCCTTTTCGGGACTTGTGCTTGGTCAACGCGGAACGGATGTCGAAGCTTAAACTGACTGGTCAAACTCTGACCGAAGGGTCTGCAAGACCTTGTTTCTGGAAAATCTTTGACAGAAAATGCCGCCCCGAACTTCTTACCGATCCTTGCGTGACGGATGCATTACTTCGTACCCGCGGTTAACCCGCCGTCACGACTCACCACCATGCTTATGGTCTCCATTGATGATCACCTCGGCGGCATCCCTGCGTTTTTACCCCCCTCTCAATGGCACACAGCGTCGCATCGACCGGAGAATCTGCAGATGGATTCACAACCTGGAAGTGATGTTGCGTAAAAGCTGGTGGGATTTTTCTTTCTTCTTTTCTTGTGGTGTGGCAACAAGATCCACTATCCGCAGGTGCGTCGCCGAGGCAAGGGTACGGTGGTACAGCAGGTTCGCCGGACTGGCTTCCCAAACTTTTCTCTCCTAGGGTGCCATCAGATTAAAAAGGTTGATCTCCGGCCGTGTGCAGCTGGTCGTGTGCTGCTGCTGTCCAACAAACTTTTGGGTTTTCCCCTCGCAGTGCACTTTTGCAGCATTCGAGGACCGAATTTCCGATCGGCTAGCAAGACGCCCGACATCATTTCTTCACCTGCCCTTCCAACATTTCCAGGTTGGAACGGAAGCCAATTGGGCTGTCATGGCCACCATTCTTTCTCGGTTTCGTCCAGATGCGCCAGCCGTCCAGGCTGAGCCCGAGCTGTCGGAGGAAAAGACATCCAACGACCAGGAAGCCCACCACTCCCATGCCGACAGCAAGGAACCCGCCGTCACCTCTGCGGCCGGCGCTCCGGTGAAGACGGCCGATGATGTCAACTTTGATTCCGATGCCATCTCCCTCGACGCTCAGGCTGGTGTGCAAGACATTGAAGCCCTCACCAAAGTATGGACCAAAAAGGACATCATCCTGGCATACATCACGTACGTTTCGACTCGTGCAAAAATGGTCAACAACCTTCTCACCGAACTAACACGATGCACAGCATTTGGTTCATATACTTTATCGATGCCATGCAACAAAACATGTCCAACAACCTGTCTCCCTACGTTACCAGCGAGTTCAACTCCCACTCCCTCACCTCGGCAGTCAACATCTTCGCCTACCTGATTGCCGGTCTCTCCAAGCTCCCGCTCGCCAAGATCCTCGACATCTGGGGTCGCCCTCACGGCTTCATCCTCATGCTCCTCTGCCTCACGCTCGGTCTCGCAATGATGGCTGGCTGCAACAACGTGGAAACCTTTGCCGCCGCACAAGTGTTTTACTGGGTCGGGTACAACGGCGTGACCTACGCCATGTCCATCTTCATTGCCGATACCTCTTCCCTTCGCAACAGATCTCTCATGTTCGCGTTTGCATCCTCGCCATACATCGCTACCGTGTGGATCGGGGGACCGATTGCTGAAGCGTTCCTGGATGGTCCTGGGTGGCGATGGGCATTCGGCTCGTTTGCTATCATTACCCCCTTCATTTGCTCCCCACTTTTGTATCTTTTCTGGAAGAACTACAAAAAGGCCAAGGAGCAGGGACTTATCCCTGACAGGAAGAGCAATCGGACTGCGTGGGAAAGTGTCAAGTACTACGTCGTAGAGTTTGATGCTGCAGGCATGTTGATCCTCATTGCCGGCCTGTCGTTCTTCCTGCTGCCCTTCAACCTGTACTTCTACCAGGCTGAAGGGTGGGAGTCTCCGCTGATCATTTCCTTCTTGGTCGTCGGGTTCGTCCTGTGCATCGGTTTTGTGGTTTACGAAAAGTTCGTGGCGCCGAAGACGTTCATCCCGTACGAGCTTTTGACGGACCGGACCGTTTTGGGCGCCTGCATTTTGGCAGGGAATCTCTTCATTTCGTTCTATATCTGGAACAGCTTTTTCTCATCCTTCTTGCAGGTTGTCAACGGTCTGGATATCACAAAGACAAGCTACGTCCTCAACATTTACAGCATTGGGTCGTGCTTCTGGGCGCTGGTTGTCGGCCTCTTGGTTCGATGGACGGGGAGGTTCAAGTGGCTCGCGCTGTACTTTGGTGTGCCCTTGACGATTTTGGGTGTTGCGCTTCTGGCTGTTTTCAGACAGCCTGGCCAGAATGTCGGGTACATTGTCATGTGCCAGGTCTTCATTGCCGTCTCCGGCGGCACGCTGGTCATTTGCGAACAAATGGCGGCCATGGCGGCTACCACGCACCAGTATATTGCTGTCGTCCTGGCTATTGAAGCCATGTTTGCCAGCGTTGGCGGCGCCATCGGCTCGTCGGTCGCCACTGCCCTCTGGGGCAGCGTGTTCAAGCAAAGCCTGGTGGACCATTTGCCTGTTGAGGAACAGGGCAACATGACGACCATCTTTTCGTCTCTGCCGGTCCAGTTGTCCTACGAGATTGGAACACCGACCCGTACGGCAATTCAGAATGCCTATGGTAATGCTCAAAAATACATGATCATCGCCTCTGCTGTTATCCAGATCATCTCGGTTATTTCGGTAATTGTGTGGCGGGATATCAAGGTCAAGGATTTCAAACAGGTCAAGGGTAATGTCATCTGAAGAACGGCCGCGTTTCGTTTGGGGTAACTGGATGGGTTTGGGAGATGAGGATTTGGATGATTATGGGAGATGATTTGGATGCGGATGATGTCTGGTAGCTGAATGACAGGTAATGATACCCAGAGAGAAATGATGGCTCGACGTAATTGTCGTTATTATGATGATGCTCGGTGTATGAGACTAAGTAATTGTCCAGACTTTTTTGTTCTTGATACCAAATTTTCTTGCGTTCAAAGTGTGCCTTCTCCCCCTTCCCATGCTTCGTGTGCCGAAACTGCGTTTTGTTCTGTCGAAACAAGAAAGGAAATCCGCACTTGGCTTGTCACTTTTCCATCAAGGTCAAAAGTCCCAAACCCAGTCAGCCGCGAGTAACGATCTGTAGCCTTTGAAAGGGACTCGCTCCTCGGGCCTCCTTGTCAAAATACCTGTAGCTCCCAGGCGGGCACGAGGTGACAGTGACTCCAATAGACGATGTTGAGTGCTTTTTGTTGGTGCGATAGATTTTGTACCGCTGAAGTGTTTACCTAGGAGATTAAGGGTTTTGTTTTCTTCTTTTTTTCTCTTTGATTCAATACCTGAATAGTGGAACATGAAGGCTTTGATCACGATCCTCTTTCACCCTGGGATGGTTCAAGTTAAATCACCTGTCTCTTTCCTGATGATTGTGTCCTGTATTATCGGCTGGTAGTTCGTATGCTTGGGAAGTGTGACTGAGTTCGTGGACCGGGTTCGAGTCGAGGTTCGCCGGATAATTTCCAGCGTAGTAAGGCTTGGAATGGTCCGCTCCGCTGCCACCTGGCGGTGGGATGCTGCCGGCCATTTCGGATGCCCCTGGTGGGCCCGCTGCTGCTGCCTTGGGATCGTAATATCCTCCCCCGTGATGGTGATTTTGCATCCCAGGAACTTGAACCTGATCCGGACCAGATGGGGGTCCCTGTCCCTCGACTTGCAAGTCCCCCTTTTTTCTTGCTCTTCTTATCCCAAACCAGTATCCGATGAATCCCACAATTGCTATGGCTACTATTGGACCAATCACGGCTCCGGCAATCCATGCTTTCGACTCGGACGAAGTTGACTGGGCTTCCTCGAGCTGGTCGACGGGCGTTGAGGATGGTGGAGTGTTTCCTCCAGAGGTCGTCGAGCTTGGCAAGTTTGGAACCCCTGAGGTTGGGGACGGTAGTGATGCGGTGCTAGGAGATGATCCCGGTGCCGTCGTTTCGAGGAAGAGTGATTCGGTGGTAGGTCTGCCTGAGGGTGTGCAGAGGACGAGACTCCAGCTTTCGCTTGCCGACGGGTAGGCAAATATCGTCCTGGTCAGACATACGGGGTTGTTGGTTCCGCTGTGGCCGGTCAGCTGAATTCGCTTGTTATAGCAGATCCTACCCACCAGGAGCCCGTTGCCCGATCGAACAGAAATGTGTACGTTCCATTTGAGCAGGCGGTTGCAATGTTGCAACCTCTGGTCCCCGGACAGCATCCTGCGAAGGCACTGGTTGTGAAGAATTCGGATGATTGGGGACAATATTCTGGCTGAGCTGTTGACGATATATCACCCGAGTCAGCTGATCCGATACAAAATAACTGCCCGAAGTAGTGGATGGTATGGACAGAACTTACCACCATTTGACAGAAGTCGATACCCCTGAAAGTCATCACCTGAGACCAAGTGAGCAGCCAAAACTGCTAAAAGCCCAGATTTGCCCGTTGCAATCTTCATGTTGGGTCTACTCAGAATGCAGAGCGCGTGTTGACAGTTGTAGATGGGAATTGAGAAGAAAAAGGGGAAAGGAGCAGAACAAGATCACCCAGAGATGCGGAATCATCGGCATCAATCTCGTTTCGGAGAGCGGATCTCGCCAAAATCATGGAAAGCCTGTTGCACAATATGATGTTCAGCCAATCGTCACCCTTTGGGGGAATGGCAGCGTCGCAACAAGCTCGGACTATGCCTGTGGGAACGCGGGAGCGATGCACATCAGTGGAACTCCTTGTTTCGCCCCCCAGCAAGCCCAGCACTTGATTGGTAATTAGCCGATTGGAGGTCGGAGAGCTAGTTATGCTTCTGATATGTATATGCCTGCCTGTCAGTGATTGTCCAGATTTTGTCGAGAAACGCGCATCTATCTATTCTGACATGGCCGGAATTGACCATCTTGGGCTAGAAGAAGAAAAAAAAAATCAATCCCCCATTACAGCACCGCCTTCACCTTCTCAATCCTCCCTTTCCCCCCTCCTCGTAAACTTCCTCCCACCCTCCAACATCAAAATCACATACTACACGCACACAACAAGATGCACCCGCCGTGGAGGGCTGAAATAGTATGGTGGTTAGAGAGCGAGGTAATCAATATCCGGCCCTAGATCACATGGAAGTAAGAAAAGCCGAATCAGTACAAGATGAACTTCAATGCCCGTGATTCCACTCACAATAATTAAATGCGTAGAATTAGTGCAAAACACGCAGTATCAAACCCAGTCGAGAATGGCCCCCCGGAGAACCAGCTAACACCTTCTCCCTCCCCCGCTGCTCGCTGCCTGCATCTCTGCCATGATGCGGGTTTCCCTTGCTCATCACCGCCTTGATACCCCCCCTCGCGCGAGCGTACAACCAGACTGCGAGGATGAAGATGATGGCTGCCACTATGGCGGATACGGTGATGCCGACGATTTGTGCCGTTGTCAGACCGCCGCCGTCGGAGCCGCCCGAGTTGCTCGTGACGAGCTGTCGGATGGACAGAAGGGGTGGTGGTGTTTGGAGGAGAGACGGCATGGCTTAAGCTGACGGTGACGTGGAAGTAGAGAGCTGCGGAGGAAGTAAAGAAAGTGGAATTCGAACTGCAATTTGAGGGAAGTGTGAAACTCCCCTGGTAATAATTACTGTTTTGTGTAACCAACCAACTAATCATCAGCTGATGATCCGAGGTTGAGAGTCGCATCAAAAACGTGGCTGTGTCGTGAAAGCCTGACCAGATGCATGCCTGGCACCAACTGTTGGTTCGATAGCTCAATTCTTTATCGGCATTTATTGGGTCCCACGGGTCCCAAAAGGGGTTAAAAGATTATCAACTAATTAACATTGTGAAGTCAAATTACCAAGCAGAAAATTGATTATTTACGGGTACCTACTACCCTAACCCAGATACCCCCCTGCCCCTGAATGACACTTGTAGATGAGTAAAAATCTCACAAATGGGGTGCTCCTCAGTTACTTGTTAAGAGATTAACAGTAGACGGTGCGCTGTAAGAAAGGTTCATAGCTTCTCATGCCGCATGGAATTGCTATTGAATCCTAGGATATGGCGGAGACGTCGAAAGGAATTAAAAATGCATCTGTGAATTTTGAAGTTGCGTCAAGTGCCCATTGCTCGCAACAGAAAACCCATGTAAAGGTGTCTGTAGCATAGCTGTATTATTGATCGTAGCCGTGGCTGTGGAGGTAATGCAGGTCGTAGGGTATGAACATGGTTGCCCTGACCTTGCATGATGACCGAGATGTAGAGAAGAAGAAGAAGAAAGATGGACGTTGGAAGCAATGTGTGTCAGCCATTTGATTCTGGTGGGGACAGGGAGTACGGTCGCAAGGAGGGATTCGGAGTGGGACGGGGGAATCAAGCCGGCTTAGCTTGGAGATATCGGACGGCTGCAACGAAGCTTGAGTGTTGTAGTGGGATGCGAGTTTCCTTCAGTCAGTGTGGGTACACCTTGGCTGTAGCGGCATCTGATCAAGCTCAAAAAGAGTGCAGAACCGGAGCGGGGATTGGTTTATCGTCATTTAGAATCGAATGGAAGGTCTTTTTCCCCAAGGTACATGTAGCAATTGGGGTAATCATTAACTGTGCAGACGGCCCGCAAATCAGATTTCCTCAGTGCCAGTATGCATGCAGACCGGCACAGGTCAGCCACTCAGGAGCGAGCAAACCTTCTCGGTTCTATCTGCGTAACTAGACATCAGCAGTTGATTGACCTTGTTGTTACGACCGTATATATTAATCCAGCCGCCGGTTTGTGGGAAGCCTGCTTTGAGGAGCTCAATGGAAGGCGCAACACTCAATGATGCAATGATGTAACCAAAGTGGTGGTTGTAGGACATTGAGGCTCACAATGGCATGGACAGTCGCTGCCATCAACAATTATTGCGGCTGAGATGAACAAAGTTGGATCAGTGACTGAAGAAGATGGAGAGTAAACATGGGCAAAAATGACTGCCGATGATAATGTATTATTATACAAACTAGTTTTTCCAGTTTTTGACATAAGAAATGGTACGAAAGTACACATAGTGTACTGGTGGTAGTGCACCATCAAGAGGTTGAGCTCAACCTCGAGGTGCCAGGTCATGACGGTCATGTGCCTTGATGGCAGTGTTGAAACCGAATGTGCAAAACGCCGATTGCCCCAACCAAGTGATCCTCGATGCGTGACTCCCAAGTCGAAGACACTAAAGGAAATGTTGTAAATGAAGCCAGTGAATGACTGTTGTGTGACGGTAAAGGGAGGGGAGTGAAGAAAATAAAATAAAAACGCCGAAACGCCCCCCATGCCCGCAATTCTTTTAACCCTTTCCCATTTTGATGAATCCCCCACACCTTTCCCATCGTCTCATGATCCCCCAACCCGTCTTGGCTCGCACTGCGGATTGCCATCTTCCACATTTCTGCTTCTCCAGGTCTTGACCATGCAGCCAAGAAGTCTTGAAAGCTGTGTGCCAAGTCGCCAAGAGGGAAAAGGGACGAAGCGGGCGAGACGGGTGTGTGGTTAATCTGCCTAATGTCAAATAAGACGCCTTGACCACTATGTCTTTCCCCCTTGATGATGATGGTGTGTGTCGGCAACCCACTCCTTCCTATCGTCCGAGGCGTTCTTGGCTGCTGATGCTTGTTTTCTCCCTCCTTGGCGCCGCCATTTGCCTGCCCTGTTGGTCGTGCGCATTGTTGCGTCTCCTCCGTTATGCATCATGACTCGCTCAGGAAGGTCGCTCGAATCGATTTAGGCGACGCGGGTGGCATTCCCAGGTGATGGTGATGGTGCTTGTGGGAAACTTGATGTGCTGATTGTTGTGTGATTGCACGGTGGTAGCTGGCAGCCGCTTGCGAGGCGCATCCGCGGCCTCGACGTGGTTGACTGTTGGTGTCTCAATGATGAGGACCTTCTCGTTGGTATCGTCGAATCTTTTCCTGTCGTCCTTGGGATACGGTGTTGGGGTGCGGTAGCGAACAGGTTGGTGGTCACAGTGGTGGGACCGCCATTTTGAAGGGGTGACGAGCCAGTTGGGTTGTCTGTCGAGGATCTTTTGTCCAATCTCTGAAAGGCCCGGCGTGGTGCCCGAGTTTCTGGTGTTACACCGAGATATAGCTGAGCCCATGGTGAAGAATGGTGGTGTCAATGACGGAGAAGTTGCAATGGAGGAGAGAAAGGATTCGGGGTTCGAGGGAGTGTGGAGGTTGCGGATATAAGCTGTGCTAAAGATGATGGTGCAAGAGGGGTAACGGGTACGTTCAATGTGGTACACTTGGAAGACGAAGCTTGGTTTTCATGAAAATGCCGCAAGCTTGGTTGGTTTGAGATATGGAAAGGGTGGCACGACAGTCTGGGATGCCTTGCTGTTGAACTCTGACGGGAATAAAAATGGGAGGAGCGATGGGGTCGTGTGATGATGTGATGATCAAGATATGGGAATTAAATCTCTCAGTTGGATGTCGAGACAGCAAAGGTATTTGTATCAAAATATCAAAATAAGCAAAGACGGATCGGAAAAGGGCTCGGGGTAATATTTATATATCGAAATGGCTGTATTGAACATGCCTGTGTGCAGTGGCAGGAGTCAGACAGCACAGCACAGCACAGCACAGCACAGTGTTGAGTTGGGTTGGCCGCACATGTGTTTCGTCTCCCTCCCCACACTCACACAGTCTATGGTCTTGGCAAGCGATTTACCGATGGAGAAAAAAGTGGGAGCAATGTAGATCAGATTGGGCGTCAAATTTTGGCTTGATTCCCGTCTCTTTTTCTCAAAGACAACCATGTGCATACCACACTGCCACTTTCTGTCCTCCCTCACAGTGAACCCTGATCCAATTAATCGGTGCCGAGTGTGGGCTCTGAGTTTGAACTCTATTTCTTGTCTGTACCAAACTTTGATGATAACTGGAAACTTCCACAGAACAAAAGTGGATCGGGGATGGATGTGTCGTACGGATGCACCACTGCATGGGAAACACAAGCTTCTCCGCCCTTTCATCGAAAAACTCTTGTCGTCCAGACGGAACGTTCCGTCCAGCAGTGTGACCTAAAAAAAGTCAAAATGGCGAGAAAAGCTCTTGGCTTCGCTCACTTTGTCTGTTCATCGAAATTCAAAACTCCGAACATGTTCGAGGTTGTGCCAACAATTAGGGCTTGGCCTTTTCTTGGCTCATTGCCAAGGCGTTCATCCAAGATGCAGATCTTCTCGGCATCGTCTCCCGGCCCGATTCGGAATGGCGCCACGCGTTCAACTTCACAGGGCCGTTGAGAGGCGCCGTTGGGCCTGTGCAACCACTAACGCGCTGCCACAGACTGCCAAGATGCCCACTGAAGCCAGGGGAAGCCACGGGGAAAAACCCAGTGAAACACAGCACTGGACAACTGCCATGATCAAACATGGAAGTTGTCGTCAACCTCAACGACACCATCATCCTCGTTGGCTGAGAATGAGACTTTTGACGCAACACGATAAACATGTCTGGATATTGGCCACCTTCATGACACCACGACGTGTTTGTGTGTATTTTGCAGACCTGCACGGTACGCGCGTTATGGCAGCTTGCCTGTGCTCCCACGCAGTTCTCTTCATTCTTTTCATCTCTTCAGTCTTCACCTCCTTCGTACCCCCTGTTTCTTGCGCGACACACAATATCTTGGCAAACCTCACTCTGGCTTGGGTGAGGAGTCTGGACTCTTGCAGGGTCTCACAGTTGAAGGACCACAGCCCTTCTTGGCGCGGACGATAATTAGCGGTGGGCGTCATCTTGTTTCCTGCCAGGGACAATTCGTCGCCAAGTCGATTTGGATTCCACAACGCAAAGGCCTCGTCCGTATGACCCGATCCGACGTCAATCATCAGCAGCTATCCGGGCCCGTCATTTTACCGTCCACGGCGCTGGTTTTTTTAGTCGGCCGGCTGCAAGGGGAATCTTCAGGGCTGCTGCAGGCCCCCGCTCTGTAGTGCTGACCACCATCGGCGACGGCGGCGTCAGTCCGATGCCGTGCAATGCACCTCGTTCACCTCACTCAAACTCTAACGGCCAACGGTCTCCAGGCTATCTTCCCCGTCATTCCAACGTCGACACACAAAAATTTGTCAATGTGCCACCGATATCGACGCCGATCGTCAATGTCGCCGCCAAGCCTTATATGCCGTCGTCTGAACCAGCCAAGAGTTAGATTTGGTTGATCAAGATGCTTGGCATTCCGCGCCTCCGGCATGTCTCAGAAACCACACCACACTTTTCGTCATATTTTTACCACCATGGCAAAAGAATCATCGGGGATGATGTGTGCACTGGTGTTCCCCGTGAGCATCCCTGGTGGAGTAACAAGACAACACACCACCTCACGCTTCACCGCCCGCTATAGTGGCCGTCCGGAAGAGCAGTTTCTGGGCAAAGTCTTGGCCGCCTTGTCCTGGACTCTTAGTTCGACACCGACACCCAAAAGAGTATCAGATGGACACGATCATGGGGCGTTTGATAACAGCACAGGTCCAGTGACCAGTTTAGATGACAGACTACAGCCGCAATTTGTGCTTGGAAAAGGGGTCCAATCTGCACAAAGCCTCACGGTAGGGAAATGCCTGCCAGAGTTGGCCTTTTTCCCAACTCATTCTCTACCCAGCGGCAGGCTTGTTTCACCTATATTGGCCCGCGTCTGACAAGACACTGTGGTAATCTCCTCTTGGGAGAAACTCGGGTCGGAAGCAGAGCCGGACCGTCTCAAAGCTTTTTTCTCTGCAAACCCTCATCTTCCGTCATGATGGAATGTTCTGAGTGCGCACAAAGGGGTTTTGCGGCATCCCCTGAGTTACCAGCTCACGTTGTCTGTTTTCAGGACCTTTCTGGTGACGTACGGTGAGATTCAGTTGGCATCCATGGGGCAACCCAACCACAATCATTGGTATGACATTCATCCCGGCAGGTGGCGAGAGAGGGCTCACAAGTGGCAGATAACATTCTTTTATTCGTTGTGGTGATATTCGGGGTCTCGGGGATGACAATGTCCGGCGACAAGTGTCGTGAGTTGTGAGAGAGTTGTGGGTTGTGAGTATGTCGTGAGACACAATGCGGACACTGTTCTGATTGAATTGACGGGTTCACCTTTGGGCCACTACGAACAAAACAACATCGCCCCACAAGAGACAACCAACCATACATGGTAGGTTGGGGGCCGAAGCGGATTCCGGCCGGCGCGCCGTGAGAAATGGCTCAGGTGCCGACATCAACTTCTCAAGACGCCGAAAAAGTTGAAACTTTGTGTCTCAGAAGGCTTAAACTAGTGAAAAATTCAGATCCTACAACTCGATAGTGTAGGCTGGCTGCTGATGCCAAACTCGCGATAGCGAATCAACCACTCTTTCTGTCAGTCTCCGCCGCAGTGAATGCCGCAGCCACGGCGGCTCGGAAACTTGTGGGTCTTGGGAAACTTCCCATCGCCGGGATTTACGGGACCCTTTTTCTTGATTTAAATACCAGTTGATGGTTGTATTTATGAAATGAAATGTCTCTCTCCAGCAATTCAGGCTGTTTGCAACCGTGGACTCATATTGCCTCACTCAGTGTTTCTGGCCTCCTGATTCAAATTTATGACATCTACTCTTTTGTGCAATACGAAACATTATCGCCAAGTAGAGTTACTCTGGTATCCTTGAACAAAAAGAAAAACTGGATTATCCCGCTGTCTTGGATACCGAACTTTGAACCGACATCAGTTAGCAAAACGAAATGGATCACCAACCAAGAATTCCCGACGTCTACGGACCCGGCACCTTCACCGACCGGGAATACCTCCCGGTCCCGACCGAAGCAGCCCGCATCTTCCAACTCCTAGTCGACCAAACCCCGGGCTTCACCACGGCCGGGTCGGGGTCTTCTTCTTCACTCTTGTCCAAAGTCAAATTCGCAGGCGAAGAGTACCCCTTGATCCCCGGTCCGATCAAATCTGTCCCCATAGCAGCGGCGCTCCACGCCATGCTCGGCATCCTAGCCGACGAGATTCTCTCCATCCGTGGATGCCAGCCAACTGACAACCTGTCATCACCAAAGCAGCGAAAGATCAAGGTCAACACGACTCAAACCGCGCTGTGGCTGAGCACCGCCTCTGCAGTCTACCTCGGCGGCTCGTCAGTCATCAACCTGTTCTTCAACCGCGCCCTAAACAAACTCGTCCCCGACTGGCAAAATGGAACCTTGGCCAGACCCATCGACCTGCGCGGAACGGGGATATACCCCACCCGCGTCCCGGGGAAATGGTACCTGCTCCACGGGTCGTTGAACATCCCGCCCATGCTGAGGAATCTCGGGATCGATCCCGACAAAGCCGGAATCGACACGCCGAAAAAAGCGTACGAGTATATTCGCGGGAAAACGAGCGAGTATTCGGGCGAGGAGCTCGAGTACAAGAACCTCGTGGGCGGGTTCTGCGGGAGTATTTGTTTTACTCCGGGGGAGTGGGCGAGCACATCAATGGGGAGGGTGTTGGGAGAGAGACCGTTGATTGATGTTGTTTCTTCTTCTTCTTCTTCTTGTTCTCCTCATCGGCATTTTGTGGATTTACTACCTCGTACAATTTTTCCCTCCTTGCCGTTCAGCGGATCAGATAAACCCTTGGCGGGTGTCAAGGTGTTGGAGCTGGCCAGGATCATAGCCGCTCCGCAGCTGGGTGTGCTGCTGGCTTCCTACGGGGCCGACGTCATCAGGGTCAACGCGCCGCACCTCCCCGACATGAACATGCTGCAGCTTTCTTTCAACTGCGGGAAGAGGACCATAGCGCTTGATTTGAGGGATTCGGAAGACAGGGAAAAAATGCACCAGTTGTTGAGGGAGGCCGACGTGTTTGTTCAGGGGTTTCGGCCCGGGAGGTTGGCGCAGTTCGGGTTGAGCGAGGATGATGTTTTGGGGGTGGCTGCTGAAAGAGGCAGGGGGATTGTCTACGTGGCTGAGAATTGTTATGGGGCCGAGGGGGTTTACGCGTCGAGACCTGGGTGGCAGCAGGTTGCGGATTGCGCTTCGGGGGCTGCGCACGTGATGGGGAGGGCGTACGGGCTGGAGGACGGGGAGTGCGTGTTGCCTTCGCTGCCTATTAGCGATATGATTTGCGGCTTGGTTGGAGCGGTGGGGGTTATGATGGCGCTGAGGGACAGGGCGGTCAAGGGGGGGAGTTATGTGGTCAGGCCGGCTTTGGTGAGGGGGAATATGTTTGCGCTGAGCGAGGAGGTTGGGTTGTATCAGCCCGAGGTTGTGAAAGAGTGTCAGGAGAGGTTCAAGTGGAGGGAGATGAGGGGTGAACATCACGTGTTGGATTTGTTGAAAACTGTTTGGGATGGCTGGGAGGGCAACGAGGTCACGAGGGAGTATTTGAGTGAGGGGAACGAGGAGGTGTGGCAGACTTGGGAGAAGAGCGCGTTTGGTGGGGGAATGAGGTTGAGTGTGTTGAAGCCTGTGGTGAGGTTTGAGATCGAGGAAGGGGAGGAGAAGGGGAGGTTGGAGGGTGGCGTGACTCCTGAGTGGACCTCCCCGAGTGTGCCGTATGGGTTTCATGACAAGGATGCGGTGAGGTTTCGGGAAGAGAATGCCGACTTTTCGGTTCAGAATCTGTGGACTCAGCTTTGGAATGTGTATCAGACGTTTCGTAAACGGTATTAGACGGAAAAGTCAGTGTATGATTTAAATCTCATCACCGCTAAAACCATATCCCGTTGAGTCTTTATAGGTAGGTGAAACGATTTTCATCATTCAAAATCTACACAATGATTTGAAACTTGGACCCCCAAGCAGTTCTGTCAGGCGTTCTGAGAATGGGCTTTATCTGAGGTAATAATGAACAAGTATGCCGTGCTCGAAGCCAGTGGACGAAGCCATCAGGATAGAGATTAGCGGAGCGAGGCCGGGGGTTTGGGGGCTTGCCCCCATCAATACGAAAACAAAAAGATTACAATTGCATGGTATTCACGCCAACGAAAACATCTCAATCTTGACTCCCCGCTCCCTCAGCGCATCAACACTCATCCTCGGATCCGAATTAATATCCTCCCCCGTCGCGGTATTCCTAAACCACCGGAAAAGAGTCGGATCGTCCCCTGTCCTGTCCATCAAATAATGCTCCTCACTTATCTCATCCAAAACCCCCCACCCATCAGGAAGCGGTCCCAGTCTCGGATCGTCCTTTGTCAGCTTCCCGCGCTCTGCATCCCAGAAACGAATCGCAGAGCTACCGATGCTGTCGTCAGTGATCCACATACTCCAGTTGGGAGGTAAGGGCCCAAGCAGCGCGTTCGCATCGCCCAGTCCGTAAAAGTAACCGTCCCCGATCACGGTAAAATCCTCGCTTTCCCCCGGTTGTTGTTGACGGAGAATAATAGGATCATTCGAGCCGAGAAGGATGCAAACAATATCTCCCGGTTTTGTGCCCGGTGATCCAAACCCGATGTATCCCTCCTCGGTCACGACGTACGGCCGGCCTTGTAAAAGGCTGATATTGAACGCCTCATCAGCCGTCAGGGAAATACTACCGTCCTGGTTCTCTTCCGCCCGTTCCCCGAACAGCGCGTTCGGGCTGTCCTGCTTGGTCCAGTTCTTCAGGTACGGCATCGTGTTCCTGTCGAACCTGTCTCTGACGGAATTCTGGCAGAGCGTGATGGCATAAGCCTTCTTGAAGGGCTCGCCGGTCGGGTATGGTGCGGCCCAAGTGTCAAGGTCCCTTGGCTCGAGCGCCCGAAGTGCCTGCAGCGCCTTGTGGGGGTCATCAAGCGGGATCGGCTCGGTGGCTGACTTGACGACTGCGCAGCGGACGCCAGCAGCTTTCATGATGTTTGGTCGGGATGGTGAGAACTCCACCCAGGCGCGGGAGTAACCCGCAGCGAACTGCTCCCACGGTTGGAGTCCCACTACAGCTGGAGCGGAAAAATCAGGAACCCAGGACGGGATGTCGTCCACCCTCCTTCCCACCTGGTGGCACAGCTTCAGGATTTCCAACCGCTGAACGTGCTCGATGTGAGCCACAGCTGCGTCCTGGTACACCCGCTCGACGGGAAGCCCATAATGCGGCTCGATTTTGGCCTTGAACGCCGGCGTGACCATGCCGAGAGTGCCATAAATAAAATCTCTCGGGTCGACGCAGAGCTGGGACTTCATGCCCAAAAACCGCTCGACGATTGGGCTCCGAACGTCGTTGCCGTAAAACAAGAGACAAATATTCCTGATCTCGGAGCGGGAGATGCACTCAGCAGGCCAAACATCATTATTACGCATGGTCGTGTAACCGTAGCCAAACACGGGCCAGGGGATTTGTTTTTTCCCGCAGACGAGGACGGCTTCTTCGGCGAGCTGGATCTCCTGCACGATCCAGAGGCGCTCGAACCACGGCCTCGACAGGAGATCCCTGACTGCCAGCCACGTCTTCTTTTCCCAGGGCAGCGGGGTTTCAGGGTCGGCCAGCTCCGGCTCGGTCGCGTCGAGGGACGCGTAAGAAAACCCGTCGACGGTGAGAAAGGCCTGCCTGCCCAGGTGTTCCAGAGTTTCGAGGGCGTGCTTGCTGTCGTTAGCTTCGGGACCGAGCCAGATGACCACTTTTTTAGCAAGACGGTAAATGCTGTCCATCCGGCCGACTTGGCTGTCCCTTTCGTTGATGTCTGACTGGTCAATGCAGAGAGCGTCGATCCAGAGGACGCGCTTGTGCTCGGGATCGCGGAGATGGCGGATGGCGGATGCTAGGTTCCGTCCGATGGGGAGTTGTGAATAGTTTTTTGGACTTTTGTCATCATCATCATTATCCTCTCGGATGTAGGCAGTCTCTGGGTCAGCTGGCGAGCCCCAGGTGTATGAGAGCGCTTCGTACTCCGGACTGAAAGCGTAGTCGGCCTGGACCTGCTCATACGGAGAGAGGTCGACTGTTGGGTCGGGATGCTCCCACTGCGCGTAGCCGTCTTCCTGGTCCGTCTCGTACCAGTAGATGAATCGCTTGTCGAGGAGTTGGTATGCCCGCCAGTTGTCCGGCAAGCTGACCTGAAGCACTGCGAGGCTGAGTCTGGGAGGACGCGGTTCAGATTCGTCGAGAGGTGCGTGGGATATTCCGATGATGATGGGGTCGTCCAGCTGGCCGGGGTAAATGGTGACGAGCCGGATGTCTGTTTGGTTTTTCAGGGGCTGATATTTGTAAGGGACGGCGTTTGATAGGTGCGATTTTGACATTTTGATTCGTTTAAAAGTCCAGGATTGAGATTTTTGAGTTGCCGTGAAAGGAAGAAAGAGAGATGGGTCAGTCATGTGTTGGGCTTTTATTCTCGTTGGTGAACAAAATGTTGGCCCCATTGTCTTGGCAGGTTTTATGTGCTCCCAACCCACCCAAAGAGTGGGCCCTAATCCAAGGGAGACAACAACATTAAACGGACGACATGGCTGGCTAAAACCTCTATTTTATAATATTATACATAATTCACGGCGGCGTCTATCAACGCTTGCTCCCCTTATCCAGAGGAAGTTGGTGTTCAGACGACACGCAAACCTCCATGGTCTTGTGGATCCCTACCCCTTCTAGATCGGCCTTGTTGAAGGTCTTGCCTGATGTCACGAGCGGAATAGCGTCAAAACTTGGCCGCAGGTGCAGGCTAGACTGACCCTCGACATCCGAGTCGAGCTTCTGTCCCCTGAAATTCTGAGAGACGATAGCCTGCTCGTCGTGCTTTCCTGATAATTCCGTGGCACCTCGGCTGTTGCTATAAGAAGTTACTTTGGTATGGGCGATGCGGAAAAGGGGCCCCAATGCCGGAAGGGACGCGCAGACCATGAGAATGGTGCCTTCTGCAACGCCGAGAATGTCGAGGTACGGCACGGGGTCTGGAGGAAATAGCATCAGTATCCGCCGGCCATCAACAGCATTGACGATTGAAGGATGAAAAACCTACAGGTGGGATCAACAGCCAGAATCTCAAAGACTTGACCAAAGATGGCGAGCTTGTAAATGGAAACGACGCACGCCAAAACACTCAGCCCCAGCGCCGTGGAGACGGCAATACGGGACTTGAGCGGCATGTTCAGGCGCATGATGAAAGGAATCGGGTACAGAGCAAAGAAAATGTCCAAAAAGGCTGAATAGGCAGACGTGAAGTATCCCAGGTTGGCCATGACAGAAATGGGGGCGCAAGTGCCCTCCACCCTCTGGTCCCATCCTCTCTCGATCGGGTCGCACTGCTTGAACCACCACACACTTGTCGCCAAGATGCACGCCTGAGAGGTCACAGCAAGAGTCCAAAACATGACCTTGGTTTTGATGCCGGGAAGCAAGATGCGCTGGATGGTCGAGATGATGGCGAATTTCGGGAGAGAGAAAGTCCAGATGAGGACGGAGCTGATGATGGCATTGTACTTCATCGCCTCGGGAATCTTTTCGGGGTGGACATCCTTGACGTGCTTTCCTAACCCGTGTTTGGAGCCGATCGTGATGAGGATGCAGGTGACCAGAAAGACGACGAGGCAAAAGAGCGTGATGTAATCATCGAGACCGAGTCCTCCGCCCCTGGCTGCACCGTAGAATGCTCGACAATAAACGCGAAGCCCAACGATGACTGCGGGTTAAGTGTCCGTTTTTAGTCTCAACTTTCAAACACTCCACTAAAGAGAACTATTAGATAACATACCCGTTGTGACAGCAAACATGGCCCAACAAGCCCTATCGGCAACAACGCCGTAGTCTTCTTCTTCCCACAAAGCCATAATGGCAGGCCGGTCTTGTTAATCTTTGTTGGGGAATTTGAGAGAGAGTTGACAGATCAGCTTTTTCCAGAAAATAAAAACAAACTTTTACCCTTCCCAAAAATCCCGGGGAACTGGGACTCTCAAGAAGGGGACTGGATTTAATCACCGGCACTGCCTGTGCCAAAACGACCCCCACAAAATCCCACCAATTCGTTTTCCCATTATTCTAGACGTTTATTCAGCTCCCTGGGTGTTGCAGATCTCGGCATTGATTCCGAAGCAAGCCACTCATAACAAACAACCCCCTTGTGTTTTTTTCATTTTTTTTTTTTCATTTGTTTTTCATGGCGTTTTGGTTGGTTTCGAATGGTGGCAGCCACTCAGCAGGGACGCCGCGACCCTTGCAAGTTTTGCATGGGACTTTTGTTCGTCGTGATTTTCCCTCACTTTCCTCTCCGTCCCTTGGCTGCAGCTCAGGTCATGCAGGGTGGCAGGTCAATCACCACCCAGCAAAAGCGTAGCATATGCAGATTTGCCTCCCCTGGTTCGACGGCTTGCCCGAATTGGATGGGATCAACGCCCAATGCAACAACAGGAAACCTTCATGATTCTATCATGAACAAAAGCATCATTAATATGACCACCCCTGAAATAATTATATCTCTGACCTGGCTTGCAGTAACCCTTGGCAACACCAGAGGTAATATTGATATTTAGTCTGTTCCCTCGAGTCTTCCAATCAAGTCAGGAGTAGACACGCCGCGACGAGCTCTCAGGGGACGGGGGAAAGCCGTATGGACTAGACCCAAGAACGGCCTTAGTGCATTTGCCATCACACCGAATAGAAATGCTGCATTGTGACCAATCCCGCCGAGATGGCCAAACCTGCATGCACTATTTACCGGGGACCAAGATGCCGGAAACCCGGTTCCTTTCTTCGATGGTCAAAGTCTCACCGGGATTCCCAACATCTCGATGACATTTTGTGGGGGGGGGGGGGAACCCCACGTGTTTCCCAACCCCTCCCTTCCACGAATAAAATTCTCAAGGGTAATTATCTCTTTGTCTCACCTTGCAAGTGCTGTGTAAAACAAGAGAAATCCTGCAGAGCAGAGCAGAGAACCAAAGACTCGGGGGTTATCTCGGGGAAATTCCACAGACAGAAAGAAGTAAACATTAACCCCTGAACGGTACCACCACCTCAACCAGCAAACAAACAACACACGCAACCAAAAAAGGACACCACCAAGAAAAAAGAAAAAGAAAACAAAAATGGCATCAGCAGACTCCCTCATCGCCTCCCTCCAAAGCATCACCTCCTCAACCTTCGCCTCCGAATCCGAACGCATCCGCGCCCGCGACGCCCTCTTCCAGGCCCTCCGCGCCGTCCAGTCCCCCTGGGACCTGTCATGGGACCACAACTGGGTCAACCCCTCGATAAACGCCTGCATCGCGTCCCTCATCTCGGCAAAAGTCTTTTCGCACTGGGCATCCCAGGCCTCCTCCCCGGACGACCCGTGCCCAATCACCCCGGCCCGCCTCGCATCCCTAACCGGCGCGGACGAGCTCCTCCTCCGCCGCCTGCTCCGCGCAATCTCGGGGCAGCACCTCATCACCGAACTTGCAGACTCGCCAGAAACATACGCCCGCACGCCCTGGGCCGCATCCCTCGCCGCCGACAAATCCCTAGCAAACACCTACCTGGGCTTCTACCACGAGCTCAACAGTCCCATGTTCCACTCCCTCCCTGCCTACCTCAAATCAACCGACTACAAAAACCCGACAAACCCAAACGACTGCAACCTCCAATACTGGCACAAGGGCAAGTACTCAAACCTGTTCGAGTACATCGGCACCAACCCGGCCCTGACGGCCCACTTCAACGACGCGATGGAGTGTCACTCAAAGTACAACCTCACCCCCTGGGTGGACGTCTACCCAACCGAGGCCGTCGTTGCCTCTGCTACAAACGATGACGGCTCGAAAAAACCACTGGTGGTAGACGTCGGCGGCGGAAAGGGCCACGACCTCAAGAAGTTCCTCGATCGTCACGGGCCAGACCAAATTCCAGACGCGAGTTTAGTCCTGCAGGACCTGCCAGACATCCTCCAGACGGACGACGTGATCCAAAACAAAGCAATCAGAGTACAGCCGCACGACTTCTTCCAGCCGCAGCCGGAGGACTGCAGGGGCGCCAGCATCTACTTCATGCACAACGTCCTGCACGACTGGCCCGACGAGACGGCAAGGAAGATCCTGCAGACTCTCGCGCCCGCCATGGAGAAGGGATACTCTCGACTCTTGATCCACGAGAGTCTGGTGAGCAACGAGAAGCCCCTGTCGAGGGTGACCGTGTCCGACATCACCATGATGGCTTGTCTGGCGGCGGCGGAAAGGACCGAGGAGCAGTGGCATGAGCTCGTAGCGAGCGCGGGACTCAGGGTGGTCAAGATGTGGAGGCCGGTGCAATCAGTTGAGACCATTATTGAGGTTGAAGTTGCCTAACCATGTAAATACAGAGACACAAGCAGATAAGAGAACTGATACAATTTGCTAATTTGATGTAGAAAGAAAAAAAAGATTCCCCTCCTCAAAACATGTGAACCCTCGTAGACGAATGAAACATGGCCGGCATCAGACTCCTGTTATCGCTCATGTTCTCCACCGCGCTCCTCAAAGCATTGGGCGTCCTCTTCAATACCCGTGCGCTCAGCGTCTTGTCCAGATGACTAGCTCGCATCTCAAAGAACTTCTCCACCACCGCCGCCATGGTGTACTCTCCAAAAGCCATCGCGGCAAGTTTGCCCTTGTTGAGTACCTTCTCAAACACATTGTCCTCATCGTCAGACCCATCATCGCCATCGCCGTCTTTACCCTTTCCCCCCTTCTCCGCTGGTCCCTCGCCGCTTTCTTTACTCCAGCTGCCCAATCGCGCCAGCCCGGGGGTATAATCCTCAACCCCCTTCAGAGCGGTATTCACTCCCTGCATGGCGTAATCCGTCCCCGCTTTTCGTCTCTCTTCTCCGTCCTTCCCCGACTTCCTGCTCTTGAGGTACTCGGCCAAAAGGTAACACATCTTTCTCTTCTTCCGGCTCATATACGTCTGCCAAGCGTTGACCAGCCCCGGCTCGGGCGTCGAGGTTCTAAAGTCGATCTCACCCGTTGCGATGCGGTGACCGTAAAAGAGCGACGGGCTTGATCCCAGTTCCAGATGGCACAAGAACCAGTTGGCGCCAGGGGTTCCCGAGAAGCGTGCCAAAACCCACTCTCCCGCTACAAGTTTGAGGTTGGACTCCTGGATGAAGTCAATCATCCGGCTGACGAGAAGTTCTTCCCCTGTGTTGCCCGAGTCGTCCTCATCCTCGTCATCGTCTCCAGTATTTGACTTGTCGGCGTCTCCAGTCTTTGCCTTGTCATCGTCTCCAGTCTTTGCCTTGTCGGCGTCTCCAGTCTTTGCCTTGCCAGCCTCCTGATCCGCTGACTGTTCATGAGAGGTCTGACCGCTCGCCGCCTTTCCTGCTTGGGCAACGCCTTCCTGAGCCGCCTTTTCAACGGTACGCTTGGTGACCTTCAGCGACTTTAGCAGCTGCGCACTTCTCTTTTCTCCTTCGCTCTTTTCTTGCTCGCGAAGAACAGTTGCGTCGATGGCTTGCATCACGTCCAGCTGGCGTTCCAAGATGCGCTTCTCACAAGAAAAGCTGGTCACGACCCTGGAAAACCCGGTGCTGATGGAGCACCAACCAGAGATCTTCTGGCGCGGACTGGCCGCTTTCGAGACCTGTCTGCGCAGCTTGTCTGGGTCGATCATGGTGACGATGACGCGCTGAATGTCAAAGAGACCTTCGATGCCCGAGTTATTGACGATGATCGGATTGGGAGAAATGGTGTCATGGTCTTCCTCTGGGTTTAGCCGCGTGGTCGAGCAATCAGAAGTGGCCAGCGAGGTCAAATCCAACTCGATGGTCCGAACTTCCTCCGGCAGCGTTTCTCGTCTCTTTGGCCGCTCTATCTCTGAACTCTGCAGGTATGTTGAAACATTCTCGTCCAAGTCTACCCAAGTTGACTTGCGCTTGAGGGGAGGAGGAGACGGAGTGAGCTCGGAGGGTGGGCCTGTTGACGCAGGGCTTTCGACAGACGGTGGTGCCTCGGGAAGCGAAGGCGCCTCTGCAACTTGCTCTGTGGCCTTTTTGCTTGACCCAAAGGAGGGTCCTTTGATTCCTAGGCCCTTGCTCAGACCGAATCTTGATCCCTTTTTGGTCGAGCCCCCGCTGCCAACGTTACTATCTTTCTCCTCTGCGGTGGGACTTGAACCCCAGCTGGTAAATGAGGATAGCGACCTTGTTGGGCTTGGAAGAGACGAGAGCGAGCTTGTCAACGAGGTCACCGAAGGGCTCGGGAGGGACGGCAGTGAATCCGTCAGCGTCGAAGTTTTGCTGAGAGATGAGAGGGAGAGACGCGAGGAGGCCTTTTCTTTGGGGTCGGCAGCTGCAGCGACCAAGGGCGTATCCTCGACGCAACTTTTGATGACATAGCGAACAATTTTGCCCACACTCTCCACTTCTGGTTTAAGGGTTTTGAACCTAGAAGACTGAAGGAGTTTGACGATTTGGTCAATCCAAGAAATTGGGAGATCCTTGCGCTTCTTGTCCTTGACAACCTCGATGGCTTTCTGCAGGACGTCGATCACCCCGTGGTAGGTTTTCATGACGTCGGTCATTTTTCCTTTGACGTCTGCAGAAAGGATGAGGTTGTAGCGTCGGCCTCGGTCCTCTTGGTTGCCAAAGGCTGTATGGGCTGCAGGATACATTGATCTTCCTCGAATGGGGCTGCCCATGTCCATACCCGACCAATTGAACACCGAGACGTCGTTGTGAGTGATGATCACTTCGTCTAGAAGACGCGCCAGAGCCTTGGGATAGCCTTCAGCAGAAAACGTGGTGAATCGGACACCGAGCACGCCCATCAGCGCGTAGGCACGGTCAGTCTCAACTGTGGCCGTTCGTTTACCCGACACCTCGAGCACACTCTGAGCCGAGAAGCCGGTCCGAGCCGTACCGCTCTGCCATCCCTTGAGCTGCTCGACCTGGCCAAATTTGGCAATGTATTCTCGGTCCGTGCGAACGAGTTGCTTGGTCTCGGCAACCAGGCACTGGAGAACAAAGTTGATGGCGTGCTGGGCCATCTTCTCCTGTTGTTCCTCCCGAGACTCCGTCCCCTCACGCAGCTCTTCGTCGGTAGGGTGATCAGCAAACGTGTTGATAAAGCTGGTGAGCAGGCTGTGACCCTGTTGGTTGCCCTCCGGCCTGCAAAGGTCTGCGGCGGCAAGATAGACAGCTTGTGCAATCTCAGAGGTGGCAGATTCGACCGCGAGGTCTTTGGGTATCCTGACTCCGAGCCCATCCAGGAGAATAATCATCTCTTGGGCGGCCTTGACAGCTGCGGTCTCTGAGGAATCAGTCGATGAATCTCCCTCAATGTGATTCAGGAAATCGAGACCATCCAGCTCCGCTGGTGTTTGATGGCTTTCGACGATCTGCCCAACCTCGTGTTTCGTCCAATAACCTCCAAGCTTGTCGGGCATGGAAGGCAAAGCTCGGTAGATGTTGTGACAGTCACCGCGCGTGTAGATCTCAATGAAGGGCATGAGGTGGTAAAAGTAGCCCAAACTCTCCACTGGCCTGCTGAGAGGCGTCCAGAGAGAGTTGACGTAGAACGTTGTCTTGCTCATGACCAGCTCCTGGAGAGTCCATGCTCTGTCAGACCACTCTGGTTTGTGATTGCCGATGGTGTGAAAAGTCTCCATGTTGGCGGTTGGCTCCTCCCAGTGTTGGTTGGCTTCCTCGGCTCCGAATCGGCGCCAGTCATTCAAGGCGTCGGCTTCGTTGGAAGAAGTGTCCAGCTGCACAAGAGTAAACTCTGCATCAGCGTACCAGTCTCCCATAAGCGACAAGGAGTCGGAAAGCTCGCCAAAGTTTGGCTTGTCAATGCAGCAAGTATCGGTCCACAGGTATCTCCTCTCCCGGTATTGAAAGAGCTTGTTCTTGAAGATCTTGGATGCCTCGCTGATGGACTTTTCCAGCTTGATTGCAGATTTCCACCGCTGCAGTCGGGTAACCATCTCATCAAGAGAGTCTCGAAGTCGGGGATGTTTCTGGAAGTATTGGATGTCGTCATGGGACGAGCTGAACTTGCTCCGTGCCCCATCAAGGGTCTTCTTTGCTGCATCAGCCCTTTTCGTGGCCTCGCGGACAACGTCGTTTGCCGCGTTGATGCCGGCTGTGTTGCTGTCTTGGCGGGTTGGCTGCATGCTTTGCATCTTTTCGTCGACGCTTTGGTGGACTTGGTTTATGACGGCAGTGAAGACTTTGCGCTCCATCTCGGCGAATCTCAGCATTGTCCTCGCTTGCTCGTCCTCTTTTTTTGCCCACCCAAGTGTGCTGTCGACGGCTTTGCTCGTTAGCCGTTTCTCCAGAAGCTCTGCAAGACTGAAGGGCTTATTTGGCTCTGTCGCCCCGTGCAGTTTCCGAATGACTTCTTCTTGCTCCTTGATGTCAAGCTTGCATTGCCTCATGATAATCTCCACGTCACTTCCACCGTTTGGCATGATGCCCTCCTTGATGCGCTCCAGGTCTTTTCTTCGGGCCTCTTTGATGTCACCGAGTTGGATTTCCTCACCCTTCCACCGGTGAGACAGCATGCAGTATTGACCGCGCGCACCGATGGCAGGCCAATTGTCAACAAGGTTGCCCGTCTCAATGTCGAACATCCGGCGCGGGGTTGGGGTCTGCGCGCGGCGCGTGAGGCCGAGAAATTCGACATCGCCAGGCCCGGCAACCTTGTGGATTTGCTCGGGAACAAATGACGGCTTGAGACGAGGCACAAACCACAGGTTGAGTACCGCTCGCAGTTTTTCGGGGCTCTCGCCGATATCCTCGAAGGCTTTTTTGATCACGTCAGGGGTGATTTCCATCGAGTCGACCAGCTCCTTCATTTTTGCCATCCCTTGTGAGGTCTTGACCGAGTCCACGAGGTAATCCATTTTGACTGTCGGACCGGTGATGAGCAATTGCTGGATGAGTACCCCTGGTGCAGAACTGTTGTGCCGAGAGAATATTGGTGGTATTCTCCGATAACGACCCTGCTGCTCTTCCAGAGGTGAGAATGCAAGAGTAGGTACATGCACGTGTTTATAATGGAGAGCGAGTGACCAGACCGTTATGATGGGTCTGTTTCGTCAACTTCGGCAGAGCTGCCACACGCTTTGGAGCGGGGTACGGCTGCGCTTGCGCGGGTTGGCTTGCACCAGCTCCCTCGACACTGTTGTGAAGCTGTGTGACCTTCTCAATCTAGATGCTGGCGGAGGAGGGGTGCCCAATCGTCGCCCAGCCTAGCCCTCCTTGTAACCCAGTGGGAGGCCGAGACGGGGCATGAATTACATGATAGGAGGTGGGCATCTTGTTGGAAGTCCACTCAATAATCGCAAAGGCCATGCAAGATCCCGTTCAGCTGTCACCGGCAAGCCACCGGCAAGACGTCCGTCCAACTGCAGTTCGAGTTACTGGCGCCACAGTGGGTATGTTGATGCCCAAACCCCCGCAACTCTGCGTGTCGATCATGCATGGGTGAGCAGTATGGCATCTTCCGCAGTTGCCGCATTGCCCAACTGAGAGGGATATTGGCAATTTTGCTGCAGTTGCCGCAAAGAGCAACGCTAGACCCCATTATCCCTCGGGGAGGGAGACGGGAGTTGCAGTGAAGTCGGCCTCCTCCTCCTCCTCCTCTCACAATCAACAAAGCGCCGGAGACGTTGGCGACAAAATGGCATCCTACCATCGAGTGCTTAAGGTCCTGGGACGATCAGTCGACCAGAAGAGCGTTGAATGCGATTATGACATCCATCCCTGGGATATTCTGATCAACAACGAGCGATGGGAGGGTAAGGTTCGGCTGATCGGGTTTGTGGATGTCTTTATCGTCATCTCTTATACCGGAGAGTCTCGATTTGAGAAAGGAGTCTTGATTTACAGTCAGTTGGCAGCCGACTCGATGCGACGCAGGGCTCTTACTGACTCAATGCTGCAGAGGATGACGATGCGATCCGCACAACGCTGAAAACGCTCAAGGATGCCGGGACCACTCCCGAATCAATTGGTCTGAAACTGTTGAACCCCGAAGATCCAGAGCCTGCAGACGAAGCGCAGCGGAAAGAGCCAAAGAAATATTTCTTCTTTGACAAAGACAAAGGTGGCCTGGATTACAAGATCACCAGTCTGGGACACCCGATCGGACTCAAGACGGAGTATCCGCTCAAGTCGCTGGCCAAGTTTGACATCAAGATTCGCAAGGGCCGTGACGGGGCGATGAGAAGTAAGTGCAGTGCATCCAGAAGTGCCAATGGATTGAGTTTGAGGGCTCAGCAACTGACACGGGCGGACAGAACGAATTCTTCGGGGCGTAAAGCAGCATGATCTGTTTGACTTGATGCACGACGCGCTTCGGGCGGGCATCATTACGCACGCGCAGCTGCTTGGTACGATTATCGGCAAGACGGTCGGCGGTTCTGTGCTTGAAGATGTTGCGGGAAAGTACGTGGATGCATTTTCTGGGGCTAAGGGATCCAAAAATCTCTCTCTGTCCGGCGAGAGGGTCTGAGGAAGATTTCGCCTTCCTTTTGTGTTTTTCTGGGGTGGTTTGGGGTTTTAGCTTCCAGGTTGCGTAACAACACATCATCCAGGACCAGTTCTGCAGTATTCCCTGAATGCCAGGGACATTGTCGATATAACAATACTGGAAGCCCGCCGGGGGTTCCTTGGCCTGACTCCATTTGCGGTGTTGCCCATTACCAATCGTCCATCTCGAAACGCCTTGAAAGTCAAAATATCCAAAGCAACACAAAATCATGATTCCAAGTCCGCCTTGGTCTTTTCCCTCCGTCAGCTTTTTACGACACAACCACGCCGCTATCCTGGACCACCTTTGCACACTGGGTCATAAATTTATCGTAGAATCCACAAAACTCTTCCAGCAGATCCCAGGGCAGTAGCTGTGGGCCCCAAAAATGGAAGGGCGGCACCACCGGTGGCAACACTGCCCAAGATACAGACACCGATGATCAAGGCCCAGCCGAGTCCGGTGATGGGTTGGGAATCTTCTGCATCCCGGTTATGCTTGTCGAGCACCAGCTTCAACGCGTTCCTCATTTCATCCTATAGCGGGTCAAGGATGTTCATGGCGACAGAAATGTTGATGATGGCTTGGTAAAGGTCCTGGGTGTTGAGGATGGCTCTTGCCTTTGGAGGCGATGGAACTGACAGGCAGCGTTTGGTGCGAAAGAGAGTAAAGACTCTCTTGTCTGTATCGATAACATGTCCATCTCCTCCTCTGCTGTCGACCGGGAACACGTTCATATGGTGTGGTATCGCCTTGATCTTTTTGAAGAAACGGCATCTAATTAACCTATCAGCAGTATTGACGACCAACTCGTCGCCGGAAGCAGAATAGATGGAGGATCTGACGATAGGGATCAAAAGCCAGATTGATAGTTTAATGAGTCACCTCATCAAGATGTAAGACGTCCTCACGCGCGCACAAGCAGTTTACCAGTCCATGAGGCCTGATGTGTTCCCAGCAATTTCTACCGCATGGTGAGTCTAACCTTCTTTTTTTTTTTTGCCGGCCTCAATATTGAAGACAGACCTGGTACTAAACACTGATGGCAGGACGGCAGGATGTACTCTCACGGCCATTGCCGCGCCGGTGCCACCAGCTGTAGTTGGCATGGCAATGGTGGGAGCTGTTGCCGGTGCGGTAGCGACAGGAGCCCCCACGTTTTGGCACTCCACGCTTGAGAAGATTGCGGAGGAGATCAAGACTTACCATGAACGTGTTGTGGAAGGGTAAGGTAGTTATGGGTCGGATCGTGGGGTTCATTGATGTCGATTTCTGGGTAGGGTCTCAGGCGTTGGAGCAACGGGTTATTTCTTTTGGCGAGTTGAGTCCATTTCTCAGATATGTTTGCAAGCAGTTCGAAATCTGATAGTTTTCTGGATATGTCACTGTGCTGCGAAAATGGAAACACCAGGCTCCGGTTCGCGGGGAAATTCCAGTCTCCTTGCCCACATATTCTCCTGTTCTGACCAAAATGCGTCTTTCCACTCTCGGTCTCTTACTGAGTGGCGTAGTTGCTACAAAGCAGCATAATGGTGGCTTCATTGACACACACATACACGCCTTGACCCCATCATTTATCTCTGCAATCGAGGCAGGCGGTGGGGATTCCAGCGGTTTGCTGTTCCCCAACTGGTCTCCTGAGCTTGCGGTTTCATCCCTGGACTCGGCAGGTTCTTCTCTTGGTAGGCTCCAGTTTTGTTGTCAGAGCGGCAGTACGCCAACTGAGAACATAAACATCAGGAATTCTATCCGTCTCAGCACCCGGCGTCTCAATCGCCGGCATCGGACAACAAGCCCGCAGCCTCGCAAGGTCTATCAACCAGGAGCTCGCACAGTACTCAACCAACCCCAAATTCAAACCTCGGCTCGGCTTTTTCGGTACCCTTCCAGACTGGCGAGATATCAACGGAACTCTCGCCGAGCTAGACTTTCTCTTTGCCGACCAAAAGCTCTGCTCGGGCATCATAATCTTCTCCAGCTATAGTGTTCTCCTTCCCGGCGATCAAACCTTCCGTCCCATCTGGACCAAACTACAGCAATACAAAGCCCTCGTTCTACTCCACCCAACACTGTTCAACGTCACACCCCCAAGATCAGGCGGCCTTCCCCCATACTTCATCGACTTCCCGCTCGCCACGACCAGAGCAGCCACAGACCCCGTCTTCAACGGCATTTTGCGAGACTACCCCGACGTCGACATCATTCTCTCCCACGCCGGTGGGACCCTCCCATATCTGGCCTCGAGGATAGAAGGCGCCATGCTGAGTCCTGCAGCCAGAAACGTCACCAATCTCACTCTCGACCAGGTAAAGCAGTACTTGGCTCGATTCTACCAAGGCATCGCGCTCAGCACGAGGAATACTCAACTTGGCGGTTTGCTTTACTTCGCAGACCCTTCGCATATCTTATTTGGCACGGATCATCCCTATCCGGCTCAGGAGGCGCTTGACGCTGGGCTGAGGCAGTATTATCGGTTCGTTGCTTCGAATTCGAGAGGGCAAAAGCTTGCCCCAAAGGTTTTGAGGAGGAATGCTGTCGATCTGCTTAATAAACATGCTCAGAAGGGGAGAAAGTTGTTGGGTCAAGACTTGTCTCCTGGTTCCCTATTCATCAACGCGAGACGGCAGAGGTTGCCAGAGGCATGGATCCAAACTCCATGCAACAAATCATCACAACATCGCAAGTCACTTTGGCGGAGTGGTTAACGCGCAGCCCTGCTAAGGCTGTGACTTCGGTCGCGCAGGTTCGAATCCTGCAGGTGACGGCTTATTTTTTGTTATTTTTTTTGTTGTTGTATCGCTTACAAAATCCGTAATTTCTGTGTGGACATCATCTCAAGTGGAACCTCATTCTTCTTCCCTCTTGAGACCAAGGGCGCATTGGGAGGAGATGAACATTGGGGTTTTTTCGAGACCGCTTTTTGCGCGCACTTGGGACATGTAGTTATTCGAAGTAATAAACGGTTATACATATCATTCTTTAAGAAGGAAAGCCGTTGTGTAAGTATTTAAAAGGGATTCTTTTTTTTTTTTTTTTTTTTTTCTACAAGCGCGTTTGGGAAGGAGCTGATAATTTGGGAACGAGAAACGGATCAAGTTATATCTTTGAAAAGTCAATTCCTTTCCCGAAATAATGAATGACGCCGACCAGTCGGGTGTGATGAAATTCGGTACTCAATACATATAGACATCGCTCAGTCCATTGCAGTGATGGGTAAGGAGATAAACTGGGCGAATCCAAAAGCTTTGGGCAATTCTGTTAGCATAACTGATCCATCAGGAGGGAAGAAGTCCTGACCGTGCCCCTTGAAAAGCATCCGTGGGGTTGTCAAGGAATGCCGGTCTGCACGAAACACGGCCGCCAAAAACCGCATACTTAGGAACTTGATATAAACGACGAAAGCATGAATCAGCCTGGACACACCTTTTTGGTATAAAACTTGGACATGATAACAACACTACGGGCACGTCCACATTAAACGACAAAGGTCACTGGCAATATGCACCTGACACAAGAAATCAACAACCACTAAATGTGTGTTCTTAATAATGCCTATAAACAACCCCAACCAACCACCGAACCGCCATCTTATGAGAAACAGGATTCGAACCAAGAAAGTTTATAAAAGGAGTAGTAGTTGGTGAGTGAAAGGAGGTTGAAGCGAAGCAGGACAAGAATATGTTTGCTAGGCTAGGCAGACGCATATTAAAATAATCGTAACGGAACCCCCATCTGCCCCTTCCGCACGTTCAATCCGCTTCCCACACCTGTATATCCTCCTCAATTCCAACCGCGATCAAGGTCACCCAAACAACAACACCTTACTGAGGTCCAACACCGGGGAGGTGGTCAAGCCCTATAAACAAACACACACACAAATTGTCAGTTTCCATCTCATCTCGTCAAGCCTGTCAAAAAGAAGAGAAAAAGAAAAAAAAAGAAAACTTACACTTGTCGTAATCCTCCCTGGCAGTCTGCTTGACCGCGCACCTCCTGGCGGCATCGATGCTCTGCGTCCTCAGGTTGGCGCAGCTGGCCCCAAAGCAGCCCGCGGTATCCATGGCGCGCTGGAGGGTGTCGTCCTTCCACCCGAACACGTAGTCGCCGTGCTGTCCGAGACCGGTAGAGTCGCCAGTGGACAGGACGAACGGCTGGGAGCCGTCTGCGGGCCATTCGGCCTTGTTGTTGAACTTTGTGGTGTCCCAGACGACCTCGTACATGAGCTGGGGGATGCGGACCGGGTGGGAGGCCGGGCAGTTGCCGCCGAGGGTCAAAAAGTTGGCGGGCCCGTTGACGGGGTAGGCCACGTGGTCCTGGTGGTTGGGGGTGTCGAGGTTCTTGCCGTCCCAGCAGGTCGGGAAGTGGATGTTTGTGCGGATGCCGCCTGGGCAGGCCTTTTGGGGGAGGGTTTCGGTGTCGACGCTGGGAGGGGGGAGGAGTGTTAGCATGAGCAAGAGAGTGAGAAAGATAAGGAAGCTTACGCATTGTCTAGGCAGGGGGCGCCGGTGTCGCCGCCAAAGTTGGGGCCGGTGTAGCAGCGGTAGCAGTTTTGTCTGCGGAGGTTTTGGTTGGGGCGGGAGCGCTGGGTCGGGTCACCGACGAGCATGCGGAAGCCCTTTGAGTTGCAAAGTGTTAGATACCTCACTCAACGTGATTATCCTTTTTCAAAGTCAAAGGGAGAAAAAAAAAATACTCACGGGCTTGAAGGCGGTGACTTTGCCGGGCTGGGCAGAGACGTAGTAAACAAGGATACCACCCTGGGTCTGAGTGCTGAACCTGTCGTTGAACTGGAAAGCGGCGCCGCCCTGGGGGACGCGCTTGTAGCTGCCGTTGCGAGCCTTGAAGTAGAGGTTGGCGGTCCAGTAGTTGGAGAAGTCGTCGGCGAAGGAGCACGTGGTGCAGCTGGCGTGCTTGGAGACGTCGTCTGTCGGCATGGTGACGTTGAAGGCGTTGCCGCCGACGATCTGATGAATGTGAGGCGAGGGGAGCTGGCCCGGGTTGACGAGAGGGTCGATGCGATCGATCGAGACCTGAGCGCAGCCGAAACGCAACATGGTCATCTGGTTGGCACCGCCAAACTGCGGGTTTGGCGCCGCCTCGGCGAGAGCCGCGAGGAGGAGAGCTGACCACAGCATTTTTTTCTTCTTCTCCTTGTTCTTCTGATCTCAAAAATCTGCCAAGTGAAGAGAAACGATAGGGATTGATATCCGGCCTGCTGAGAGTAAAACCGCTTGACGGAATAAAAACAAGGGGGGCAGAATTCTTCGTCCCTGGTTTATATCATTTTTTTTGCTTTCTTCCCCTTCGCACAAACATTCCATGTACATTGTATACATGTTAACTACCTTGAATGTTTTCCCCCGGACAAAGGTTCAAATTCGGAACTAACTGCCGTCGTAAACCATGTCGTGTCGAAAATGCCGAGCTCCCGGCACAGTTCGCGACGAGTACAATGTCGTATATGGAGCGTATATTGATTTCAATATCCGAATAGATTTCAAGTTGCCTATACAAACCAAATTGGGGGTTGATATTGTGGGGTAAAATAAATAACCCAGCCACGGGGGGGGGATGAATATGGGAAACTGCTACGGCGGCAAAATTACCCAAACCGACGTCATCCAGGGTGTGTGTGTGTGTGTGTGTGCCACCCTCCCAATGGATTGCCGGCTGAGTTGCGGCAGATTTGTGATAGGGTAAAACCGAAGCTGAAATAAAGAGTCAAAAACTTTTCATGACCATAACCACTTGCCATATTCGGGAGGGCCAAGGGGCCGAGACGCCCTGGCACACAACCGCGCCGGGGAAATAGATGAAGCCATGTGGTCTACACACCATCTTGGCTCTATGTGATGTTGCCACAGGCCAGGCAGGCAAAGGGAAAAAACATGGGGATAATTATTGTCACATGAGGCCTGGAATGTTCTTGGGGTCGTGTTGGGCTGGTTGGATTCAACACACTCCAGTCATACTCTGCATGTCTGTGATTCCGGGATAAATGCTGTGCAAAACTTCCAAAGCGACGACAAAACGTGGCATTCTACAGAGTGCGGCCCGAAAGGAGAGGTGCCCAAAACCAGGATCAGCGCGAAAAAAAAGGGGTGAAGAAGAACTGGGACGAACGATTCCGTCATGGCGGGTGGTGTGATGCGATGCTATGCCGACTCGCATGATGATTCTAGAAGAAGCGGATGAAAGGAAACAGTGACACTATAGACATCAATCTGTAAAGCTGGCAGTGTGAGGCCCTCCACATCGGCAAATCCGGAATTGTTTTGACTGGTTCATCTTTTCAGTTGAGATTTCGATTTCTTTCTACCAACAGGCAGCTCGCTGTGCCTTTTGAAATACCGACGCTGATCGACCCAAGATCCAGATTGCGATTGCGGCAACACAAAAAATAACGTGGCATTTGCCTTTTCTTTTTCAGCCTCCTCATCCCTGTCGTCCACGCTCAGATGACATTTTTGCCCTCCGGCGATATTTCTCCTCCCCGAAAATTTCCATCTCAGAGAAGGCGGTCTCTGACCAGCTTCTCCGTCTCCTCCCAAATCAACGAGGCATCCTGGGACCCGCAAAAGGCGGCACCGCCAAAAACCAGATGGTTGTCCGAAAAAATGTGCTTGTGCATCATGTTGTTAAACTTGTAGTCGTAGGACACGTTGGCTCTCTTGTCAACACGTGCACCATATGGGTGATGGAGTCTGGCATGGTCAAAGACTGGCTGGATGTCCTCCACCTTTGTTCCGGGCAAAAAGAGCGTGCTCGAGTTTGTCCACAGCCGGCGAAGCGCGTCCTCAATGTATTGCTTGGTGCGCTGCGCGTCCACGTTGAGAGTGCCGTCGAAGCCGAATTCCAGTTGAAAGGCACCGGGGACACCGGTTGGCTTGATATCGTAGATTGCTTGCCAGGGCCTGTGCGACTTTGCCTTTCTCGAGAGAGCGTGTTCCTTGGCGCCGAAGCACGTGCCGCCCATGAAATGGATATCTTCCCGTAGGTACGTGTTCCTGACGGTCATGGTCCAATACCCCGCGTATCTGAAACCGCTGAGTATCCTATTTTGATATTTGCTCAGGTCCAGAAAGTCAAGGCTCCCCTCAAAGGGCGGGATAGTGATCAGACACTTGTCCGCTTGGATGGTGACCTCGGAGGGCACTTGGAATGGGGCAGCCTGGTCCCTGACGGTAATTGATATCCGGTTTTCCTGCGTGATTGCCTTGACCGGTGTGCAATTAAAGAGAACATCATCCTTGAGCTCTTGCTGGGCCAGATGATACAGCTTGTCGTTGTTGATGTCCTCGGGCATGAGGAAGCCATCCTTGAGTCCTCGCAGGGTGCTGGGTCCAAAATTGCGCGCCAAATTGACGAGGGGCAGTTTGTAGATGTCACCATAACCCTTGCAGAAGTTGTTAGCTATGGTACCTATTGCATTGCGATATCCGCCTTGAATAATCCCAAAGGGCTGGTCCCCCATCGCGGGTTTCGGTTTGACTTTTGGCTCTCCCTTGGCTCGTTTGGGGACATCAACAGGCTCGGTACTAGTATTGAATTGCGGTAATTGCTCTTCCCAAAACTGAAGAGCTTCTGGAGCTATAGAGCCTTTAAATGATTCTCTCAGTTTGGTGGGCAATGGCAACCCATCCACATCGTACTTCTCAGGCGGGATGGGCATGCCCTTGTCGAAATCGATGACCTGGAATGTCTTGGCTTTATCCGAGAGGGAGGTGAGCTTTTTGGTTTCCAGGCCAATCTTGAAGCGGTCGTAGTACTTGCGAGTTACTTCGGAGTCGCGAAGAAGTGTGGGACTGGGTGTTGCTCTGTTGCTGCCGCCGAGTTTCCTGGATCGCTCCACAATTGCGACGGTTTTGCCTGCATCGCGAAGCCGGAGGGCGGCGTATGTGCCAGCCGCCCCACCGCCGATGATGCAGACATCTTTTTTGATGACAATCGTTGAAGATGTGAGTGAGGACAACATTTTAAACTTTTTTTTTTTTTTATAAATTCGGAAAGTTTAAGATGAGGTGGATTGATGGAGCTCTGGGTCAGCTGAGACCATGGAAGAGAACTTGACATTGACAAAAAAATAAAAAAAATAGGTGACCCACTCTGGTCAACCTCTCACAGCTGGCAAGCAACTGACAGAAAATAAATATTTCAATAGTCACATATTTTTTTCATGTATTTCCCAACCTGCCCGCTGTCTAATTACTCCTAGGGAATTTAAAATCAACACATTGTACCCCCAATTTCTGCTATTCCCCTTATCCTTGGTGATATGTGTGAAAGGGGCCGATCATGCTCATGTCCGGTTCAGTGTTGTACATCACATTGGTCCCATTATTGACCAATCCCAATCCGCTATTGTCCCAACCCTGGCCCTGATACTGAGCGAAACTGTCAAGGTTTTGAAAATCCGTCGATGTGACTGGTGATAAAAAGGGGTCGTTGGTAAATTGGTCGTCAAGCTGCGTCCGTATCTGTGTGGGGAACCCGACTTCTGAGGGTCCCATATGCTCAAAGTTGCGATACGACGCCTCATACGCCTGCTCCATCGGCATTGTCGCAGATGTGGGTGGTGTTTGATACATGGCCGATGCCTGGTTGTAAGGTGGCGTCGTCGCTGGCTCCATCGGGAAGCTGCCAATGGCGACGGATGCCTCCCTTGTAAGCACTTCCGGGTCGTTGCCGTTGGATTCCCACGCTTGGAAGGCCTTGTGAAGCGAGTTTCGAATGAGATTCGGAATCACGTCCACTGGCAGCGCTTCCTGCCGTCCGAAGTATTCCTCCGCCGTCTGTGTGAACAGCTGCGGCATTGTTGCCAACAGAAAATGCTGAAATTCAAGGCTACTCTGAGCCTCAGAGGATGCCAGGCTCAAATCGCCCGTCGATTCGGGATCTGATGCGGCCTCATATCAGTCATCTACACCCCAACTAGGCCGCAGTTTGACCTGGGGAAGAGAACTCACATGGAGATGGCACCGGTTCGTTGGGGAAGAGCAATTCATAAATCTCGCGCCACTTCTCTTCGTCCGTTTTTTTTCGAGCATTGTTTTTTCTCGACTTCAGCTGTTTCTCTTGATAGCTCGTGATATCCGAGGGAACGTTCCCGTCAACGACCTCGCATCCCTGTATCATCATCTCATGGTCGGCCAACTCTCGGGCATCCGCAAATATTTGTTTGCATCTCTGGCAGTGTGTCTTGTAATGTCTTCGGTAAAGGTGTTCTCTGGTCAGGTTATTAGCGCGCGTGCATCAGAAAAACAGACCGTTGAAGAAAAGTTAACCTACTTCAACCTCGAAATCGCCGACCACGATCGTATCGTACAGACCTCATGATCATGAATATTGTACTTGTGTGGGTCGTGTTTGCGGAAAGGGCAAGCAAACTTCTTCAAGGATCCAGGGCTCCCCTTGGAGAGCGAAGAGGGTGGTCGGTATCCGTCCCCATCATCGTCGTCATCTTCCTCATCGTCACCAAAAGAACGAGACGGCGGACGGAGTCCTCTATTGGTTCCATGACGTGACGAGGTCCCTTTCCGCACTTTGCCAGATGAATCGCGGAATTGTGGCGAGTGGCTGCTTCTCTCACCTCCAACACACTGTCTGATCAAAGCGTCAAAGTCGCAGTTGTACCGAGCCCAGAGGGCGCTCATTCCCCTGTCGACTGTCCTGTTAAATACTGTTCTCCATGCCCTCAGCTCGGGGGAGCCCCCCTCGGCCTCAAGCCAAGAATCCGGCTCTGACAAACTCTCATCCGACACCAGGTCACTTGTGCTGTCTTCAACGAATGTGGATGCATCTCTAGTATGATCTGATAGCGTGCTTGAGCTATTGTGAGTCCTGACGGACACCAGAGGACTCTGCTGACTCGGTGCCAACAAACCATCTCCTCGCGAACTGATGGGAGAGTGTTCTGCACTGCTGTCGGCGCGGTATCTGGCCGGCACCTTGTCAACTGATACTGAGGGGGCAATGGGTGGAGAGGCTCCCATATTCCTCCGCGACTGAAAGCTCCGGGGACTATCTGAACGAACCAAAGGCTCCTTGTAGGCGAAGCTGCCGAGGTTACGGTCGCTGTCTGTTCTTCGTAGAGAGCCAGAGCCGTGTTTCGGGGCGGGTTGCTGAGAGCTCGGCTCAGGTTGATTTACCCCACGCGAGGAGCCAGCAGGAACCGATGAGGACCTGGCTGTGCTTCCTCCAACCCTGGCTAGTATCTTTGACGACGCGAACCCGCGCCCAAGATTTGCCCTGCTAGCGGTCATTGAGGCAAATGTCGTAGGTGTTGAAGAAGCGGGCATTACAGTCGGAGTTTCGGAGCCCTCGGTTGCTTGAGATGATGTGGGGGGGAACAATTCTGACTGTCTGGATGCTTCTGAGCTTTTGGGTCGGACAGGAAGTGTGTGGGAAAGCTGTTCTTCTGGTCCTTGCGCAAAAACCTTGGGGCGAATTCGGCTGATATCAACGTCGGTCCGCTTTTGGGCCATCCTGAATGCCATCTGCACCACTTCATCTGCTTTTGGTTTCCCAGTGGCAAAGAACTCCAGAACATTCTGCAGAGAGGAGAGATCGCCATTGTCGGACAGGCCAGCAGCACCCAAATCCCAATAGAACCTCAGTGTTGCCCCTCTGTCTTGCTCTTCTTTGCCTACTAGGGTCACCCATGCTGACTCGATAACTGGCTGATGAAGCAAAGCCTTGATGACGAAAGAGTATTCCCACTGTGACTTGTCATCTCCGCGCTCGTAGTGATCACCGACGTGGTTGAGATAGGCTTCCTTCGAGGACAGGTACGCAGCACAAAAGCCACAGCCCCATGCACTTTGATATCGTGAATATCCAACCGGATTGGACACACCGCGGCTTGAACTTACTCCGTGCTCGGCCCGATGATGAGCTACCAGCAGGGACTGCACAGAAAATACCGCCGAGCACCCAGTACAAGGAAAGTGTTCCAGTTTCCCATGCTGCTCAGCTTCGTGTTGCCTCCACTCCCCCTTTTGTGAGAATGACGCATCACAAAACGTGCACGAGAAGAGGCTGTCGTTGCATATGCTGTCCTTGCGCTGTTCTGAAGAGAGGGGGCTGACGACAGAAACTGGCGACTCGATCGAGTCCTGCCTGACAGAGTAACGAGTCGACCCTGAGAAGGTCGAACCCCTATTGCCAGTGGAGAAAATGCTGGGGACCAGGGAGGCCCTGTCGTCATTCGATCTGAAAGAGACCCAGGAGTCCCTGATCTCCTCGTGAGGTGTCTCTCGCTCGGGTGTCTCGACAAATGCATCCTTCCCCAGCATGGGTATGACGGGACCCAGACGGGGCCGAGCAGCCTGGATATTGAGCGAGTCCGTCCTTCTTGACCCAAGCATCCCAGAAGTCGCTGTGCTCGAAGATGCGTTCTGGGGTCCCTCTGCCGGTTGGCGCGTGTCTCTTGGATCCATTGTGGCATTGATGGGCTGAGATGCCCAACTGGTTGCTGACTGCTGTGATGGTTAGAAGCGTATTCTAGTAAGCATGGGAGGCTGATACACACAATCACACACGCCGACAGACGCGTAACTGGAATAATAAAATATGCTGTTGGTCAAGTCCTTTGTGACGAAATGGGCCGCGGTGTATGTGTCTGCCTACCGAGGCAAGCATGAAGGGCGGCAGGCAACGGCGTTGCCATTGACACCATGAATCAGTGATTATATGGAAGCGGGCAATGGTGGGATGGAAATGTGGTCTCAACGACAAGCTTGTTAAAGGGGGCAAGGGGTCGGTGAAGTGGGTGTTGTCATCGCAGCTGCGTGCAACCTTCTTCCTGCCTATCACGTCGGAGCTGACAGGACATTAGGGGAATAGCGCCGACGGACTGTGAGTGTTGGGTGGTGTTTGGGGGTTTTGGGAGGCTGAATCGGCCTCATGATTGGTCGGGGGCGCCGTTTCATGAGATCAGTCCAATTACAGAACCTCCTGGGGTTCGATCATCAGGTTGGGGCAGGCTGCCTCTTTTCGGCCTGTCAAACCCCCAAAAGTCTCCAAGACGGCGTCCAAAAATGATCCAACATTTCGGGACTGGCAAGCTACCCCCTGGCCCCCGTTGCAATGCCGTCCTATTTTAGAAGATGGGACGAACTGTGCATCGGGAATATGTAAGCTCCATGTCTCCATGCGGCATCAAAGTCCTCTCGGTCAGCTTTGTGTGGTTTAGAGAGCTCGCCCAGAAGCGGAGCACGGGAGCATCAGCAACCAAAGTCGAGATTAATTGCATATCGCATGCGTATCGCAACGTAGTCGTCATGTCACTGCTCGGCTCGGAGAAGCCGCCAGCGTGTGGTTTGTGTGAGTTGAGTGTTTCAGTGGTTTGGATAACGGGCCAAGACGCGGGCCAGAGTCACAAAGTCGGTGAAATTCCAGAAGGAGGTCCATAATTCAACATTGCTAGTGAAGTTGGCCGTGTCTGCAGAGACCGTCTCTGATCGTCTGCCCAGGTAATTGGCCTTTTCTCTTCTCCCCTTCAAATGACTGTTTGGCCAAATCATCATCATCAATCATCACACCCCAAGAGAAGTGGCGTCTGGTTGCCTTTCGTCTTGCATCGGAGCGCAGGTGGGCGGATGGCTGCTTGATGAAATCATGAAATTGGATTGGCGGTGAACCGGGAAGCGATGCATCATAACATCATGCTGTGAACCCAGGTAAGATGCATCTCCAATCCCAACCCGGCCACCCAGCGGTATGCGTAGGGCTGAGACAACGGTCCGGCGGATCCGATCTTCTGGGGTGGCACATGGCCGTCTGTGGTTGTAAAATGCTGGAGCACTTGGAGTCCCAACTTGCAGGATTTTGGGGCATTTCTGGGTTGGGACTTTTGGTTGGACCAAATTTGGAGGGGAAGACGGAGGGGGGTGAGGGGCACTCGGAGCACCAAGAAATGTGGCTTCGTCAAATCCCGAACTGCAGCAGCTGTTGGCCAGTTGACAGTCGGAAAGAACGGACTGGCAGAAGATTTAACGAAGAATAGCAGGCGGTGAGTCGCAATTGAGAATTGGCCCGTGCTGCAAAATTCGAGCGGTGGCAGAATTGAGAGTTAAGGTAGCCACCCCACATGGCTTGTGCGCGAGCTTTCTGCAAAAATTTTAAAACTTCTGAAGGCTCTGAAAAAAATATCCCAGCTCGAATTGACAAACCCAAGTTGGACTGGTGGCATTCGACAACTACGCGCAAGGTAGACACGCCGCCAGCGCACCCGTATTTTACAACAGCAACAGCAACACCTATCCGATATTTTAGAGTAGTCGGAATTCAATCAGTCAAGATGGTGGCAGTCAATTACCTTTTGTTCGAGAGCGCGGTGGGCTTCGCCATGTTCGAGGTCGTGCACCAGGCCGACAGCGTTGGCCTGCAACTGCCCGAGGTCAAGGAGGCAATGACCTCCCTGGATAAGTTCGGCAAGATGGTCAAGTTGCGCAGTTTCAACCCATGGTCGTAAGTGGCGGCTACCAACCCATCCCAATTCGTCCTATCCATCTAACGAAACTTCTCCACACAGATCTGCCGCCCACGGTTTGGAAGCCATCAACCTCATTTCCGAGGGTATCATGCCCGACCTCCTCAAGAACACTCTCGAACTTAACATCCCCCAGACGAGCGGCAAGAAGAGCAAGATCATCCTCGGCGTCGTCGACAAGAGATTAGCGGGCGAGATCAGCGCGACCTTCCCCGGCGTGCAATGCGAGTCGGCCGATACTTCCGAGGTTGTCGCTGCGCTCCTCCGCGGCATTCGCGTCCACGCTGGCAGGCTTCTCAAGGGTCTCCAGGATGGCGATATTAACCGCGCCCAGCTTGGTCTCGGTCACGCCTACTCGCGCGCCAAGGTCAAGTTCAGCGTTCACAAGAACGACAACCACATTATTCAGGGCATTGCGACTCTCGATGCTCTCGACAAGGGCATCAACCAGGGCGCCATGCGCGTTAGAGAATGGTACGGCTGGCATTTCCCCGAGCTCATCCGCATTGTCTCCGACAACGGTCTCTACGCCAAGCTTGTTATGGCTATTGGCAATAAGAAATCCTTGACCGAGGAGAGCCTCGACGATATCGCCAACGTCCTCAATCAGGACCAGGACAAGGCCCAGGCCATCATCCAGGCCGCCAGAATTTCCATGGGTCAGGATATCAGCGACGGTGATCTTCAGATGGTCAGGGACCTTGCCTCCAATGTTTCCCGCATGGCCGACTACAGGCGCATCCTTGCCGAGTCACTTGACAAGAAGATGGGTGATGTCGCCCCTAACCTCCAGGTCATCCTTGGCACACCTGTTGCTGCCCGCCTCATCTCCCACGCAGGCTCCCTTACCAACCTTGCCAAGTACCCCGCCTCAACTCTCCAGATTCTCGGTGCCGAGAAGGCCCTCTTCCGCGCCCTCAAGACCAAGGGCGCAACTCCCAAGTACGGTCTCCTGTACCAGAGCTCTTTCATTGGCCGCGCTGGCCCCAAGGTTAAGGGTCGCATTTCCCGCTATCTTGCCAACAAGTGCTCGATCGCCTCCCGTATCGACAACTTCTCCGAGAACCCCACGCGCCGCTTCGGTGAGGTGATGCGCGACCAGATCGAGCAGCGCCTCGAGTGGTACGCCCAGGGCACCAAGCCAATGAAGAATTCTGAGGCCATGGACAAGGCCATCAAGGCTGTCCTCGACGACGACGAGCACAACATGGATATTGACACCGAGATGGTCGACCACATGGCTCCCGCCAAGGAGGAGAAGAAGGACAAGAAGGAAAAGAAGGACAAGAAGGACAAGAAGGAGAAAAAGGACAAGAAGAGAAAGAGCGTCGGCGCCGAGGATGTCGAGATGGTTGATGCCGCCGAAGAACCCTCCAAGAAGAAGAAGAAGAGAAAGTCTGTGGCTGCCGAGTGAAATATGGGCCCCCGTGTCCTTGCTGCTTCCGCATAATCTCTGCATTCTCCTTCTCGGTTTACATGTCGGCTGGGCTTGCATCTCTATCTTTTTTTGGTTGATGTTCCTCTCTTTTCCACCTTTTCACTTTCTCTGTTTTTTTGTTTGTTTTTTTCGTTTCATATGGAGTTCTTGACGCGGGTTGGGATCTGGCAAAAGGAGTTATTTTTGGGTCGTGTGTCGTGCTGTTTCGTAGACGCCTTCTTTCCAGTGTTAGGAATGTATCATACCCATTATCCACACTTGATATCGCAGGAATGGAAGCAAGAATGAAAAAATTGTCACGCGCGTTTTTTTACTGGTCCTCTTTCGTTTCTCAGATGTGTTACGCTTCAAATCCGCGGTGCCGTGGTACCTATTCGCATAGGTACTGCCTCTTTTTTCAGCAACTCGTAAATATTTCTGCGGTCTCCGCAGATGCAAATCATCAAGGCAGGTCATCATCATGTTGGAACAGTGGGCCACAGCATCGTTACTCATGATCAAGAACCTCGCATCCTTTTCTTGTACAGCGTTATCCCGAAAGATTCCAACCGAATAATTTCTTTCTTCCGGATTGCTGCCTGGCCGTTCCCCTTTCCCGATATTTCACGCCGTCTGGATGCTTTCCAATCCCGCCCTTCGCTTGAGTTCTCCCATTTGTTTCTATAAAACGCCACGCGCCTGCCTGCCGTACAAGTTAAACTAACAACTGCCGCGGACCCCAATCTGATAAAACATTGTTTCGTCCCCCACACACATTCACGCATACCTCCGTGTACCTGTGCCCCCCTTATGCGCCCTCACTGCCAAATTCTTTGGTCCACTCCTCGTTCCGTTTCAGGTCGACGTCAGAGACCGTCGGTCTGCTCGACTTGATGGCGCGCAAAAAGTCCTTCTTCTCTACCCAGGGCTCGAGCAATTCTTCTGAAGCCACTGCCTCCCATGTCATCTCTATCGCGTCTGGGTCTCCTGGGGAGCAAGGGGTAACTCGTGGTTTGTCGTCGAGCATAACCTACCGGCCACAATGTCAGCATCTGTTGTCAGGGAAAATGGCCAAGAGGGAAAACCAACCTTTTTGAAATGTGTTGCCTGCTGAATCTTGCGCACCGGCTGCATGAGCGCATCCTGAACCACAATGGCAATATCTGAGCCCGAGTATCCCTCAGACGCCTTGGCCAGCTCGCGGTAGTCCTCCTGCTTGAGAGCCGTCTTGGTATCGCCAATCGCGAGCTTGAACATTGTCGTCCGCGCCGCCGTGTCCGGCAAGCTGATGTGCACTCTGCGCTGGAAACGCCGCCTGATGGCAGCGTCGAGCTGCCAGGGAATATTTGTCGCCCCCAGAATCAGCACGCCCTTGCTGTCCTTGCCTACACCGTCCATCTGAACCAGCATCTCCGTCTTTATTCTTCGCGACGCCTCGGACTCGCCTTCGCCTCGGGGACCGCACAGGGCGTCGATTTCGTCGATGAAGATGATCGCGGGTTTGTTTTCGCGTGCCATGGCAAAGAGCTGTTTCACTAGCCTAGAGAAGGGGAAAACAAGACGTCAGGAACTGTACCAACCAACACACATGCAAGCTGCAAAAATATCATCTCCAAGCTTACCTCTCACTCTCACCCATCCACTTGCTGACTAAATCCGAACTGCTTATGCTGAAGAACGTGCTCTTGGCCTCGGTCGCGACAGCCTTTGCCAAGTAACTCTTACCCGTACCCGGTGGTCCATACAGCAGGATGCCCTTCCATGGCTGCCTCTTGCCCTGGAACAAGTGTGGGAACTTGATGGGCAGCAAAACTGCCTCCTTCAGCGCCTCCTTTGCGCCCTCCAGACCAGCAACATCGTCCCAGTTGACGTTTGGCCTCTCCTGGAGAATCGCACCCGCCAGAGCGTTGCGTAGCTTCTTGCTGTCCTCATCAAGTTCCGGAGCGCCGCCGTCCTCGCCGTCTTTGCCTTTGCCCGTCCCGCCGGTGGTTGAGCCATTAGCTCCTACCATACCCGGTTTCTTGCGTTTTGCATCTGCATCGGCGAGGTGTGCTTTGAGCTTCTCGGCGCGGTCCATGTACTCGCCCGTCTTTGCCCGGATCATTTCCTTGGACTTTGGGTTCTTCTCCCATTTGAGCGCCAGCATGAAGAGCTCAAGGGACTGGTAGTAGAGCTGGTAGGCCTTTTCGTACTGTCCGTCATTGTCGGCGTCGATTGCTACGCGGACCTGCTTGATGGCGCGGTCGAGGAAGTCGGTGTTCGACATTGTGATTTGTGAGTATTTTTTTTTGCTTGGGGAGACCGCCGAGGCGGGGTGTTGTCTGGTCTGGTTGATTTCAAGGTGAGGGGTTGAAGCGATTCGTCACTGCAGTGATGCTTCGTTTCTCGATTTTGTTGGGCTCAGATTGTCGGGGGAAAGGGAGGGAAGCCGAGGATGAACAGACGGTGTTTATCTCGGAAAAGAGTGAGTTCAGCGCGATTAAGGCCTAGTTGGGATTTTTTCGGCGCGTGCCGAAGATGTACGGTGCAGGCGGGTTGAACCAGGAAGTTGAAGTCTGTTTCAAGGCACGAAGCCATTCGTCAGGGACGCTGTTGACCAGGAAGCCAAGCGTCAGCGGGGCAAGACCACTGTTTTGATGGATTATGCGGGGCAGTCCGATAACCTGGATTCAACAAGGCCCCTCACTTTACATGGGCAAACAACCTTTTCTAGCTGATCTTTGGAAGGTCTTCTAATTCTATTACTCTCAGATAGTTCTTTCTGCGCCGGCCATAATGGGTTGACATTGTGTTCTTTCTGTTCCACAAACGTCACTGATCAGGTACCAGGGAGGGGCGCTGTGGTGTTAGCGTTTTGGTAGTACCACCACGGGATTCACTAACGCTGAACCTACCTCTGATCCTCACTGGGGACAACTTCCATGTTCACGGGCCTAGTCATGATCATAAATTATGTCGGTGACAATGCACTTCTCTAACGGCTTCCTGATTTCTTCCCGGTTTGCCTGTCCATCATAAGATGCCACCACCGTGATCATTTCACCAAACCGATATCTCATCGCGTGTGGTGCCCTCTTTCACACCCCACTTTTCCAAGTTGCCCAAAACAACATCACATTCATCAGATTCAACTCCTTCGACAATTCGACTGCCTAAAATCAAGGCCAGCATCCTGACAAATTATTGCGGCAAACTGCGTCATCTCGGACAACACTCAATCACCACACTGTAACAGATCTTTTGGAAATTCAAGTCTTCACCGAAAATGGCCGAGATCCAGGCGAAGCTCCAAGCCCTCTCAGAGGATTATCAAAAGTTGCAAAAAGGTGCGCTCATCCATCAACAAAAATGAAACGTCCAGTCACTAAAATGAGTTGCAGAGCTCCAAGAGACCGTCGCATCAAGACAGAAGCTCGAGGCTCAGAAGCAGGAGAACTTGGGAGTGCAAAAGGTGAGAATGGATGGTGCTCCCACATCACCGAAGCTCAAGGATGCCCATCTAACTCGCCATTAGGAGTTCAACAAGCTGAAGGATGACGAGACTATCTACAAGCTCATAGGCCCAGTTCTGCTCAAGCAGGAGAAGGCCGAGGCTGAGAGCACCGTAAATGGAAGACTAGAGTTCATTGACAAGGAGATGTGAGTTGAACGAGCGGCATGACCGGCTTCATCACCAAACCCAACTAATTAACCTCTCACTCAGTTCTCGATTGGAAGGACACCTCAAGGATACTCAGGCCAAGATTGAGAAGAAGAAGACTGAGATCATTCAGGTACAAACCAGCGCGCAGGCCGGTGGTGCGAAACCTGTCGCAGCCCGCGCTTAGTTTACATTCTTTCAAGGCAGATAGCTCACTAAAAACCAAACCAAATTATCTCAAAACTTGAGGAAACAGGGAAAGTATGCGAGACCTCATGAGATTGTCAAGAACTAAATATTACTAGTTATTTCCAAATCAACCACCACCACCCAAAAAGACGCCATGTTAAGCTTGCCCCAATTGATCCGTTACCCAGAATGGAGATTTCGTCCCAATTAATGTACACAAAAAAAAAATTAAAAAATTAAAACACAATCATAAGCTTCGTAACTCCCTTCCTCACATTCATCGTCCCCTTAATTAAGCGCCATGATCGTAAACCCCCAAGGCAGTCCCATATTCTTGCACGGCCGCTCACTACTTCCACCCCACGAATCGCCCACACTCAACAGCTCCTCCTCTTGCTCGGGCGTAGCCCTGCCGAAACTGAAATCGTGCACCTCCCGGTCCTGAACAGCATTCACCAGGACCTCGACCACGTCGTTCCTGGTATAACTCTCACTGAAACAGTGGCTCCCGGCGATTGTGTCCAAAACAGCTTGGCGCTGGTTACTTTCCGCGAAAAGCTGGAGCTTTCGCGCCAGCAGACTGGGTGAGAGGTCTGCATCGGCCGACTTTAACCGTTCGAAAATGAGGACCATCCCCGCTACGGCTTGCATGTAGAGGCAGGCTTTGTCGTGGTCGTCCAGACCGGCGAGGATGAGCTCGGAGTTTGGGTTGGCAAAGGGCCGGGAGGTGGTGTCGAGGATGGCGTCTAGGACGTGGGTGAGCGTTGACGGGGATGAGAGGAGGGAGTCGGGATCGTGGAGGTTGAAGATCTCGGTGAGCTTGCTGAATGATTGGGTGAGGAGGGAGTAGATGGTTGACTCGGTGGGGAGGGAGAGACGGCCGAGTTGGATTTGGATTGGGGAGATGGAGGCTTCGATGCTTGCTGAAAGTGGCCACTGTGAGTTTGAGGAAAAGAAGATACGGTGTTTATGTATGGTGAGACATACCTTGGCATCTCAGTTTCTGGAGGTCGGCCATAATGATGGATGGATGGATATGTGGTGTTGACACAGCTTTACAGAGAGGGAAAAGCAGTGAAGATGGGAAAGGTGAGCAAGACACCGGGTAGAACAATGGGTAATTATTATACGCTGATACAGATATATGTCAAGCAACTCGAGATACAAAACAGAAAAGGGAAATGGAAATGGAAATTGAGCTTCGTTGCCCGACTCTTTAATACTCGTTACCTTTGGACAACGGAAATTTCTCTCTTTTTTTTTACGTTGTATCTGGCCAGCCAAGACCGCCAGCCTGCGCCGCCCTTCTTCGCTCAAGATCCCAAAGATAGGAAGGTCCTCTTGGCTGAAAAGGGTGGCCCGGGCCTCGCGAGGTTTACGATGTCGGAGCAGCCGACCCTGACCTCTCCTCGTGGCAGGGCGCAGTTGGTGGCACCCTCGAACCCTCGAACAACAGGGGCGAGATTGGCTGGTACCGCGAACTTCCATAATTTCCGTCCCGAGAATTCCCGGTGCGAGGCCAGCCTCAAATCTGAAAATTTGACAATTGAATGGGGTCATATTGATAATGTTAGTATCGCAATCGGCCCGGGGTGTCACTGAGGACGTAAGAGGATGGGTCGGTTTATAATTCCCAGTCGGATCATAAATTCAAGGCAGAGTACGATTGCAGGGAAACATAAAACGGGGGAAGAGGCACGAAGCCGTCTTTCGAAACGAGACTGTAAAAGAGCGGTCGTGGTCCGATCAGTTGTGATAGTCTCTCAAAAAAAGCGGTCAATTCGAATGTTGAGAAAAAATACTATCAACATGGAAATCGAGATCCCGGTTCTCGTTTCCGATGCCAAAAAATGTTCGGTTCCATCAAAAGTTTAGCTGCCAAGCGGGAAGACGCATGCAAGCCCAGAAAACTGTTCGGAACAAGGACCCGGGGCAGCGACGACGACTTGGCAAGATTCAGACCAAGAATCACACCGATGTGACTTTTCTCACTGTCCTCGAGCACTGTGTTGGACAGTTCCAGAATCCACAGCCGCTTCCACAGACCCACCCACTCATTGGCTGCCCCGCGATTTGGCGGGGTCTGAGCTGCTAGTGCTGAGGACGGCGGCAGCCGCAGTGAGCAAGCTGGCTGCGCGTCCACCATCACCAAACACCTGGAACCTGCAAGTTACAAGTGTTGGGTTTCCATGTCGAACAACACACCATAACCCCAACCATCGACCGCCCAAAATGAGCCACTCACATCTGGCTCACCGGCCTATGAGTGTCCGCGAGCTGGTGGAAAAGGCTGGCAATTTTAGTTGGAATCCCAACATTGGCTTCAAGTTTTGGTGCCGCGCTGCCGAGACACTCTACCAAGAGGTTCGTTTCGTGTTCTCTTTAAACTCCCACTCCTCGCTCTATATGTACTGATTGAGCTCCCTTCGCCATTCAACAGGGCAAAAGTTATCTGGAGGACCGTAATCTCCCTCAAGCCTACGTTGTCTTCTTTAGATATTCAACGCTCGTTGCTGATCGCCTTGGCACACATCCCGAGGCGAAACTCCCAGAATCCCGAAAACTCTCTCGTCCCCTCCAGCGCCGCCTTCCAGATGTCCTCGAGCTCCTCGAGAGCATCCAGCCTGAAATCAAGGAATCATATGAAGAATGGAAGAAGCTGAGCGTACGAAGGGATGCTGCGCGAGACAGTCGTCATTTCCACGCACCATCGTCAGCAGAAGACGGCATCCTCGATCCAGCACTTGCTTGGAATCACCAGTCACCATCTCAAATCCTCGACATCAGAGAACACCATGATCTTGCGGTAGATCTAGCAAAGAAGGAGATGCTTCGGCGCCGCCGCCGTGTCGGTAGTAGGGATACCGATGCTGCCAAGCACAGAGAGCAGCAAGCACCCTCATATATGGATGACACGGAGCTACGGAGGCAGATGGAGGCGACTCGTCGTCAGTTAGATCGGTCATCGGGTTACGGCAGCAGGGATTACGACGACGAGCAGGATTCTGTCGTCACACCCACTAATTATTCTTACCCCTCGATCAAAAGGTCTTCCAGTCCAACTCGATACGAATCTTTTCCTACGCCACAAGGCCCGAGATCACTTCCACCGCGACCACCAAAGGGACCCCCGATAATTGCGCCATTGAGCCCGGTGAAGCTGCCGGCGCGACCTAAGAAGGAGCCTCTGGCCTCGATCGAACCACCGTCACCCGAGTACACGAGGACCTCGAGGTCTGAATACAGCCCTGTTTCAGAGAGTGCGCCTGCTCGACCACCAAAAACCGTCGACGAACCGAAGCGAGTCACCTTCAAACCTAATAGGTATCTTGAAAATGGCGAGCCTCTCCGTCCAGTTTTCTTGCCCAAGAACCTCCGACACAGCTTCCTGAAGAAGGCTTCCAGAAATACAGAGAAGGGGTTGGAGATGTGTGGACTGTTGTGTGGGGAACTCATTAACAATGCGTTGTTTATCACACACCTACTCATCCCCGATCAAAAGTGCACAGCTAATACTTGTGACACGGAAAGCGAGGAGGATATTTGGCAGTTTTGCGACTCGGAGAACGTCATTATTATTGGATGGATCCACACACACCCTACGCAGACGTGCTTCCTGAGCTCTCGGGACCTGCATACACATGCAGGGTACCAAGCAACGCTGAATGAAAGTGTTGCTATTGTTTGCGCGCCCAGATTTGACCCGTCGTGAGTTCTGATGCTCCCTTGCTGCCTGATTTAATGCTAACAACGTGTCAGATGGGGCGTTTTCCGGCTAACTCACCCTCCTGGGCTGGATGAGATTCTGAGATGCACAAAACCCGAAGTCTTCCATGAACACTCGTGCAGAAACCCTTATATCGAAGCGTTTCAGCCAGGAGGCCACGTACACGAAGCAGATTTGGACTTCCAGGTCACGGATATTCGGAAAGGGGTGTAGGATCTCTATGTACACGAAGCGAATATGGAATTTTTTTAGGTCAGAACAGGCATTCGGAAACGGACAAAGGTTTTTGCAGGAAGACACATGTATCAGCCCCAGATATCGAAGCTTCTCGGCCCGAGGGCAAGCACTGGGAGGAGACATGGTTCTGCCGTTTACGGATATTTTGAAAGGGGCATAGTTGTCCCGAGGGTTTCCGGTCATCCGTAGGTTTAGGGTTTCCTGTTGGGACTGACTCTTCTATGGGTATCTGGCATAGCGAAGGCGTTTTCAGGAATCAATAGAGAGACATTTTGCTTATGGGTGTCAAAAGCGCAGAGTGGGCAGGCACCTTGCTGGCTGTCAATCAGAGAAACCAGACAGGGGTCCAGTTTGGATTGGCGGACAGGGGTTCAACACACAAGCGGCGGCGTCGGAATTCACCCGAGATTCGGAGCGTTTCCGATTTTCGGTTGTCAACATGGAAATTCGCTGGCACACGGGACAACGAAGCTGAAAATTCCCATCTTTGATGACGACGACGTTAACCTGATTACTGATAATAATTGGGATTCAGCGCATGCTATATCTTTTTTCCTGAATTTCTTTTGTGTCGGCTTTTTCCCGTTCGCAAATGAGTTGCTGCACTTGAAGTCCTTTTTTGAGAAGTCGTGTGTTTTTTTCACAGCCTTTCCGAACCCAACCCACCACCTCCAAATAATTACTCCGAGATATTGTTTCTTCTCGGTACCATCCCGAGACTAAAGTACTATGGCGCCCGAACACCGTCATAAGCAGGTGCAGCGACGGAGAAAGATCTCGCTGGCCTGCGAGCCGTGCAGAGAGCGCAAGTCCCGGTGCGACGGAGCCAAACCGATCTGCTCCACCTGTCAGCGCCGATCGCTGCCGCTTCATATGTGCGTTTACACGGTCGAGAATGCGAGGACTGCTAGTAATGAGGCGTGAGTTTATTTTTATTGTTTTTCTTGAATAATAATAAAATCATAAAAATAAAAAAGGTGTGTAACTTTCTTTGTGGCTTGGACTAAATTTTGTGTCTGAAAAGGTACATACGGGTTTTGCACGAACGTATACAGCGGCTTGAACGGGTGTGTACCGAACATGGAATACCTACGCCCCCACTTGAGTCCGTCGTCGGCGGCGGGGAGGGTCCGGGGCCGGTGGTGGGTCGGGAGTCTTCTTCTGCTACTCCGGGACCGGGATCAGGACTGGAACCGGGATCGGTATCGGTGGGTGGTCGACGGGATACATCTAGAGATGAGAACAACAAACAGCCGGCATTATCACCCCCTACTACTACTACTAATAGTAATACTTCTTCTTCGTCTATACGCGCAGCAAGTCTATCAAACATCTTATCTCCTCAACCTCAGGCACAACAACTACAACCCGCCGGTCCTGCTCCTGGTCCTGGTCCCGCTCCCGGTGTCAGTGGGTCCGATTCTTTAGACGCAACGGAGGAAGCGACGACCATAACGGCGATGGGTACCGTCTCGACGGAGCATGACGTCTGTCAGGCGTTTGATCAGGCTAGGAACGAGTTTTATGGGAGCTCGTCGGCTGCTAGTTTCATGAAGGAGGCTTTTGTTGGTGTTGGAGGAGGTCCTAGGGAGGGGGAGGGGAATGATCATCATGGGCAGGGGCAGGGGCAGGGGCAAGGGCAAGGGCAGGGGCAGAGGGTGCCGTTCAAGTTTACTGCTGTTCCGAGTCCGACGGGGTATGCGTTTGGCGGTGGTGGAATTAGTGGTAGTGGTGGTGCGGATAAGTTTGTTTTACCGCCCAGGAGTCTGGCCGACTACCTGTTGGAGAGGTACTTTGAGAGGGTGTACTGGTTGCATCCCTTTTTTCACAAGCCGACGTTTATGAGGGCTTATGAGAGCCTGTGGAGGCCTGCCAAGGAGAATGAGAGGATACTGGCTGAAGAGTCAAGTGAAGTCCCGACGGGAGTTGGGTTGGGAAGCAGTCCCGGAGCCGATGCTGGTAGTATCGTTTTTCAGTCTGCTTTGAACACCATCTTTGCGATTGGGTGTCAGTTTTCTGATTTCACTCCGAGGGAGAAGGTGGCGGCCGTTGAGACCTTTTTCAACAGAGTCAAAGAGTTCATCGGGTTGGATCTGATTGATATGCAGAATATAGGGGTCGTGCAGGCTCTGCTGCTTACGACGCTTTTTTTGCAGAGCACGCCGTTTCCTACTAGGTGTTGGAATTCGGCTGGGTTGGCTTGTAGGATTGCTCAGGGGTTGGGGTTGCATACCGAGTCGAGGAGGGGGAGTAGTGGGAGCGGGAGTGGGAGCTCGTCCTTGGAGATGGAGATTAGGAGGAGGACGTGGCATGATTGTGTCGTGTTGGATATGTGAGTTTGTTGAGTAATGAGGGGGGTGAGATGGGGAGATAGTGCTGACCTTTGTGATTGCAGGATCGTGAGTATGACTTACGGCCGACCGACTATGACGGCTCATTTGCATGGGATACAGCTGCCATCCACGCTGGAGTTGGATGATGAGGATGATGCTCCGTCTGGGGCAGTTGCCCACGATATTCCTTCCAGGATGTGTTTTTACGTCGAGTACATTCGAGAGTGCCGGATCCTGGGTGAGATTCTGAACAGCATATATCAGGGTTCTCAGAGAGTAACCAACAACAATTCTTTGTCGTGCTCGGGGGATGACATATTTCGATCTCACGGGCTGGACGCTATTGTGGAACTTGATACCAAGCTCTCGAAGTATGAGGACGAGTTGAGCCCAATCATGTCCTGGAGAACGCCCAGAGATATCAGCGGTCTTTCTGAGAACCGAAGAAATATCATAACCACGCAGAGGACGGTGCTTTATGGGAGCTTCCTTTATCTCCGGCTGATGCTTCATCGGCCAATTTTGACTCAGCTATGCTCGAATAATCCGGAGCCAAATTCTGCTGTCAAGGCTGGCACAAACCGACTACTCTATACAACTTTTGCTGCCGAGTGTGCCAAGATTTGCCTCGGAGCGGCCATGGATTTGATTGATCTGGTTCATCGGACATACCAGACGAACAATACCGGAGGATGGTGGTGGGATGGTCTCTGTATGTTTTGCCGCGCAATCCCTCGATGGCCTCTACTGACAAGAACCTAGATGCATTCACCGGCGGATTGGCCGTCATTGTAGGGTATTTATCCCCTTCCTTGTTGGCATCTCTTGATCAACGTCGGCTTGAGAGGTCCTGGATGCAGTGTCAGGAAGTTATCGCCCATTTTGCTTCGTTCAGCCTCTCAGCCAACAGGTCACTCAAGTTGCTGCAAAGGTTCCACGGCGATGTCATGTCCCGCGGGTCTGGATTTGAAGACAAAGCACGAGAGAACGCTAGGCAGGTACCTTCGGTCACAGTGACGGGCATGGATGGTGACAACTTTGGGCAGAGCCAGGAAGCCGGAATGCCTGCTGATGCCCACCATGCGCCACTCAATATTGGGAGTGTGTTCCAATGGCAGTTTCCGAGGGAGGGCGAGATGGATATGATTGGAGGCGGTGCTTTGTTTCCTTGGGACCAGACGATGGATTTTGTGGTGGGTCTTCAAGGGATGGAACACATGCAGTAGAGAGTATAATTCAAAAGTATTTTGAGGACTCTACGCTGATTTGTTGGCTAGAAACCTCAGAACCAACCGCTGCAAAATAGGTATCCTTGAAAGTTGCGTAGTCAAGACGGTGGCAAGGGCCGAGTTTGGATATTTACTCGTCCAGCTCAAGACGCCGCCCACAGCCAAAACCGCAAGGCTAGCAATCCAGAGACGCGGCTTTTTATCCTGCTTCACGATAGAGGACTTGCCCGACGCAGCGCCAGAATACTCCCAATCCTCCCAGACGGGGAAAAGACAGTCCCACCAGTACTGCCACTGCGCCCACGGGTAGGTCATGCCGTTCCGGACCTTGCCTCCTTGGTTGCGAAGATACCAACTGTTGCAACCCGTCGTCCATACCGTGTTTTGGAGCGCGTCTTGGATGAGTTTTGCGTATGATTCCTCGGCGGAGCGCTTTACCTCGGCGACGCTAGCTTTGCCTTCAAGAACCGGCTTGATCACACGAAGGCCATAGTTGACGGCGTTCTCAATGGCCATGACATTTGACGTGTGTCCGGTTGCCGAGTTGGGTCCTGAAATCAAGTCAGCGCTCGCCCGGTCAAGAAGTGATGATACCTGTATCTTACCAAGCAAGAGAAAGAAGTTGGGAAACCCGTTGAGAGAAGTAAGGTTATAAGCCTCCGGGCCTCCGAAATCCTCCCAATGCTCATCTATCGTCACACCATTCCGTCCAATAACCTCGACCCCCTGAAGATACTGATTCGTCTTGAACCCATTCGCCAAAACAAGCACATCAGCTTCCACCACCCTCCCGCTCTCAAACCTGATCCCATTCGGCAAAACTTCAACCACCTTTTCATCCGTGAGGGTCAAATTCTCGGCGTGCAAACTCCTCAGATACCCCGAATCAAAAATCCTCCTCTTGCACCCAACCTCAAAAGACGGAATCAACAAATCGTGATACTTGTCGGGCGCCGTCTTCCTCATATACCCCTCCACCTCCTTCCTCTTCTTCCTCCTGAACCTCTCCCCGCTCTTGGTCAACCTAAACCCTTCAAAATCCAACTCGGCCGCAAAATGCACAATATACCGCTGCAACATGGTGGCCCCCGGCAGGTTCCTCAACACCGCTTTTCCGAACTCGGGCATCTTGGAGTCGACGGGAGGATAAATCCAATGCTTGCTCCTCACGACCTGCGTCAACTCTTTGACCTCCTCGACGATACTGGGAACGATCTGCGCCGCGGTACATCCGTTCCCGAACACAACCACCCTCTTCCCTTTTAAACTCAAATCATCCCTCCACCTGGCCGAATGAACCACTTCCCCTTTGAAACTTTGCACTCCAGGCACATCATCCAACCCGTTAGGAACGCTAAAATGCCCCGCGCCCGAAAACAAAAATTGACACTCGTTGACACCTTCTTCCTTCCCACCCTCCGATACACCCCTCCAATAAACCCTCCACCTTTTTCTCTCGTCAACCCACTCTACCTTTTTGACATCCACCCCGAACCTCATTTTATTCCCCTCCTTCAACCCGTACTTCCCCGCCACCCTCCCCAAATACTCCCTCAACTCCCCACCGGGAGGCAAAAACCTCGTCCAGTCCGGATTCCGCTCGAAACTAAACGAGTACAAAGCCGAAGGCACGTCGCACGCCGCTCCCGGGTATCGGTTCCAGTGCCAGGTGCCGCCCAGCTCTCGGCCGCGCTCAAAAAAGATTACGTCGTCGATGCCGTACCATCTTTTTAGCGTCGCGCCTAGTGCTATGCCCGAGAAGCCCGCGCCGATGCAGATGAATTGTGTGTAGTGGGGGTTTTCTCCTCCTTCTTTTGAGGTGGCGGGCATGGTATTTTTTTTTTTTAATTTTTTATTTTTTTTTGGTTGGCTAGTTGGTTAGAATTGGATATGACAGGATATGATAAGATATTCAATGTTCTGTTGGCGGGTTTTGGGGTCGTTTGTGTTTTCACTATTTCAGATAGATATGAGTGATCGTGCAGGGGAGGAATCGCGTATATATTATATTGTTAGTTTATGACATTGCCTCAAATGTTTGTTTTGGTTTGGTAACGGGTCGGGTCGTTCCCGAATTGCCTCGGCTTTTTTTTGCTGGGTTTCCCCACCATTCACAAGGAAGAGAGAGCGGGGAACGCCAAGCCGGCCCGTCTTCTTGGGAAGTGACCAATCAGGCAGTTTATTTGCCAATAGAGTGGAGGGGACTGCATTGATCAGTGGGATTGAGTGGGTTTCGTCCAGACAGGATGAGATGGGGACATGTACGTAGTGTGGCGCTGGGAGGTTGGATTCCGAGACATGGTGTCTGAAGAGCATAATATTTGTGCATTCGTATTTTCGACAATTATATCCATCCAGCTGTGACCAAAATATTTCTTTCCAAAATGGTTCTCCATGCAAAATGCCCAAGTTCCGGTGAGATAGAGAGTCTCCCGTACTCAAGATGCCACCTGTAATCCTCCCTTCTCGTCAATACGCTGCCTGCCCTTGAATCCAACAGCCAGGCGAGCAGTGTCATTGCGGATAAGGTACCGGAACGTCCACTCGGGAAGTGCTCGCTGTGACCCGTCAGTGTATATCCCAATAAAATCAATAGCCTCAGGTAACGTACCAAACAAATGATGTATCTCATAATTCCAGGCAAATAAATAACCTTGCCATATCCAGAATACAGCGCCTCGACGATCGACTCGGCCACAGTCTCAACATGCAGCAAAGGCGCAAAGAACTGTGGCTGTCTCGGCTGCCCCTGAAGAAGAGGCGTTCGAACAAAGTTAAACATGCCGTTTGTCAACCGCACTCTCGGGGCGTTGTGCCAATGTTTCAATTCCAGCGCCAGTCCTTCGTGCAATGCTTGCACTCCTGCTTTACTGGCAGCATAGTCAACAATTCCCGGCGGGGCCACAACGGCGCTCGTGGAGCACACGTTGACGATGTGGCCGTGATCATTCGCGATCATTTCCGGGAGAAACTCCTTGATTAGCAAGAAGGGTGCCGTCAGGTTTGTCTTCAAGGTCACCTCGGTATCGGCGAATGATCCTTCCAAGACGCTGAAGCCGCGGGCAATGCCGGCATTGTTGACCAAGACAGTTGGGTGACCAACTTCCTTACGGATTCGAGCGCAGACATCCCTGATGACCTCTGGCTTGCTCAGGTCGGCCTGGTAGAAATGCAAGTTCTTCCCCAGAGCACCATCAGGAACGCCCCAAGAAATAGGTGCAAAGTCGATAATGACGATAACGGTGCGAGGGTCACGACGAAGAAGCCCCTTGACGATATTCTCGCCGATACCACTGCTTCCGCCCGTGACGACAACAATCTCTCTAGACCAATCCTGCCATTCCCCGGGACGGTTACGTGCCCAGTTATTGGCGGTCCATTTTGTCAGGAACTCGTTCAGGGAAATGGCCGCACCGGAAAGACCGAGATATAATGCTGCGCGCGCAACCTGGGCAAGTTCGATGGCCGGGAGTTTGACCAGTTTGAGGAGCTTGGCGAAGTCGTCTTTGGAGGATTTGTCCCGGGTGGCCCAGTATGCTGCTGCAGCGAGAGGAAGAACAAAGTATTCGTTTAGAAGCGATTTTCGAACGACTCGGACAAGAGCGTCGACGTGGAAGCCGCGGTTTTCTCGGTGGGATGGCATTTCGACTCGGTTGAGGAAGGAAGCTGCAACCCCCAAGATGCAGTCACGGTCGGACCTGAGTAAGTCCCAACCTGGAAGCCGCCTCTCATTGGGTTCGGGATGGTTCCCCAGACAAGCGACTTGGCATGTCAAACCCCGCAATCATGGAGGCCCCCTTTGTTGCACTTGGCGACGGAATGCATGTGCATGAAAATCATTTGAAGTTTAAATAATTAAAACTCCAATAGCTACCTGATCTTCTTTAAATATTTCTGTTCCCGACGATTGGTAAAAGGCAAAGTGGATTCCAAATTCCGAGGCCCCAAAAGATTTTCCGATTTTCGTCGGCAAGCTCTTCGTTGATCATCAAGATGGCCTCCGCCGCAACCACGGTGCCATCCGGCGTATTCCAAACACCAAAACCAACCCTCTCCATCTCACAGAAATTGAGCCTCCTCGTCAAACTCTTTGTCGTGGCGCCGCCAAAACTCATCTTCAACATCATCCGCTGCCATGCCATCGCCACCGTCCGCGGCATCTCCTATCAGCATTATTTGCAGTGCGCCTTCTTCAAGTTCGCTCTGCGCCATCTTTCTCCCCACCAACTGCAATTCTTGACACCGCCAACTGTTGCCGGCTACAAGGGATGGATCAAGCGTCGTCAGGCCCAGGCAACCAAGCGCATCGCCACCAAACCGACCGACAAGACCGGTCCCTTCCTCTCTGAGCGTCTCAAGGTCGACATCGAACCTCTTTCCGATGGCGCATCCTCCATTTGCTGGATAGGCGACCGGAGCAAGGCAACCAAGGTTGTCTACTTTTACCACGGAGGTGGCTACGCCGTCTCCATGTCGCCTGGCCATTTCGAGTGGTGTCTCCGCGCATATCTCCAGGCGAGCCTCGAGCTTCCCGCCGACAGCACTGAAGAAGTGGCCGTTGCAGTCCTGCAGTACACACTTGTACCTCATGGCAAGTACCCAACCCAGCTGACGCAGGCTGCCGACGGTCTGGCACATCTTCTGGCTTCCGGCATCAAGCCAGAGAACCTGATCATTGGCGGAGACTCTGCAGGCGGAAACTTGGCTACTCAGTTGCTGAGCCACTTGCTGCATCCCCATCCCGAGGCCAAGAAAATCGCCCTCGAGGGTCCGCTTGCTGGAGCTTTCCTGGTTTCACCATGGGTGAGCGCAAGAACGGACTGGCCATCTTTCAAGCGCAACGGAGGCATTGACATGCTGAGCAAGGCTACTATGGAATCGGGAGTGAGACGGCTCATTGAGGGAGTGGAAAGCTATTCGCTCGAGGTCAAGGATGGCAAGGCATGGTGTTTCCCCGCCGACTTTGAGAATGATATTGCTGAGGGGTGGTTCAAGGGGCTAGAAGGCGTTGTCAAGCATGTCTACGTGACTGCAGGAGAGGAGGAGGTATTTTTGGATCAGAGTGTCAGGATTGCCGAGGTGGTGAGGAACGCGAATCCGAAGTTGGATGTTCGTCTGGAGGTCACCAAAGGTGAAGCTCACGATTGGATCTTGATGGAGGGCGAGAAAAAGGCGGATGGAGATGCTACCAAGCGGATGAGAAGCTGGGTCAAGGATGTGTTTTGGTCTCAAGCTTGAAAGGATCTACTCCAACATGATCCCTTCCCCGCTATTTGCCATCTTTTGCAAAATATCTGCGACTTCCTTCACTGCAATAATGATCTGATGTCTTTTTTTTCTGTCATCACTAGATGCATCCTTCCCTCGACACGTGCTCCGGTCTTTGAGATCGGAATTATTCCGACGGTGTTGAGACAAAACTTGAAGAATGTGGGCGCTTGGCAAGGGGCATAAACCGTGGCAAGCTCATCTCCACTTGGTGCCATCAGAATCCCTGACCCTGTCTTTGAGAACTCGATCCCAACAATCAGAGAAAACCTTTCACCTTGTGATGGAGAAAATGGACCTCGGATGTCCACACCTTCCCCGCATCGAACCATCACCGCAGTGACAGCACGACTCCAAAATCGTCCCGGTTGCCTTCAGATCGGCACTTTTGGAGAAATACCGGGGTAGCATATGCGGAGTTAAGTGTGTGGGCGCCCGCGGTTCAGGGACCCTTTTTTGTTGAAACCTCACACCGCAGTTGCCGGGATATTGTATGTCAGGGCAGTTCACACCTTCTCTTCACCGACGCCTTGATTTCAGCGATGGCCTCAATTACCGAAGACGCGTCTCTCTCTCTCACGGGGCCACGGCCCCTTGCCCTCCCAGAGGCTGGACCCGACTTTCTCAGTGAGACGCAATGGAAGGTCCTCATGGGTATCATGGATACCATTGCACCCGCCGTCCAGACCAAGGATCAAAAGGATGCCTCCTCCATTGACCCATCAGTCGACTATCTCTCCATCAGCCAATACTCAAAAGCAACAGCCGAGCTTCGTCGGTCCGCTTCTCCGCAAGAAGTCTCATTCGATCTCATCAACGCCTACCTCGCCGAAAGACCCTCCGAGAACCCTGCCTTCACCGAGGTCCTCAAAGTTATCCTCTCCAACCTGCCACCAAGCAAGAAGCGTGAGCTCCGGTACCTCCTTTCCATCCTCAGGTAAGACTCACACTCTCTCTTCCATCTTCAATATTATTTTGCTGTTCGCTAACATATCTCCAGCACTCGACCCGGCTCCCTCCTACTAACCTCTCACTCCACCTCTATCCCATCTCTCCCCATCTCCTCCCGCACCGCAATCCTTCACTCCTGGCGAACCAGCGCCCTCCCACCCCTTCGAGCCCTATTCAAATCACTCACCACCCTCGGCAAATTCGCATATATCCGATCATCCGAAACCCTCTTCCCCCTCACCGGGTTTCCCGCCATCCCGACCGACTGGGCATCCACTGCCTCATTCCCGTACCAATTCCTTCAGTTCCGACCTTCAGCCCCATCCCCAGTTGAAATCGACACGGACGTCGTCATCATCGGCTCAGGCTGCGGCGCGGGAGTAGTGACCAACCGCCTCGCAAACACTTTCGGTCCTTCAGTCCGGGTACTAGTCCTCGAAAAGGGAAGACACTTTGACGCTTCGCACTTCCCCTTATCGCAGGCTTCCGGTCTGTCTCAAATGTTTGAGGCAGGAGGCGTGGTGGAGTCGGACGACGGGTCCGTCTCGGTCACCGCCGGTTCCTGTTTCGGCGGAGGCGGGACGGTCAACTGGTCTGCGGCTTTGCAGACCCAAGATTTTGTGAGAAAGGACTGGGCGGAGAATCATGATCTGCCGGTTTTTGAAGACAAAAAGTTTCAGGAGTGTTTGGATCACGTCTGGGAGAAGATGGGATGCGGAGACGAGAACATCGAGCTGAATCACGGGAATGAAGTGCTTTTGGCAGGGGCCGAAAAGATTGGGTGCGAGAAGTTCAAGAAGGTGCCTCAGAATTGCGGAGGGGAGAAGCATAACTGCGGGCACTGCGCGTTGGGGTGCTGGAAGGGTGAGAAGAAGGGACCGGTCAACTTGTGGTTCCCTGAGGCTGCGGAAAGGGGGGATGTCAAGTTTGCCGAGGGGTTCAAGGTTGAGAGGGTGATTTTTGACGTCAGGAATGGATGGAAGGTGGCTACCGGGGTTGAAGGGGTTTGGACGCCCAAGGAGGGTGGAGAGGCGGTGAAGGTGAGGGTCAAGGCGAAGAAGGTTGTTGTAAGTTGTGGGACTTTGTGGAGTCCAATTGTTTTGATGAACAGTGGGTTGAAGGTCAGCTTATTTCTCCAAAAGTGCTTTGGGTTGGAGGGTCGCGACTGACTAAAGATAAACAGAACCCCCAAATCGGCAGAAACTTGTACCTCCACCCGGTCAACTTCGTCGCTGCCGCCTTTGACGAGGACGTCCGCCCCTGGGAGGGAGGCATTCTCACGACGGTGGTCGGTGACTACGAGGATCTGGACGGAAAGGGCCACGGCGTAAAGCTCGAGGCCACGGCCATGCTTCCCAGCCATGTTATGCCTTTCCTCCCATGGGCTTCCGGCAGGGACTACAAGCTCCTCGCCGCCAAGTATCGCCATCTCAACTCTTACATCTCCATCGTCAGAGACAGAGATGCGGGATACATCTACAGAGACCCCAACACCGGCCGTCCTCGAGTGTCTTACACCCCCTCGGACTTTGACCGGGCGAATAACCTGATTGGTGTGGTTGCTCTCGCCAGGATTCTGTTTGCAGGAGGGGCAAGAGAGATTCACCCCTGTTTCCCCGGGTTTGAACCTTTTATTCGGCCAGATGACGCGGAGAAGGCAGAGAGACGGTTCAAGAAGTGGCTGGAGAAGCTCAAGGCGCATGGGAACAAGCCCCCTGGTACGACGTTTGTCTCGGCGCATCAAATGGGCAGTTGCAGGATGAGCGCCAAGGCAAAGGACGGCGTGGTTGATCCGCGCGGACGGGTCTGGGGCACGGAGGGGCTATATGTTGCTGATGCCAGCGTCTTCCCGACTGCCAGTGGCGTCAATCCTATGGTTACTACTATGGCTATTGCGGATATGATTGCTCAGGGACTCTGTGAGGACCTGAAGGAGATGGATGCTAAGCCGGCGGCGAGGTTGTGAGGTGCGTCAGAGAGATGGATATATATATATATGTGTGTGTGTGTGTGTATAATGCGGAATGCGGATGAAGTAATGTAAATAATCTAATGGCGCTAAAAGCAATGTATTTGTTATACGAGACTTTGTTTCTGAGCATCGATGTTGTATGCTTGTGGATGAGAATGGGGCAAGGAGTCAGGATTACGTCAAGTCCATTGAATGACGGAGCATCACCAACCGAGCGTAGCAAGCACATGTACATGTCAATTCGATGTGCCAACTTTGACGGCACACCCCACTCAGCCCTCAGTCTGGTCTGTTCGTCTTTAACATCAGCATTGTTTCAATAGACGAAGCCATCATCCAGATGTGGATTATCGAGCGAAGCGAGGCCGGGGGTTTGGGGGCTTGCCCCCATGAACACAAGAAGAAAGGAATTACGGTGGTAGACATCAAAAATACGTAGGACCAGTACCAGAAGAGCACAATCGTAATGCTACATAGATTTACCTCCCATACAGATTCGGGAATTTCTTTCTCTCCTCTGCCCTTGATCGGTCAATCTGATTCTGCGCACCTAAGCTCTGTGTATTTCCTTCTGTCTTACATGCTACGTATATATGACTGAAGTACGGCAGCACATAATACAGCTGAAAACTACATGTCCACACTTGCACCGTACCCGATGTTCTCCAAGCCACCGCCACGTGAATCCACACATGTTACTGCCTTACGTATATACCGTAAAATCTCCTACCCCCAAAAGTCCAAAGCCTGCCTTCCCAGGCTCCTCTGCCCGGCCGTGTTAGCATGACACCCATCCGCCACCTCCCCCCTCAGCAACTTGAACTCCCCGGGGTAGGTAACGTTCAGCGCCACATCCGCCCCGGCCCTTCTAGCTAGGTCAACAGTCAGCTGCGGCCCGGCCGCGCCGGCAAGGAAACAGCTGGCGGGGTTATCAGGGTAAACGGGCTGTCCGGTGATGTATATCTTGGCGTCGGGCGCGGCGTGCTCCCTCGCGTTGGAAATCATCTGCTTGACCTCGTCGTAGGTCGCTCCGGGGTTCTGGAAGATGCAGACCATGATCCACACTTCGGTGGGCTTCTTTCCGCTGGCTTTGGTGGCGACTTGGCGGTCGAAGAGCTGCCACGAGGCGGAGCGGGTGTTGGTCCAGGACTGGACGACGAGGCCGCCGGTACCGTAGGGACCCCACATCTTGCGGCCGTTTTGAGCGACGTAGCCTTGGGCCACGTTCTCGGCCATGGAGCAGCCGATGAAGCCCATTGTGTTTGTGGAGGAGGACTGGCGGGGGGTCACGGTGAGGGGGGAGGCTGAGGCGAGGCTGCCTGTGAGGAGGAGGAGGGTGAGGAGATGCATTTTCGTGGGTGTTTTTAGGCTTGAAGATGGTTCTTGAGATGAAGAGACTGTGAGTCTGCTTGATGATGATGATGCTGGTTTCTGTTTTTTGCTTTCTTTCAGGGAATTTCAAGGTCTTCTTATACTTGATCATGGCTGTCTAGTCGGGAGTTTCTGAAGACCGATGAGCAAGTCACGGAGGACTGGATTCCGTCCGAGTTGCTCTGTTGTAACACCGAGAGGTATCCATGACCTCAATCTCATCTATCATTGCTGCCGAAATCACTATCCGTGATTCTCAAGACCTTTCAAGTCACAGCTGTCCATATTATCAAGTCTGATGTTCAGAGCATTCTGGCTGTCGCAAGCAAGAAAGACTGAGGCTCCTCTACGGAGTATTATCTCATTGGTCAGCGCGAAATCAGGCCTATTCTGGTTTAGCCTCCAACAGGCCAAGCACAAAGCTTGTGTTCGAGAACCCCTGGCGCCAAGACAGCATCTTCCACGGTAGCGTCACGTCTGTGCGTGGGTCATAATATTAGCCACTGACCACTCCCCCCCTTCCCTACTCTCCTGTCCTGCAATCCCTTCAACCTTTCCCAAAGCAGACTGAATCTGCGCTGGATCTCCCCCTTCTTTCCCGCCGCACGTCACCCGCATATTTCCAGTGTGTGATAAATCATGGTTGGGGTTCCCGGTCGGTCGAAAGGATGCCTCACATGCCGAAAACGAAGAAAAGGTGTAAGTCAAGTCGCAAAACCCCCCTTGTAGCCCACTTGGAGAGCGTTGGTGACCGTGGCAGGGCTGACTTTTTGACGGCTGGCCGGGCATGCAGTGTGACCTCGAGAAGCCGGCCTGTTCCCAATGTAAGAAGGCCGGGGTTGTCTGCGGAGGATACGACACCCCACGTGTGTTTGTCGTCAGCACGCCAACCACTCGACGGGCGGGATACAGGTCAACTCCACAGGCGGCAGGGTCCTCATGGCAGCGCGGTGGTGGTTCGAGTCCTCCAGCCAACGAAGTAGCCAATAGCATTACAAACTCGCGTTTACTGGGCAGACCCGAATCGGAGCGCAGATGTATCGACCTGTTCTGGGAGGGATACTTCCCCACCGGAAGACCTATACCTTCCCCCTTTTCCAAGAGCTACACGTGCAGCTGGACCGGCACGGCCCAGAAGCTTTACACCGAAGACGACTCGCTGCGGTTTGCTTTGTGGGCCAACGCCCTCCTCATGACTGGACGGCGCGAGGGGGCCGAGTGGATGCTGCGGGAGGGGTCCAAGATGTACGGCAAAGCATTGGCCGGACTGAGAAAGTCGCTGGAGTCCCCGCAGGGGGCCAAAAGGGATGCCGTCATTGCCACTGTCAAATTGGTGAGCATGTTCGAGGCCTTCTCTCGCCGGGATGACAGGCAGGCGGCGGACGCCTATGAGCCTCCGGTTAGTCAGAACTGGCAGCGCCATTGCGCCGGCGAGCTTGCCCTGTTCATCGCAAGGACTCCCACGGCGCACGTGGATGGAAATTCTCACGATGTTTTTGCTGATGAAAGAGTCGAGCTGGTGAGTTTTGTTTTTTGACCTCTAGACGTTTTGGTCTCGGAATTCATTGACGTCGTCTTTGCAGGCCCTATCTGGAATCATACGACGAAAGCGGCTCGTCTTCAGTTCGCCCGAATGGAAGAGCATCCCCTGGCAGGAAGTCCCCAAAGACATGAAGGACATGCTGGTCGATGTGCTGGTGGACATGCCCGGCCTCGTCGAAGACTTTGACAGGTTTGAATCGTGCGCCGACCCGCAGACGAAAGAAGGCCTACGGCTCGCACTCGTCGCAAGGTGCTGGGAGCTCGACCGAAACCTTGGCGCCTGGTTCAGCATGATCTGTGCGATAGTCGGGCCTGGCGACCCCCCTCCAGAGTTCGTGCCAGACCTCGTCAGGCTCGTCGCCCAGATCCACGGCATGATGGTGTTCTGGACCTCCTCCATGGTCCTCTTCACCATTCTTCATATTGCTTCCGGGCCGGAGGCGCATAATATTCCGGAGAGAATGGATCCAATGTTCTTTGCGCTGAAGCTGGCCAACGCGGCGTTGCCCATCTTACTTCAACCGAGGGCGGGGTTGTATGGACAGCAGAGCGCCGTGCTTCCGCTTGAGATTCTGTTGCAGTTCAAGAAGCCTTTGGATCGGGCTTGCGCGTCGCAAGCGAACAAGGACATTTTGATGGAGAGCTTGGAGAAGCTCCAAGGGCAGTTGGGTAAGGTCGGATGGCAGGGTCCGGCGGATGCAGCGAACACGGCGAGATCCTGAAGAGTAAGGTAAGATATCGCGATGTATTCCTTTTTTTTTTCCCTTCATTTTGCTTTCCATCTGGTTGCTGTATTAAATCTCTTCTTATATCTGCTTCGTGTACCTGTTACTTATATCTGTATTTATTTTTGTGTCAAAAAACGGGGTTGTCCAAAAATATGGACCCGGGGAATCCGAGAGGTCTGGGAAATAGCAAAAGACTTTTTTTTGCATGTTTGAGTTGACAACTAAGGGAGCTATCTTCTTGAACCCGCAAGCACCGATATGTCAAGATGTGGTGGTCATGCGGCCAGGTCTTTGATAAAACTATCCAGCCCAGCCATCCTTCTGGGTGCCGCATCAAGAATTACTGCAGTAACCCACGACAAAACTCTGTCCAGGTTCCTTTATCTTGTCTACCACGTGACAGGCAACTTGATGATTCCCACGTCTCTCTCCAGCGGCGTACACTCGAGTTTATCCACGGTAGTCGCCAACTTCAAATCGGGTACCTTTTCAAAGATGGAAGCTGCGCGCGGACATCAGAAACAGTCAGTCATCCCTTTCTGGTTACGGTAGGGACAAAACTTACCAAACACGGTTTGAAGTTCACTCTTTGCAAGATGCTCTGCGATACACCGATGCGGCCCAAACCCAAAACCCAAAGCATCCTTTGGGAATTCTCGGTGCATATCGAATTTGTCCGGATCCGGGAAGACGTCCTCGTCGCGGTTGGCTGACTGGTTAGATGCGATGATGCCTTCCCCGGCCCTGATCATCTTTCCGCCAATCTCAAGATCCTCCTTTGCAGTCCTCTTCATGGCCATGGCCGAAGCTGTGTGGTAGCGACAGAGTTCCTCCACAAAAGGACCCGCCCACTTGGTGGGATCAGACTTCAGCTCGGCAAGCTGGTCGGGATGCTGGAAGAGTGTGACAATGCCCTGCAATAAGCCTTGTGTAAGCGGGCCACTCCGTGACATGGGTAATTCACGCCCGCAGAAACCTTACCAGCGCAATCATGTTGACCATTGTTGCATTGCCGGCAACCAACAGCAGAAAAGCCATCTGAACCGCGTCCTCCTTGCTCAGGCTGCCCGGCTTGATTTGCTCAGTCGCCAGTCTGCTGACCAGGTCGTCCTTGGGCTGCTCCATTCTCTTGTCGACGAGTTCACCAAGGTAGCGCAGTAGCCCCCTAAAGACAAGATGATCAGTCGTGCTTCCTCTAACTGACAAGCTGCAAATCTCTTACTGTGCAGCAGCCGAAGCCTCCCTAGCCGTCGAGCTCCCGTTGGTTCGAATAGCATTCTGCCGAGTCAAGAAAGCGAGGTCCTCGAACGGAACACCGAGGATGGTGTAGATCATCTGCGCTCCGTCAGCTTCAACTCGCAAGCCCCAATATCCGCCCAGAGACAAATACATAAGACGGGACAGGAAGCGCGAACTCCTCGACGAGATCGACGGGCCCGCTCGAACATCCCTCTTCCTTCATCTTGTCCAGAAGATCGTCAACAGTCTTTTGGATGTACGGCTTCAGCGAGTCAACGTGTTCCTCCGTGAAGACGGACTCGACCATGCCTCGGTACTTGGTGTGGTCGGGAGGATCCATATCGACAAAGGTCGGACGCTGCTTGGCTGCGAGCTTGCCGTTGGCATTTAGCTCGGGGAATCCGGGTCTGCGGCGCTCCTGCTCGTCCATGATATATCTTTAGCAAAAATGATAATACTGCAAGAGGTGGTGCACGAGCTTGCCTTGGAAAGCCGTTGATCAGTCGCGACTTGACAGACGTCGTCGTACTTGGTCACCAGCCATGCCGGGGACCCATCAAAGAGCTTGACCTTGGAGACTGGGTCCGTCTTGCGGAGGTGCGCAAACTCGATTGGCGGATCAAGACCGGAGGCGCGCTTGAAGGGGAAGTCTGGCATGCTGAGGGCGCCCATGATGGATAATCTGCGGATGGTGAGGACCCGCGAGCAACCGATTGGGGCTCTGCGACAGCAAATAGCGAGGAGAGGGGCAGTCATTCGTCTGGGGTGACTGTCCAGTAGGTTTTTATTGCGGCAAAGCAAACCGGATAAACAGGTGTCGCAAAGCACACACTTTTGTGGTTATCTCTTCCAGCCTCCCGCGTTTCTCTATCGGGAGACGTCATTGCATCGTCAATCTGAGCCAGAAGCGCGTCAAGAGTCTGATCGCGGACTGGCAGACCAATTCACTTGGAACCACGAAAAAGATCTTGTCTTGTGAGATGTTCAACATAGTTCATCGAGAGAGCTTTTGGAGGACACGAGCGAAGTCATACCACGCTGATGCTGTGTTCAACACATTGGGTGCTAGGTCAGTCCGAAACAGGAATCCATTGCAGAGACAGGGAGGCTGTTAGTGTTTGTTGCACTATAGCTCGGCCAAGCCACCTGAAATCGGCGCTTCACTAACGGTGGGGTTGACACGGGACGTCCAAGTCAGTTCTTGGCACCCCCGAGACACGCTACATGGGTGTGGGTCACCGATGAGTGATAAATACCTATGGGTGAAGTTTAGGCCAGAAGATATCATAACTGCGGAGCTGCAGCTTTATGTACCAGCTCAACCAAGTTTTACAATGGGAACATGGACTTTTTCAAGAACAAGAGCAAAACGAAAAAAGGGGTTTGGGTGGATGAAGTTTAAATATAAAAATAATCTTCATTTCTTCAGCTCGTTTGTAAAGAACGATACTCTGCGCTGTGGTCGGGCTTGCTATCATGGCTTAACGAGCGTGACTCTTTAACACTGTAGCACTCGCGCCACATAATGCGGGCTGGCCCCGCTCAATGTACGACATCGCCAATCTATGTTGCATGAGGTGTTTTCAGGGATTCTTGCGGGGCCCTCATCACAACGGCTGCTGAAGCTCGAAAATCACAGGCAGATTTCCGTCTCTCGCCCTACAGAGGTAACTCAGTCTCATTACCTAGTATATTTCGTTACCCTTGCGTTCGCAGTGACGGCCCCGATGCTGGCCCGGTCTTCATCAAGAGCCCTCTTTCGACATCCCCCATTCCAAATGCGGGGGCCATCTCCGATGCTCGGAGCCCACTGGCTAAGGACCGCCAGCCGCCGACGACAAATCTCGACCGCAACCGCAACCGCAACCGCAACCGCAACCGCGACCGCAAGTGTTCTGCCCGTTAGACCCCCTATCTCTACCCGCCATGTAGAGTCCAGCCAAGGCGACGCGAAGCACCGGCAGTGGACGAGGCAAGTTTTGCAGGATGCTGTTGCCGCTGCGGCGCCGAGACACAGCTGGTCGAGAGAGGAGATTGCGGCCATCTACCACCAACCTCTCATGGACCTCGCATACCAAGCGGTGAGATATGTCCCTTCAGCGCTCGAACGTTATTACTGACGCTGGCCCTCCATCAACACAGGCCAAAGTCCACCGTCGGTTCCACGACCCCTCCGAAGTGCAGCTCTGTACCCTCATGAACATCAAGACGGGTGGATGCAGCGAGGACTGTTCCTATTGCGCTCAGTCCACCCGCTACCAAAAGGGCACCGGTCTCAAGGCCAAGCGCGTCGAAACGGTCGAGTCCGTTCTCGAAGCCGCCCGCATAGCCAAGGCCAACGGCAGCACGCGTTTCTGCATGGGCGCCGCCTGGCGCGACATGCGCGGCCGCAACAACAGCCTGCGCAACGTCAAAGAGATGGTATCGGGGGTGCGCGCCATGGGCATGGAGGTTTGCGTGACGCTAGGAATGATCGATGCCGCCCAGGCGCGAGAGCTCCGCGAGGCCGGCCTGACGGCCTACAACCACAATCTCGACACGAGCCGCGAATTCTACCCGAGCATCATCACGACCCGCACCTACGACGAGCGTCTTGCCACGCTGGGCCATGTCCGTGATGCCGGAATAAACGTCTGCTCAGGTGGTATTCTGGGTTTGGGTGAGACGGATCGGGACAGGATTGGTTTGTTGCATACCGCTGCTACGCTGCCTAGTCACCCTGAGAGTTTCCCCGTCAACGCGCTTGTCCCTATCAAGGGCACGCCGCTGGGTGAGAGAAAGCCGATCGAGTTCACGAGCATGCTGCGCACCATTGCCGCGGCAAGGATCATCATGCCGGCTACCATTATTCGCATCGCCGCGGGCCGTAAGACCATGACTGAGGAGCAGCAGGCGCTGTGCTTTATGGCTGGAGCTAATGCCGTCTTTACGGGGGAGAAGATGCTTACGACAGAGTGTAATGGGTGGGACGACGATGCTGTCTTGTTTGAGCGTTGGGGCTTGCAGCCGATGAAAAGTTTTGCAAAGTCGGCGGCACCAGACACGGTTGCGGACCTTGATCTGTAATTTGATAGCTAGATCTTTGACTTTGAGACAACATTTTGCTTGAGCGCATCAACCCGCCTTGCCTCGTCCATCCGAGCAACCAACCAGTCTTCTATCGCCGCAGTTATCCGAATAACCTCGCCTGCGGTGTTGGCAGCGTGAAGACACAGTCGTATCCTCTCCGTTCCTTTGGGCACTGTGGGGGCGACTATGGGGCGTACCATGAATCCGTTTCGTTGACAGTGACTTGCCAAGCTGCGAGGATGGTCGGTAAAGGCCGGGATGATGGAGGATTTTGGCTCGATGGGGCTGACGCGCAGTAGATGCGACGGGGGTTTTTGTCGCTCGCACACCGCCAACAGCAGGCGGTGAGTTTGCTTGACGAGATCTCGCAGGTGTCGAACCAGTGGCTCAGCTCCGCCGTTCATGACGAATTCGTAACTAACTTCGATGCTGAGCAAAGAGGGAAACGCCATGGCGGTTGTGTAGATGAGAGTGCGAGCGTAGTTGATCAGATACGAACGTGTGACCTCGGAACACAGGATGAGTCCTTGACATGTCAGAACCACATCAGCGGATGGAATGCAAGTCATACGTACCACCCGAACAGCCCATCGCTTTGCCAAAACCCAACACCCTCGCACACACTCGATCCTCAAGACCCAGCTCGCACACCAGACCTTGACCTCTATCCCCGAAAACCCCTACCGAGTGAGCCTCGTCGACAACAACAAACCCATTTCCCTGCGGAAGCCAACGCTCCACGCAAGCCGTGACTTCTTTTAGGGGGGCCGCGTCCCCATCCATGCTGTAGACGCCCTCAACAGCAACAAAGACATTTCTATCTCCGGAACGGAAGAGATGCCCACCCGGTCCATTCAGAAGGCCAACCAAAACTGCTTCCAGCGGCCTGGGCTCCCCGTCGCCCGAGCCGACGTGTGGCGTCGTCTCCTCGCCTCTCCAAACCGTGTTGTGCATAAACGGTATCTTCTTGCCTGCGCGGCTAAGACGCATTCCGTCGTGGATGCTGGCATGAACTAACTCGTCGTACAGAATGACATCGTCTAGCTGGGGGACACAGCTGAACAGGCCCACATTAGCGTCCATGGCCGAGTTGAAGAGCAGGGCAGCCGGGGCGTTGTGGAAGGCCGCAAGGGCTTGCTCCAACAGCTCTGCCCTGGCCGAGTTTCCGTCAAGAAGACGGGAGCCTCCTGAGCCCAAAAGAGGTGGAGGGTTGGCGGAGGGGGATATTTGCGCAGCGGCTTGCAGACGTGCTAGGAATGCGGCTTTGACTGACGGCTGAGCAGAGAGGGAGAGGTATGCATTAGATGAGAAGTCTGCCATGCCGGGAGATACGAGGGTCAGACTGCGCAATATGTCGCGGGACTTTCGGCGATCCAAGTGTTTGGTGAGAGAGGCGTCTAGGCGCTTGATTTGCGACATGTTGATTTAGGTTGATGAGGTTAGACCTTGGCCAGTGCTGAAAATCCGCTGACATTTCTGAGAAAAAGAAATATCATGTTCCACGAAATATCCTGTCCCACACAAAAACTGCCCCGATCTCGGGGCTGGTCTGTGCCGACCCAAAGCGCTCTCTTGCATTTTAACCGCTGGTTGCGACTCTACTTCATCTCGAACTCACCTCCGCGGTACATGTGCGATAGGCCGGAAAAACACGCAACATCGAAACCCCCCAAAAAATGACAGCATCGCCGCAATTGGGCGCTCTATTGCATCGCTCGTTGCGTGTGTACCAAATATGGGGAGCAAACACAGAAGTCGGCAAGACCGTCTTCAGCACGATCCTCTGCGCGCTTACCAGCAAGTATAGGCCATATGAGAAAACAGCATTCCTGAAACCGGTATCCACTGGACGAGCGCAGGAAGCAGACGATCGGTGTATGGGGGATCTTTATAGCTTGCGGCTGAGGGTTCTGCTAATTCGCATCATAGACGTCTAGCCCTTCTCCGGCGGCATCGCAAGAAGATAGCTCAAGCGGACAGGTCTGATATTGCTTAGCCATATTGAACGATTTCTGCCGGGCGTTCACGCAGAGACGCTGTACCAGTTCGATCTTCCCGTCAGCCCTCATCTCGCAGCCCAGGTCTCGCAAAAGGTATAACAACTTCTCAACCCGCTCACTTAGCCCGTCTTAACAATTCCAGAACACACCTTCAGACGGAGAGATCCTTTCCAGGATTTCCGAGTTTGCTTCCTGTCATGCTTCGCCCAGCCGCGGATGGCTCTTCATCGAAACGGCCGGCGGCGTGCACTCACCAGGCCCTTCCGGCACCACACAAGCCGATCTGTATAGACCGCTTCGCCTCCCAGCAATCCTCATCGGAGACGCCAAACTAGGTGGCATCTCCCAAACCATTTCCGCCTTCGAATCCCTCAAAGTCCGCGGTCACGACATCGAGCTGGTCCTTCTATTCCACAGCGACACCTACCAAAACCACTCCTACCTTGCCTCTTACTTTCAAGACCACTCCATCCCCGTCAAAACAGCCCCCCTCCCTCCTCCCTTCTCCCCCAACCCCCAATCCGACACCCGCAACATGCAAACCTACTACACCGCCACCCTGCCCTCGCTGTCTTCTATCCCCTCCCTCCTCTCCGACTCCCACGCAAACCGCATCTCGCGCCTCCAATCAATGCCCGCCGCTGCGTCCCAAACAATCTGGTACCCCTTCACCCAACATCAACACCTCACCCCCGACAAAATCGCCGTCATCGACTCGGCCAAGGACTCCCACTTTGACACCCTCGTCCCCGCCCCCGTCCCCTCCGATTCCCTCCTCCGTCCCTCCTTCGACGGCTCGGCCTCCTGGTGGACGCAAGGCCTCGGCCACGGCAATCAGAACCTCGCTCTCGCAGCGGCGTACGCGGCAGGCCGCTACGGGCACGTCATGTTCGCGGAAGCAATACACGAGCCGGCGCTGGCGCTGGCCGAAACTCTGTTATCCGGGATGGGGAATCCGAGGTTGAAGAGGGTGTTTTACTCGGACAACGGGAGCACGGGGGTTGAGGTGGCGGTTAAGATGGCGTTGAGGGCTTCGAGGAGGAGGTACGGGTGGGAAGGGAAGGCTGGAGTGTTGGGCTTGAAGGGGTGTTATCACGGAGATACGATTGGTGCGATGGATTGTAGCGAGCCGGGGGTGTTTAATGAGAAGGTGGAGTGGTACGAGGGGAAGGGGGCTTGGTTGGACGGGTCGGGGGTGAGGTGTGAGAGAGGAGTGTGGGTGGTTAAGGGAGGGGAGGGGAGGGAGTTTGGGACGCTGGGGGAGGTTTTTGATTTGGAAGGAAGGGAGGGACGAGGGGAGGGAAGGGGGTACGAGAGGGTGATAAGGGGAGCTTTGGAGAGGCTTAGCGAGGAAGGGAGGAGGTTTGGGGCGTTGATGCTCGAGCCGGTTGTTCTGGGGGCAGGTGGGATGCATTTGGTGTAAGAAGCTCTCACCGAGACGCGCCGTCGAGCTTTTAACTGACTGCTGCTTAGGGATCCCCTATTCCAAAGGACGCTGGTCAAGGTCGTCCGGGCTTCACCGCAATTGTTGGCCGGAAAACACGGTCACGCGCATTGCTCCAACGACGAGCTGGATTGGAGCGGTCTTCCGGTTGTCCATGACGAAGTCTTTACAGGAATCTATCGTCTCGGTCGCTTCAGTGCTGCCTCGTTTCTTGGCATCGATCCTGACATATCAGTCCACGCAAAGTTGTTGACCGGCGGTCTGCTGCCGCTCAGTGCCACACTGGCGTCTGAGAGCATCTTCCGGTCGTTTCTGAGCGACGATAAGAGCGAGGCCCTTTTGCACGGACATAGCTACACGGCTCACGCTGTTGGGTGCCAGGTGGCCCTGGAGAGTTTGAGACGGTTGTTGAAAATGGAAAGGAGCGGGGAGTGGGATTGGGCTCTTTCGACCAAGCGTAAAAGTGATGATCAATCACACGGTGCGAGCTTTATGCCGCCTGATCGGGTGGGATCCGTGATTTGGTCGGTTTGGAGTCCTGAGCTGGTCGAATGGTTGTCATGGCAACGCGAAAAGGGTGTTGAAGGGGTGTGGGCTCTCGGGACGGTCTTGGCAATTCACATGGGCTGCGCTGGCGATTCCGCGGGGTACAAGAGCACCGCTGCTAGGGGCCTTCAGACTGCTTTGTTAAGAGGCTCGAACGATGATGGTAGTGTACACAGCCGGGTTCTGGGCAATGTGCTGTACTTGATGGCTGGACAGACGACGACGGAAGAAACCGTCAGGCGGGTAGAGCGTCTCGTCAGACGGGGTTTGGGGGATAGTGCTCGATAACGATTCGTAATCCCTAGCAAACAGAGGCTGAGCGGAACAGAAGATCAAATCAGAATTGATAAAGTGTGTGACCCAGGGTGAGAGCGCGCATTGATAAGTTTCTTGGAGCCATCAAGGACCTAACAGCAGATGGTATCACGGAAAATGGGGATTATGCATCGACTTATATCCCATTTAACGCTAATACCCTTAGCCGGATATGCCTATCGGCAGAATCTTTAAGCCAAACGACAGATGCTCCTCGCGTTGGATCACAGAGATAGCAAAAGGAGGAAAGACCGGAAGTTAGCGGACGGATGGAGAGGATTTCGAAGACGCTTAACTAGGGGCTTCTCCATTCTTCAGTGACCTCTTCTCCCTGACCGGTTCGCTGGCGTCACCGAAGAGTAACGGACCGCCCGAAGCTAGAGGGCGGAATACGGATAAACCGTGTTCCGTTCGGAGGCAATTACTGTATGGAGTGCCACGCAGCGATGCCATTCTCATAGAACCTCGTCATGCTTAGGTCATAGACTCTCCCCTCCCCGCCTCCCAGAGCCTAGAACTCATCTTCGCAACTCATGTTTGCAAGTGTAACGATGGCTCAGAGCTCAGGACTAAATAAATGCCCCCGTCTCTCTTTACGACCTAAGAATCAAAGTCTTTCTGTCCTGAGGGAAAATGGGCCTTTTTCGACCCGCCTCGCTGCTCCTAGCAGCCTTGTCCCCCCTGCACACCGCAGCGGCCCACGAAAGTCCCTGGCTCGGCTGGGGCGGAAATCGGTACAACAACCGATGGGCTTCCACCAACACGCGAATCTCCTCCTCCAACATCGGCACGGTCTCAATCCACTGCCAGCTCCCCGCCCCGGGCGGGGTAAGCGCAACACCCACCGTCGTCCAAGGCATCGCCTACTTCCCTGTTTGGAACGGCTCCTTGGTCGCCCTCAACTACACCACCTGCAGCGTAAAATGGCAGATCAACGTCAGCCAAATCATTAGCGACTTCGCACCCTTAACCCCCATACAAGAAGCCCTCATCTCCTCCTGCTCACGCTCCTCGCCCAGTGTCGACCTCGCCCAAGGTATCATCTACTTCGGAACCCAAGCACATGCCCTCGTCGTGGCCGCCGACCTCACTACGGGCCGTGTTTTGGGTCGCAAGCAAATCAACTCCCACCCCTTGGCACAGATAACCCAAAGCGGTACCCTGCTCGGCGGTACCTATTACACCGGCGTCGCCTCTGCCGAGGAGAGCGTCGTCGGGTATACTCGCAACTATACGTGCTGCACCTTTGTAGGCAATGCCGTCGCGGTGCGTTTCAGTCGTTCTGCAAACCGGTTTACCACCCTCTGGGATGTGCCAATGCTGCCGGCCGATGATCCATCGGAGCCGGGGTTCTGGTCCGGCGCCGGCGTGTGGGGCAGTGCGCCTTCGATCGATCTGAGACGAAATCAGGTTTATTATGCTACGGGTAACGTTTACAGCGTGCCGACGAGATATCTGCCCTGTACGGCCGAACCGGCAGATCCGTCCTGCACGCTGCCGGCGCGTGTGTGGCAGGAGTCTGTCCTCGCGCTGGACCTTGACACGGGCCGGCCGAAATGGATCCGCCGGCTGGGAGCGCTAGACGCATGGACGGTAGCCTGCGTAAAAAAGCCCAAGGACGAGGCGTTGTGTCCGATGACGCCGGGGCCGGATGCCGATTTCGGCATGGCGCCGGCGTTTGTTCCCTCTGGGGGAAGGGGCGGGAAGGATGTGCTGGTTATTGGGCAGAAGAATGGGAACCTGTACAGTCTGGCCGCCGATACGGGCCGAGCAGAATGGGCGAGCGCAGTGGGACCGGGAGGTGTGGCGGGGGGTCTGATGTGGGGTGTTGCGGTTGATGATAGCGGACCCGGTGGGAGGGTCTATTTTGTCGAGAGCAACTCGGAGGGTGTGCCGTGGCGGCCGCAGCCGGCGAACGATACGGTTATCACGAACAGTGCGTATGGAGCTGCGTCGCTGTTGTCTGGGGAGGTGCTGTGGCAAACGCCTGCGCCAGAGGGATACGGGGCGATTAATGCGCCTACAGTTGTGGGAGATATCGTGCTGGCGGGGAGACAGACTGTTCTCAAGCTTCGGTCGGATTTGACAACGCTGAAGCTTGGGGCGGGGTTGATAGCGTTGAAGAGGGCGACAGGGCAGATCCTGTTGGATTTGCCGCTTGATGCATACTTCCAATCGGGGATTTCTGTGTTTGGGGACTACATCTTCTTTGGTACGGGGTATCACGGGGCGGCGGATGGGTCGTTTTATGTGCTGTCTGTGATGTGAGGGAGACGATGAAAGGGTGCAGTTGATGGCAAAGTTTCCCACGCGGGTTACTAGTACTCCCGTCAAGAAAAGAAGACTCACAATGGAACTTGGTGCTAGCTGCCCCCCTCAATCCCATAGAGTCCTGCACTTGCACTACATCTCTAGGCTTGCCAGGATCTGACCTCAAACAGTAGGCCCCTCAACTTATTATGTGTTGCCCCTCTTTGGGTCCTTTCACCCCCGGCTTAACCTCAGCCTCGTCACCCTTGCTCAGCTTGTCTGCCCAGTCCGTCTGCTAATCCTCTGAGCCCCTTTAGTCCCATTTCTGAGTCCTGGACTTGGACTGTCCTTCGTCGCTGCTGTAGTCACAATTGGGCGTGTAGAAAAAAGGTCGTGTATAATATTCTTGTGTGTTCTCGCAAAGAATTCCTTGGAACGCGGGACCCTTCAGGAAAATCCTTTTCTAGAATACAATGAATTCCAGATCAGGCATCAGGAGACCCCATGCCTGCTACACCTCCATGAAAAGCTTCGTTCTTTACGACAGGATACGGTAAAAGTGCTGTGCTGTATGCCTTTTCTGCGCTGATCGGCGGCGAGATTATGGTCTAGACTAGCCTGTGACGAAGCTAGCCCGAGGAATAGGAGAAGGAGATAGTTAGGAAGGATTGGAGGGTTGGGGAAGGCGGGGCGAGGTGGAGGCAGTTTGAGCGGTTTGTATGGGGTTGGAGGGTCGGGGTAGGTTGGGGTTGAATCCGGCCACATGTGCATCCAGGCCAGCAACGCCCCAACCTAACCGGATTGGGGCTATGAACGGCAGCACTAGGATTCTGGAATAAGGGATGGATGTTGTAGAAAAGGTTGTGCCCAAAATGTGATCGGTTATAACGTGTACCAAACCAAGAAAATCTTGTACCTCCATAAACATCTCGCCACAGTTGGGAATAATACCTGTAATTGACGGGCGGAAGGTGGCCTGGTGAGTCCGTGTCCTCTTTCAAACTGTCAAGCGTCAGACTGCGGACGTTACGCGGCGGCGCAGGACGTGAGAAACCCATCTGTCAGTGTTGCTGCCCTCAAATGCCTCGCAGAAACAGTACCGCTATGACCGGCACGACCATGGTGTTCTTCCAGTCGGTCACGGCTTGGCTCTTCTTCGATTTCTGGAAGCCAAGGCGAGCGCCCAGCAGAGGATCCGGGACCGGCTGAGGCAGCATCGCCGCCGCTGCCATGATCGAAGACCCTTGGAGCGAGAAACACGGTTTCGACGAAGCCAATCCCCAGGCCTCGTCGGGGTTTATGACTACGAGGGTCGGCTATAGGCAGTGGTGAGTAGCAACTGGACTCTCGGACTGAGTGGAAGCACAGGGGTCCGCAGCATGTCGGTTCTGGGCAGCTGGAAGTGGCCGAATGTGGCATTTAAACTTGCGCATACTTGCTCAACCACTGCCAAGGCTCTCCTTGCAGCCTTCTCTTCCCAAAGCAGTCATCGGTGGGCATCAACACCACGATCCCCGCATCCTGGGAAATAAAATGCTGGGCTTACTTCCTGAGATGTGACCCCAACCCCAGGTCCAGCAACTTCGGACTCTGCTGCAGCTGCTGCATGTTGCTGACCGTGTCGGTCTTCGAAGCACAGCCCTCATGAAGCGGACGCAGTCTTTGCTCGTCATCGGCCTGAGCTGCGGCCTGCCGTGCCGGGCGAGTGTTGGTCTTCCCGGTATCACGAACCCCATCGACGACCCGGCGTGTGCCTACGCTTGCACCGGCTCGCTCTCGGGTTATGCCCTGGAGTGCTCCACCGTGGACCATAGCCGACACAGCGACCACGGCCACGGCCCGGCCATCTACACGTCGCCAGACTGCCGCTCTAACGACACGCCGTACCTCACCACGGTGGCCTGGTGTTTGCGCACCAAGTGTGCACCGTACCACGTGCCCACGTCCCGCCTCGAGGCCGTCTGGGAGCAAGAGACGACCGGCGATGCCTCGGTGCCCGCGAAGTGGAGCTACACCGAGGCCCTGCTCAACGTGGCCGACCCTCCCACGCGGCAGCTAGTCATGGGCGACACCATTAACGCCACATTGCTCGCCCCAGAGTTCTGGAATGTCTCGTTTGACACGGCCGTCGTGATGGCCTACGAGTCCAGGATGGAATCTACTCTCGGGTGCGTTGCCCGTTCTCTGACTTTGGGTGGTATCGCAACTTGGCTGACCTGCTCTCTGCAAATCTAGGCTCGTTCTGTTGGTAGTTGGCTTCTCAGTGCCCATTGTGCTCACCGCGCTGGGATACCTTCCCTTTGTGAACAGAATCCAGGACACGGTTCGACCCTACATCACCTACCCCAGCATCATAAAGAAGCACCATGTGCAGCCGCTGCCATTCCTTCTCGGCAACGCGCCTACCGTCGGCCAGGCGCTATTCATCACGCTCATGATCGTGCTTAATGTGCTTGTCTCGGCCGTCGGCTACCACTCTTCGCCGAGCCACATGTGGCTGCAGAACCAGTGGCAGCAGACGGTCGGCTTCCTCATGTACCGCACCGGGGTTCTGTCGTATGCCATGCTGCCGCTGGTGATCCTTTTCGCCGGCCGCAACAACATCCTCCTGTGGCTCACCAACTGGTCGCACTCGACCTACCTGCTGCTGCACCGTTGGGTCGCCCGGTTGTTCATGCTGCAAGCGCTGCTGCACTCGGTCCTTGCCGTAATTCTCTACAAGGATATGGGCATCTACTCGGCGCAGGCCACGCTGGACTACTGGGCTTGGGGTGTGGCCGCGACGGTTCTCGGTTGCATAATGCTGGTTGGGTCGGTGCTCTACGTACGCCAACGGTGGTACGAGATCTTCTTGCTCGCCCACATTGTGATGGCCGTCATTATTATCGTCGGTTGCTGGTACCACGTCGTGCTGCGCTTCCCACCGGACGGCTCCGGCTTCACGACGTGGCTGTACGCCGCCATTGCCGTCTGGGCGTTTGACCGGGTGGCCCGGCTGGCGCGCATTGTCAAACACGGCGTCCGGCATGCCAAGGTCACCGAGATCGGCGGCGGCTACGTGCGCCTTGATATCCCTGGTGTGCGGTGGAGCGCCTCCCCCGGCCGGCACGTCTACGTTCACCTCCCAACCGTCAACATGATGCGCCCCTGGGAAAGCCACCCGTTCTCGGTCCTTTCTACCTCCATATTCCACCCGCGACAACAACAACATCGATCTCTCTCCCTTTCCACCCAATCCCCTTCCTCTGTCTCCCCTTTTGGCAGTGAAAACAACCGACAAGAAAGCAATGACCCCAACCCGGACGTTGAAAAAGGCTCCGCCACTACCACTTCCCCAACCCCCAACCCCAACACGGCAACACAGCGCCCGGCACCAACAACAGCAGGAATAACCCTCATCATCCGCCGCGCCTGCGACCTCACCCGCGCCCTCCCCTCTTCCTCTGCCGCCCTCTTGACCCTGCTCGACGGCCCCTACACCAACAACAAAACCCAATCGATCCTCCGTTGCGACCGCTTGCTGCTGATTGCAGGCGGCATCGGAATCACAAGCATCCTTCCATGGCTGGACACGGGGCATCCCAACATCAAGATTGCCTGGGGAGTCAAGGACAGCGCACGCTGTCTTGTCACTGAGTTGGCACCCGTGCTGGGGAGGGTTGGGGAGGGAAATAAGGAGATACGGGTTGGGCGGCGGTTGGATGTTGAGGGGTTGTTGAGAGAGGAACAGGAGATGGGTTGGGGGAGGGTGGGCGTTGTGGTGTCTGGCCCGGGGGGGTTGTGTGATGATGTTAGGGCCGAGGTGGCGAGGTTAGGTAGGGCGAATGCTCGGAGAAAGGGGAACGGGTGCGCGTTTGTGCTGGAGGTAGATGCTTATTCTTGGTGAGGGTGCGAGGTTTTGTTTTGTTTGCGATTTTAAACTTGGAGCTTGCTAATGTGTGTTACTGACCATGGTGATGGGAAAGCTTCAGTTGCAATTGCTTTGAGCTGTACCATCCGTGACACTTTGCACCCGACTTGGTCTCTCAATTACCCATCCCCCAAGACCGTTTAGCTTCAATCACTTGCAAGTTCTTGCTGATTAGTGTCATCATGTGGAACACTCGCTAATACAGACCTTGTTGCCCTACGCACTCACTCGATTCGGTTTCTCCACCTGTCACTCATTCGAGTTCCAAGCCGTGGCCTCCGACCTTGAACCCAGCACCGTCCGTTAAGAAAGAAGATACAGTGATAATAGGACTCGAGATTGAAGCCCATCGTCGTACCAGAGAAGCAGGGACTTGACAGCCGTGAACAAAAAGTCGGCCTCTGGGGCCGCGATCTCGGCCTTGCTGTTAATGTAACGAGCCATGAATTGATGAGGTATTGTTGTTGTATCGAGAGAAAAGAAAGAGATCGAGTCACAGTCGCTGGTTGGGACGCTTCTTTGGCTGTCCGAGATCAAAAGTCCGTCGCGTGCGGTTTTCGTCTGTTCTTATTGCGCGCGAATCTGGAGGAATTGTATTGGAGAACGGTGAGAGAAGTATATCTAAAATTTTGGACATTAGAAAGGAACGAAACCGATGGTCCTATTCATCCCACATATCAATAATGACCGTCAATAGATACACCGCTGTGGGCAAATGAATAGGGACCCACCCCTCGTGTATCTCCCTTCTCACCCTTCTTGAACTTCTTGGGACATGTCATTCTTCTATCCTACATGACACACTGGCAATTAAGAATCACCGAAGCACCAGCACATGAGGAGCCCGGCAAACGTTGGCAGTCGCAATGCCGTTACCGTCGAAATTCCGTGCGCAGTTGTTCTAATCACAGGCTTGTTGACGTGGGAGCTTGGTGTTCTCGAATCACTAGCCATGGTGAGGGGGAGTAGGGTGACGCTTTCTTCCAATCATCACATAAACCGAAAAGCCTCAAACCCTATCCAAATTGAGCCACGGCCTTTTGTCTTGTTCGTGATAGCTTCGTGTGGATATTATAAACCAACGCTTGGACGCTTGATAACCCCAAGCGTCTTACACGGTGCCTTACGACAATCAATCAAGACCAAGCTGTTTCAACATTGGGCCATCTTACTATAACCACCCAAGTGCTTGCGGAAGTCAGATTTGCCTTGATTTATGTCGCATCATCATTCCGGCTGACATCATATTTGATGCTAGCAAAAGGTTTAAAAGTCCGGTTCATTCCTAGCATAACCGGTTCAAGTCAATGGTACTGTACAAGCAAGACTTTCACAACAGCTAACAGTCCCCCATAGCCAGAGCTTCGATCAAGGATGTTGCCTTACTTCTTTCTGCTTATAGCTGCGGTTTGCGCTCTTCCTCAGAATGGTGCCGCAGTCCCAGGTGGGTGTGACGCCGCTGAACGCCGCTCCTCCGGCGACGGAAAACCCGGAAATTCTCTCGACAAACGCGCTGGAAGCGGTCGGAGATACCAGCTCTCGACGGTTGGAAACTACGGAGGCGCTGGGAGCCTCGTCCAAGTCTGCGACAACAACCTTGGATTCGTGTTTCGCGCTGGCAAGTATCCGTCCACTTCGGGCCAGGCTTCATCAAACCCTGAGAATCAAGACGACGACGGAGCTGATGATACCACTGCCGCGAATCCGCAATCGGCACCCAATATCCCAGGTATTGGCGCTATTGTTCTGGGACGCGCTTACATCGACACCAATTCAAGCAGTGGACCGTTGGGGGGCACGGCACCCGAACGCCCAGAGAGACGTGTTTCGCTCACCGCGTTCCAGACTCCAGTCGCCGGAAATACGTACCACACCGAGCACGTCTTTGAGCTGCATATTATCAAGGACTTCTTCGTCTGGCTAGTCCGGAACTCGAACCAAAACCCCCCTATCACGTGCGACGAGCTTGCGAGGGTATTCAATGTCCGGGATATTGGGATATACGAAGCGGGATCTCCCACCACGCTGGCAGATGAGCTGATGCTACAGCTGGCTTGGTTAGTCCATGATCCAAAAACTTCAGATAAACACAGGGATAACACGGATTTCTGATAATTTCTCTCAACCATAGGCACGACACAGACTTCCCTGAAGGTATTGCAGAGGCCTCCCCCAGCACGGCGCGTTTACATTCAAGGCTGGGCCATCTATACGTGCTGGAAGCTAGCCTCAATCTACTCAAAGGCAGGATCATGAACGGTCGACCTTTGGACGAGGCCAATCCCCTGAACGCAATGCTTCCTGACCCGACCGCCTGGCTCAACTGCATTGAAATCTTGGATGAGATACACGCTGTGACCGAGTACATCCACCACCCCGCTGTTGTTCTAACTTGGCGAAACGCAACCCGCAGTGTCCGCGCGTACTTGGCGGATAGTCGAATCGAGTCAGTGTTGCAAAGCGATCGGAACCGGAATTGGCCTCAACTCTGGGAGACTTTCGTCAAAGCATGGGTTGAGAAACGGGAAGCCGACCTTGTGGCCTGGTACAGGGAGAAGGCAGACAAGTGCTTTCAGTTTGTAATTAACTCTGACATTCTTGGTAACCAGTTCAATTCGGATGAGGAGGAATTGGATCGCTTCATGGATGACCGATGGAAACCGGACAACTTTAGGTTCCCCCCGGACTATGCCGACTTTACTGTATCCCAGAGAGGTTGAGCTGAACGGGAGGGTACGGTATTAAGGAGATAAATATAACTTGACAGCTCTGGAAGCTGTAACACTAGCAGGACTAGTTAGTTATCAATTGGAAAAAGAAAAAAACAAAAAATACATCTACAAACGATGAACAATCCTCTGTCTATTCCAACTGCTCATGACATACGCTCAAACGCTCTCACACACAAAACAGCCGCAAAAGAAGCCACACTCTCCAACGCAACCCCCTTCCCAAACCCAAAAACAAATAACGCAACCATACAAACCATAAAACCCCACAGCAATCCGGGTTTAAGAAGGTCCCGTCTTCACCAGCTGACAAGAAGTCAGGAAATAGAGTCAGCGCGCAACCGAGCAAATATCCCAGCATTAACTGACAACCCTAATAGAACGTGGCTTTCCTCTTGTTGATTTTCAGACAAATGATTGCCATCGAGGACAAGAGCATCAGCTGGGGCGTCTGCCAGGAAGACCAACCCCACTCTGGCTTCCAAAGGCAACTACAAGAATCAACGCACCGGTGCAGATGCCTACATACGTCCGCAAGCAAAAGTAGGTTTGTCTTTTTCCCCACTTCCGTCCCGGTCCGTCCTAATTAACCTCGGTGTCTAAATGTACATGTACGTGCAGCGCCTGTCTGTCCTTCGACTACGTGTAAAACAAGACTTGACCATGAATAGGCAGTATGTGGGAGTATACCTAGAGTTAGCCGATACCCCGTTCTGCAAGGCATTTTTACTGTATCTCGTATGACATCACCATATACATGTAAAAAGTCGATTGCTCTTCCGAGAAATATGTGGTACTGGGCATGTAAATGGGCTCGGAATGGGGCTTGTATCCAAAATCAATATAATAATCCGTTATGGCCTCAAGGTCCTTCTTGCCTTGCTACAATCTGGCTGGAATTTGCAAGGCATTTTTACCCCCGTGGGAAGCCTCCTGGGCTTCCACACTTTCTGGCTTCCTTTCCCTCGGTCGGGGGCCTTCCTCGGCTCCGACTGCTACTAAGAGTACAGGTCTTCTGACTCAGAGGTTCTACTGCAACCTTCACGCAGAGCTTTCCCGTGTCGGTGACCTCCCAGGCCAGCCATCCTCCAGGGTGCTCCTCCTCGGGCGCCTAGACCTGCAGGATGCGGTCTCCTGGCGTTGCCCTGCTATATCGGTAGGTTCAGCAGGATCCTTGGCATGCTGCGTGTCCTGTGTGTGGTTCTGGCGCACTGTGTCGGATGTGGTCAGCGGGATCCGTGTGACAGAGAGGGGTTGCGTTTTGAGACTCCTAGGATTCGGTACGGATGGTGTTTTTTTTCACTTTTTTTTTCACTTTTTTTTTCACTTGGTGGGTGGTAAGAATCTGCCAGTGCCGCTCACCATATACACTTTATTGTTCACTAGGTTCACAGCCCGCGAGGCATCCCATACACTGTGACTGAGGCGCACCGGACTTGGCCCTGTTGGTCGCCCAACTCCAGCCACTGGTGACGGACAAGTTGAAAAAGGTGATTTGGAGGTATAAAGACCCCAAGTTTCTCCAAATTAAGCCTACGTTAGATCTAACATGGAATATAGACCATTTCCCCCCTCACCGTGCCATCATGAATCCAACCGCTTCCCCGGTCTCCATGGGCTGGATCGGGCCGCACCCAGATCCGGGCCAGGACAGTGAGCAGTTCCAACCAGAGCGTCCAATCCCTCGCTTCCTGTTCCGCATCACCTCACCTTCCTCCCACGGCGTGACCACAACAACATGTGTCAAACCCCACGCCTCGCTGGGTGGGACGAGACAACTCAACTTTATGAACAGAAGGCCCGACGACGCAGCACAGCTCCTTCAGCATCATCTGCGCTGGTTCAAAACCACCCTTGGCGAAACTTCAAACCTCGTGACCTGGACGTCCGACTTGCACTGGGGCTTGAATCTTGCGCTTCAGCATAACAGCAGCGGCAATCTCGGCGGCGGGACCCCATTGCAACAGATACGAATCCTAATGCTCGACACGAGCGGGATCGAGCATCGCTTCGTCGACGCCCTCGAGCTGGTTGAGCTCATGGCACCCTTCTACCAGCACGATTGGCATTAGTAGAGTAAATGGACACTGGGCGATTTGGTCCCGCTGAGGAAGGGTGAAAAAGGTGATTGGAAGAAGGGCGATTACTTGTCGCAGGGTGAGTTGATTGTCGGGGGGAGGTGCGTCGAGACCACTATGGAACGGATTGTCGGAGCAGGACTTTACGACCTCTATCCTGAGATTGAAACAGAATGGCGGGTTCCGACGAGCGATCGAGATGAAATAGGGAAAAGGGTGAAGTCGTTGAGAGTCAAGTTTGGAACGCGGTGGAGGGAGACGGCAGAGAGCGACGTCCAGACTGCACTCAACATCGGGAGGTGTTTTGCGCATGACCAAGATGATGGACGTACCTTGTATGTCACGGTTATGGTGCTCGGGTTTGCCCGCAGAGGCGCGGGGGACGATCTTATTTTCGACGGGCTTGAACATTTGGTGAACGGCGGTATGTGTGTTTTCGATTTGGGTGCGAAACGCAACAGCATTTGTTGGTGCCTAGGGACTGACACCTCTCTAGACTCTAATATCGGCGCACTTGTCACGACTTCACAGTGGTCTCCTGATGAGTTGAAGAGGGCCAAGGATATCATGTCTGGTCTGCACGAGTATTGCAATGGTCCACAAGAAGATGATGATGAATCGGTGGACTCGCTGGGACGAGACTTTGCTTCCCTCGGTCTGTGAGATCAAAAATCTGGTGCTTTGGGATTTGTGATAACTGGTGTTTATTATGCACGAAGGATTGTAAGAGTTGTGGAATATATTCTTTTGCCTTTATTTTGCTACCGCTTGATTGAATTATCACAATTGCTGCCAAAATGACCGCATCCTGCCGTCCACAAGATGTCAAATCCCGTTTGTCCCTCAGCAGCGTGCCAGTACTGCCAGTACTGCCTGTTACCCGACTGCGACTCTCAAACAACGACGCGATATTCGTGGTACATGTATTTAACCAGGCGTGTTTCGCTGAAAAAGTTGTTCCCTCGAGGTAAAGAAAGCTCTGTCGGGCGGTGGGGCCTGGCCGGAGCGGTACGTGTTCAGGCCTATGGCGGGTTGCCGACGGCTACCTGTGCTCTCCGTCCGGGATGATGCGGCCGACTTGGGCCAGATCTTGTGCCAAAGCTTTGTAAACAGCGGTTTGGTCACCAAAAGGCAGACGCAGGTGATGGCGGTGTTGACTTCGATCGAGTTCCAGTTGGCAACAGCGACCAGGTCCCAGGAAAAGTCGGGCGATTTGAAGACAGCTTTGATCCAGATGGCGCGGAGGACGGAGATGAGGCAGATTCTGGAGAAGGGTCAGCAAAAAAGGGGTTTCCTTTATGTAAGAGAGAGGCGAAACAAGTGCACGGCATACAAGAGGCCCAAGGCGAATATGAAGAGGAGCATGACCTTCTGCCCCAGCGGCACCGTCATGCGGAGGACGACGGGTATCGGCAAGAGGAATATGAGAAAGTCGGTGCCGATGTGGAATCCAATCATGAGCCACATGTAGCGGGGGTCTCGGTGGCAGCTGCCGGTCACGCTCGGGTCCCACACTGCCTGGATCGGTATGCAGAGCGTCATGGTTGAGACGAAGCCTGCCACGTTGTAGACGACCACAATTACGAGCACGACGTAGGCGGCTCGCCGGGCGTAGTTGTAGGTGAGAACTTGGATGTAGAGCAGGATGATTGACACCTTGGAACACGCAAGACTAAGCTGGTAGAACAGGATGGTTATCCAGGATGCCTAGGATAAAGGATGGTTAGTTGAAAATTGAAATGGCCCGTCGGACAAATAGCACCGAGCTCACCCTGCCGAAATCCTTAAAGTCTTGTGGCATCAACGTCCACGTGTGGCGACCAAGCGCCGCCTTGGCCTCTAAAAAAGACATGTCAGCATAGATTCTTCTGAGGGTAAAGAGGGGAGATGGCTACTAACGCAGGATGGTACCGACGGTGGTTCCGGCGGAAAGGAGCTACACCCAACCGTCTGTTAGCAAAGGAACGTTCTTTGAGCCAGGAATAAAGTCACGAACCCAGGCGGCGAGCACGAACCAGTCCTCGGCTGCCAATACTCGCACTATCACCATGCGCGTGTAAAAGCGAGCGGCTAAAGCGACGGCGGCGAGGGCCAACGTCACCACAGCGCAGGCGATGACAACGCCCGACAGGTCGCCACCATCGCTGTCTGGGGTTGGAGGTTCAGATCGCGGCGACCACATATCATCTCAATGAGCCGCTGTCTTTGGGCTCATCTGTGTAAGTAGATGATGCTGGTGATGCCAGCAAGGAGGTCCAGAAAGGGTTTCAGGAGAAAGTGGATGATCGAAGTTCCCATGGTTTTAGTGCCCACCCGGCTCACCGGTTTTGACGCACTGACAGTGGATCGTTGGCTCCGGGGATCTGCACAACCTGCTGAGGCTGGGGGTCGTTGGCGCGTTCCGACCGACCGGATTGATGCAAGCGTCGTATTTAGTGGGCGGTGTTGTGAGGTGCCAACGAAACGTCAATGGATTTTTTGCGCGCGGATCCGCACACAACTTTTTTTTTTTGATCATTCAAGACCATGCTCCTCAGTTTTTCATCGAATATTTAACTATTTTAACTTCCACCACAAATAAAATAAAAAAGTACTTATACCATTAAAAAGAGCTCAATTACTTGTATCAGCCGGTTATTCTAATTTTAATTTTAAACGTGGTTGCATAATCCGTGAAAATATGTGTTGGGGTGAACAAAAGTTGTGTGTGAACCCGCGCGCAAAAAATCCATTGACGCTTCGTTTGCACCTCACAGTGGCGCTTGGTGGAAATTGGTACCGGGACGGGGAACTTGGCATGATGGGCCGGTGGCTGCGCTAATGCATAATAACGATGTCAGATCGGGGCTGAGATTGGCAGAAACGCATGTTATTATGTAGTTGGATTTTCTCTTTCGAGCACATGCAGCTGAGACGTGAGAGGGCGTGGCAATATTGGGTCTAATTGGGCATCTTTGTGGCGCTTAGGGATCGATCGGTTGTGAACTCTGCCCAAGTGCCAAGGTGCCCTTCTCGTCAATTAAAGTGTCCATGGAGAAAATATGTCTCTAATGTCTGCTGTGGGCGTGTTTCATGTAGCTCCGCATTTTATCTATCTCGGTGTCCCAACAGTTTGAACCATGGAGCACAGCGCTTCGGAACGTCTTTCCAACTGTGCCGATATCGTTATTGACCTCAATACGGACATTGCTAGTTTACGAGTAAGTGCATAGATGTACATAAGAGATCGACACACCGCCAAAGCCGAGAGCGATCTTCTAACTTAGTCCGCCATCAAAGGTTCTGGTGGCATTTGTCTGCTCTGCCACAATCACAGTTATTGCTGTTGTCTCCGGTATCTCTCCGGGTCGCTCTGCAATGAGTACATGACACCACTTGACCACGCCGTCATCGGCTGGACAGATGACACTTTTGGATCATCCATTCGGTGGGCCGCGGACAGCTACGGACAGCTGGCGACGGTCAATCAATTGGATAAAACTTACGCTCCAAAATGCAACTAGGCCAGTCAGAGCCAAAGCCCGTCTATTATGGCCAACCACTGGGCAAGAGGCGGAACTCGAAGCAGCCACAAGTCCCGGGCCGGCTCTCCCGCCAGGCGAGGCGCTTTCAGACACAAAATTCCTGGCCAGGCAACAGGCACTCACCCAGTTCATCCTGATGCTAAGCGACCAACAACTCGTCACGGGCTTAGCCATTCTAATCGCCGGCATCGCCAAGCGCCCCTTCATCACCGCCTACGACTTCAACATCGTCTTCAATCTCGCATGGCTTTCCTCAACCACCCACCTGGCCACATTCTGCGCCCTCCGCAGGCATTTGAGAACCCACACCCTCCTTCGTAACTTCCACGTCATCGTCGTGCTTGTGCAGGCCCAGGCAACCCCGAGTGTTTGTTGGCTGACGACTCGGGCATCTCACACCAAGTTCTATATGCCGAGTTCTTCTACCCTCAGGACTGGAGCGACCTTCGCCAGTTTGTGTTTTTGCAGATACCACTGATTGTGGTGGCTCTCGGGTATTTTAGTCAGATATGGAGACTGTACGTCGACCGCGACATTTCGACCGGTCTTCCTCGACGTGTTGTTGTGAGCTCGCAAAACCACACGCAATTGACAGTTGAGCAGTATCACAAAGTGGCTGCTGCCATGGATCGTGCTTCAGTTTTGCGTCAGGCGGAACCGATAATGCACTTGCTTCATGGCTCACCGGCCTGGCAGGAGGGGGTTCCTAAGCCGCGGCTCTTCCGGATCGCCCGAGCCCTGTGGAGCATGGCTGTCATCGTCCTTCTTCAAGAGGGCGTGTTCTTGCGGTGTTTGGCTGCGGTCGGGTTTAGCTTTGCCTATGGAATCACCGATGTTGTTGCTTGGCGCTGGATGCCGCAACCAGAGTTGAGGCCTGATGACCCGTTGCCTAACCATTCGAGTACTAGTAGCATGGAGTTCGGCCAGCTGTTGGCTTTGTTTCTGCTGGCGTTGCCGTTCATGTCTGCGGTGGAAGTGTGGAATGGTGAGTCCAGTCTTTTCCGTTTCAGAGCGTTCAACTACAAGTAGCACGAAGGGACGTTTCCTAATTCCTCTGAGTTGAACAGAATATAAAGAAAAGCAGCGGCGGAATCCAAGTGATGGTCTTATTGATCGTTCTTTGATACCAAATATTCGACCACGAGCAGTGTTGCCACAGATAACGAAAGACTCCGAGATTACAACTGTGCGTGAGGAGTTTGAGCGCCACCAAAACGACACGATCGAATACCTTGCCGGTGATGTCTACAGAATTCTCGATCCGAAAGATCGGGAATCATTTGCAGCAACCAAGGACAGTTCAGCGGGATTAGACTTGGGAGAACAGATAAGGAACACTTTGATGCGATATCAAAGGTTTAGAGTCATCGAAGCCGAGATATCCCAGGGGGCGAGGACAGTAATCACTGGCAGCCTCGGGCTGGGCATCATCCTGGGTATGGCTGCCGGTCTTATGTTCCCTTTGGACTCTGTCGATCTCTCGCCTGTGGGTATCGTCACCCTAGTTCTGATTGCTGTTCACTGTTTGCTGCCGATAGTCAAGTGGTATCGTCTGCGAAAGCGTTTCATCGCTAAGGATGAGCAAGAGACAAGAGTGGACCGTGCTGTTCACATTGGATTGGCCCGGCTTGAGGAGGAAAAATCGTCCCAGGGACAAAGCTATTGAGAGGTTCTTTCATCTTCAAACCCAATCTTGGAGACATGAGAGCGAGATTGTGTTTCAGCTGTTGGTCATAAGATCGGACCTGCAGATGGGGCTACGTGATTTAAGAGAGATGAATGGAACCAATCATATTGAATCTGCCAATGACGCCTCGTTTTCTTTTTCCGACAGGTGTCCGCCGCAGGAGCAGCAATGACTTCGAAGTCACGCGGATGAACGCTGCCAACGAAGAAAACAAGGTAACTATGCTCGATAGTGACCAGTTTGGAGTAGTTGACTCGGGATTCTTTGTCAAGCTTTTTGGTGCGGGTTTTGATCTCGACTCGCACAGGAGCGAAGCCTAATTCAGGTTCGCCATGGATCCGAAACGACCTGATACGCAATCCCATGCGTTTTTGCCTTGACGCCATTTTTGGTGCAGGCCCGATGTCCATAAGTCAGAATCGGTCTGCTCAATATGTCAGATGATAGTGCTGCGATCCAAAGATTGATGCTGGTGCTGCCATTAGGCTACCTACACGCACGCAGGTGCTGTGCTCCTCGTCGCTGGCAACGACTATGAATCTACGAAAGGAGTAACGGCAAATGCCAGTGTCACCGCTTTCATCACCTTGTGATCGTGTTATGCCTCCTAGAACTGAAAAAACTGCCGCTGGTGAAGACTGCTACCGTTCTAGCTATGAGGTTGATACCTGCATGCCTTTTCGAGATGCCGCTTTAGACTGTAAGCCTTCGTAAAAGGACCTTTCTTACCTTGCTCTGATCTTGAACACTGAGGATAAGGGCAGTAAAATGCTGGTTGCTGATAAGCGGGATGATATTTCTCCTTTAGATGCCGCTGAAGACCTATTTTCCTGGTAAAAGTGGTTGGGCAATAGACACAGGTAAATTTTATGTTTGTGGGCCGGAGAGAGCTATTATTTAGGTGTTAACGGAGCTAAATCGCGAAGTAATTATTGTTTAGTTATGGCATACTTAGTTTGAGATGATTGCTCTGTAAGCCCCTGGCTACTAGATGTAGACGAAGCTGGCAGGACCTGTCTGACGATGTTGCCCATTAGTCCGGCCTGAATGCTCTAAGCCGGGCGATGCCTTGTTATCACTGTTGAGCGGTCTGGCGTATCCAGTCCTGCGATATCACTTGGATGGCTCAAAATAAGAGCACCGCAGGTACCCAAATCTGTATCTCCCACGGGTTCAGACCAGTAGATCTTGAAGACCTGTACCGTAATAATTATGATTAATGACAAAAACCTTCCTCTAAAGAGGTTTTGTGAAGTTGATCTTATCAGCAAAACGTAAACGACGGCCTGGTCTCACGACTTACTGCTCATCGCATCTTGGAAAGGGGTCTGAGTTCTTGGGGTCTGTGATGTCGGTACGTGCAGCTCGCCCACGAATCTGTCGCGGTATCCATAGGATTCTTCTGTAGAAGATGGCACGAAGGCGTCTGCTTCCTGGTATATATCCTCAAAACCCTCATACTCTTCGTATTTTGGGGCAACTGCGTCTGTAAAGAGGGTTTCTGCCTCCAAGTCAGGGGCCGAATATCTTTCATCAGACTCCGAGGGACTTGGGCCGCCATTTAACGAGCCCTTGGACGGACTCTTGCCCTCTCCTGGTGTCGGAACCGCTCGTGTTATCGTGCCATGCGGTCTGCAGGCCACAGGTATGGATTTGTCAACGATTTGAAGATCTGCGAGCCCGGTTATGACGGATTCCCGGGTTGTCATGCCTGTAACGTCAAACGACGCTCTCCTAGAGGAGTTGTTGGATGAATACGGGGATGAATATGGGGTTGAAACTCCTGAAAGATCTCTAGAACGTATAAATTCAGTACACCTTGCCTTCCATCGCATAATTCGCAGTGAGATTCAACCTACCCTGGCACCACCTTTTCCTTCTCTCGTGCCTTCGGAAGCCACTCGTGAAAGGCTGCCTTGGCTGAGTTTCATCGATTCTGTGGCTCAGGTTGTAGCAACTCCCGCACAAACGCCTGTCCATGAGGGCTGACTTGGTGCTCGCCGAGTTTGTCGCTGGTGAATGAGAGGCTGGGGGTTTGGAAACACTAGCTCTTTAGTAACGTCGATTTGGCTTTTGACTCGTTCCCAGCACAGTTCTGCCCGGACGCTCAACTCTTCAAGCCTGGCATCGGCGTTTCGGAACGCCTTGTATTTTCCCACAAGATCATTACCACGGCTGTCACCTGCTCAGCCACGTGAAGAGCATTCGGGCTGCGGAGTACTACTTACTTGATGCAGAGGTCGATCGCTAGAATAACCGCAAGAGTTAATTCGGCCATCTGGTACTCCAAAAGCTATGCCGGGTTGGCCTGGCTTCAGATGTTCAATCAGCATCGCACGGTAATTGACTCAACGCAAAGACCTTTCATGCGGCGGGGCTGGGTTGAGTGGCTGCATGTGGGAGCGGGTGACGGCGAGTGGGATGAATCAGCCGAGGCAGCCTGGGCACCTCATCAGGCACCTATCGAGGCATTTTCGACCCAGTACCTACACAGGTACGCATCTCACGTTCTGCGACAAACACTGAACCACGAATTCAACACCTACTAAATAGAGACTTAGCAATGGATGCACCGCATGCTCCCCGAACTTCCTTTGGTGGACCACAAGTACAGTACATTCCAATGATGCCAACAAACTCTTCGATCTTCGACAGACCTCAGAAAAAGGGTGACACGTTTGTGGGTTGGCGTGCTGCAGTCAGCAGTGCTTGCCAGGACCGAAACAGGAGAATGCAAGTTTGGAATTATTGCCAGTGTGGTGAGGGGATTGGCCAGAGCGAGTCCAAGTCACAGCCTCGGAAGCCGAGCATATGCGTGGTGTCGGAGTGGCGGCTCAGCACGAGATCGCGGGGATTTCTCGCCAGATTATTCATACCTGCAACGACGGATATTTCAGGGGATTTTACATCGTTGATTGCATGTGGATTGATTTGCAATCTAGTGCCTTCTGCCTTCTCTTCTTCAGCCGGTTAGAGGCTAACAGTACTTAATATACATGCTGGGCAAACCCTCGCCAGGCTTCCGGTGCTTTTTCTTTTTTCCTATTCAAAAGTTTGTTCGCGCCGTCGCCAGATTAAACCAATGGCGGGCGCTGTCCCTGGGGATCTCCCAAACTGCACCGATGTGCACCTCGAGCTTGATCCAGATATTGCCGGACTGGGGGTAAGCTGGTTCCCATACTGCGAAGAAGGTTTGAAGCTGTCAGGATTCTAATTTTGTCTGGCTTTCGCAGGTCACTATCGCCTTCATTTCGTCAGCAGTAATCACAGTTATCGCGGTCGTGTTTGGGTATCTGTCAGGAACACTTTGCAACGAGTACATGAACCCGTTTGACCAGGCCGTTATCAAGGCAACCAAGGCTGGAGTTACGAATTTCAGTCAAGGTCTCAAAGCCGTGCTGGGGCCCCCAATGGAGTGGGTGGTCAAGCCAACCCTTGCATGGCTGAGCGCAAACGTGCTCAGATCGAGCGAGTCAGTAAAAGTCAAGATGCGACAACTCTTCCCGCTTCTCGGGAAGCAGGCCCCTGCGGCAGCTCCGTTACCACCCGGAAATGAGCTGACGGCCAGAGAAGAAGCTCTCACCCAGTTTATCCTGACTTTGAGCGATCAGCAGCTCGTCACAGGCATGGCCATCCTGATCGCTGGAATCATGAATCGGCCGTCTCTCAACGTTCTCGATTTTCGTATCTTGTTTCGCTTGGCGTGGTTCTCATCCACCACCCACCTGGCTACCCTTGGTGCGCTTCGCAAATACTTCAGGACTCACCGAACGCTTCGAAACATTCGAGTGGCTCTCATCTTGGCGGTATTGGTTCTGCTAGTCTACTGCGGGATGGCCAGAAACTACTACCCGCCCGGCCCAAGCAACCCTGAATGTCTTCGAACGGGGAATTCCGGCGGGGGCCTGCAAAAGTCATCACTGGTACCCGCAGACGATGGCTTTTTGGGTTATAGCTCTTTGGCGACATCACTACTGTTGGTCGCAGCTGGATATTGCGGTCAGATATGGAGTCTCTACCACGAAGGCGGATTCTTAATCCTGCTGCCGCAACAGAACACTTCTGTCGACAAGTACGCATTGCCAGCTGACGAGTATCTAGCCGTGGGATTGGCCATGCAGCGCGCTTGGCCGTTGCGCAAATTGAAGGAGATACCAGTATTGCCACCAAATGCAGGTTGGACGGCGCGTCTCAGCAGTATCCGGGACAAGGGCTGGATTGCCTGGATTTTGCCAAGCGGCATGTTCCTCTCGTCATTGAGCAATCTCGCTTTTAGTTTGGCCTTTGGTATCTCTGGCGTCATTTCCTGGCGTCAGTTGTCGCAGGGCTCGTCGACTGGGAGCTCAAACGCAGAAAAAATGGGCTTTGGCCAGCTGATGGCAATTTTCCTGCTTTTGCTGCCATTTCTGGCCGCTGGAGAATCTTGGAATGGTACGTTTAGTCCAGACAGTCGAAATTAGAGGGTGGCGCGTTTGCTGACCAGTCCCGGAATACGCATGATGGGATGCGGATAGATTATCGACGAAGCCGACTTCTGATGACGACAGAGCAAGGCTATTATAACGGCCATGGCCAAATGGCATCCGCAACTGACAATTTAAACTTGCCGTCGGAGATAACTGCTGAATCTGACAGCTCCGCCGTCAGAGCTGCCTACGAACATCATCGGAATGACATGGCAGAGCTTTTGGCGTGGCAGGTCTACCACATTCGGGATTTCGAGGCAACGCGGGCGCCGGTGGGAGCAAGAGAGGCGGCAAAACTGGCCAGCCTGATGAAAGACGCTTTGCTTGAATACCAGGGCCTCAAGGATTGCGAACACAATATCCCTACCTTACAGGTCTTCGTGTCTCTAGGGATGAGGGTGGCACTCTATGCCTTTTATGGCGCCATGGCCAGGTCTGGCACCATGGTGCTTGTTGGCCTGACAATATTGTGCTTCTACGCCATCGACTTGTCTTGGCAAATATCCGCCACAAGGACGCTCAGGAAGCGGTTTTGCGCCAGAAACGACACTTCAGACCGTCTTCATCAAGTTCAACATCCAAACGACCAAGTTTATGCCGGCGAGAACGAGTCAACTGCCCGACTGTTGACTCGAGTGACATGGAATTGAAGCATTCCGGTTCACCAAGCCAAAAATGAACGGTGCCAAGGCCCTGAAATTCGACTTGAGGCGCGACAGAGACTGCAGGTGAAATATATTGGGCAGACCGGAGCAAGTTACATGTATTATTATTTTTTTTAGCTGTCCTTTCCATATCAGGCCAGTGAAGCACGCAACTGGAAGGCTCCGACGGGGAGAAAAAACTGGGCCGCAGGGAGAATGCACGGTGCTGACAAAAGATATGAAACATCATTCCCCCCATAATTAACTGCCCAGCTACACAGACACAGTCTTGGGGTCCATTCTCACACAAGCCCGGCCGTCGCAGTGTCGGACCCATCCCCGCTCGACAGGTAAAGCATCCCATCGCGTATTAAGCCTGAGATATTCTTCCTGCCGCCCACGCCCGCCGTTCCGTTTTACCTCTCTCTTGGCGCCGCGACGGTCGTTTGGATAATGGTCGCCGTCACGGTGCCTGTGGAGCCGAGGACCAGGACGTTAGCCGTTACCGTGATTGTAATGGTGTCTGTGAGCGAGGCCGTGATGATCCGGGTGCCCGTTTCGGTGGCGGTTTCCGACTCGAGGATGGTGGTGGTGGTGGGGATAGTGATGGGAACGGAGATGGTTGTCAGGGCCGGGGTTTCAGTGACGGTGACGGTTACGGTGGCGGTAGATGACGAGGCGGTGACGGTCTTCCGGGTTACTCCCACGCACTTGCAGACCGAGACGTACTTGCCCCATGATTGACAACCTGCCGAGGCGTAGCTTGGGATGGATGGTTCCGGAGTGGTGCTACTAACCGCTGCCGGCTCGGTCTCTGCGGCGCGTTCCGCGATGCGGGTTTCGGTGCTCGCGGGGGTTGTGGTTATGGACGTGACAAAGACGGTCACGGTAGCATACGGGCGGGTCGTGTAAACCCTGGATATCTGGGTGGTTGTGGCAGCCGTTACTGTGGTGCTGATTGTGCTGAGTGTTAGAGTCTCGGTCGAGACGGTTAAGGTGAGCGTTTTAGTCGAGATGTCCGTTTCGAAAAAGGTGGTATACAAGTAGGCCGTCTGAGTTTCCGTTGCAGTCTCGATGACAGTGGTGACATCTGGCGTAATTGTTACCGTCTCGATGAGCGATGAACAGTCCTGCTGGCCGTTGACCAGAGGGTCAGCGATGGCCTTGAGGCACTGGTTTGTGCGGCAGCAGCCGGCGGATGCAACTTGGAACCATGCAAAGGCCGACAGGAGGGTAAGTACCTGCTTCATTGTGATGATGACAGGTTTAAAAGAGTGACTGAAGTGAGTATGCCTTGAAGTGAGTGACCAAAGTGAGGGTGGGAAAAGACGAAATCTTTTGGTTTGGTTCATGCACAAGAGGGACGCACTTCTTTCGAATATGATTCTCGACCTCCTTGGCGCTGACAAGGGGGCTGGACTGTTGGGACATTGGTGGAAATTGAGAATCGCCATGAATGGCCTTGCTTGATTGGTCCCCTTTCCCGGAGCTGAACTCAGTGCCGCAAATGTGCAACCATCAACTCGCAAACACGCCTCAGAGCATACCTATCCTGTTGTTGATTCTGCCAAACTTGGTTAATTAGATGCCAACAATATTGAATCTTATCAATAGTCTAAAGCAGTGTTCATAGCTTCATCTGCCAGTGCATAAAAGTGATGAATTATGGACATCCCGCTCGCTTGGTTCCTGCTCGCGCCCTCTGTATTTGATCCAGGCCTCTCATCGTCTCAAACCCAGAACTTCCCTGCTTTGCATCCAAATTCCGACCAACGTGATTCTGATTCTGTCCCTCGCTCATAGGAATCAAGAATATTGCGACAACTCAAATTCTCTCCTCACAACGTCCACGGAATCTCCAGAGCCCCATCCTCCCACCCAGTGACGCACCTCACTTTACCCCCAGACCCATCAGTCAACAACCGGAAATAAATCGTCCACGTTTTCTTCGGACCGACGAAAGGCTGCGCAGCACTGGCCCGGAAAAACTCAGACGTAGTCCTGATTTGCCCCCTCTCGCCCCTGAAGAACCTCGCGAGTTCCTCCAACACCGAGGGAGTCTGAACCCGCTGAATCCCGTACACGGCCGCCAGGATCTCGACCTTGCCGGTAGCATCCCTCCATGCAGTGGTACTAACGTTGACAGATGACAGCTGGGGCGTCCCGCTCCAATTCCATCTGTTCTTTTTTGTCTCGACGTGGTCCTTTGGAGTGATTGTGAAGTTGATCTGCGGCGCGAACTGCGGGACGTTGAGGAGGTGGATTTCGTTGCTGTCGGAGTACTTGTAGATGAGCGAGAGTGACTTGACGATTCCGATATTTGGGTCCGGGATTAGGTCGGTGTGCATGGTGTGCATGTTGAGCGTGATCGTGTCAAAGTCTTCTGAGGAATCCGGGGTCACCTGCATCTGGATTTCGGGAGTGACGATGACGCCTCCCCACGTTGCGGCCAGGATTTGGAGTTTCGGGGGGCCGGGCATCTGGTGTGAAGAAGTGCCCGCAACATCTTCGTACGCTGGTGGCCTGACGTCGGGAACTTTTGTATCGCTTAGGCCCTGTTCGGACGTAGGCATGGTGCCGTTGGGAACTGCGTGCTCCCAGTTGCGATGGGTCATTGTGAGCTAACTGTTGGGGGATTTAATTATCATTCATGAAACGTAGGTATTTCCTCTTTTTTGTTTGGGATGAGGTCTTTGTTTATAAGATCGTGGTCCGAGGAAGCTTCTGATGGTGGGTGAGTTGCTGCGCCGTTGGTTATGACGTGGATCGTTGCATTGTTGGTTCCCTCACTTACGCGTACAGCATTAGCTTGGCGTGTGTGAAGTCGTCTGATTTGTTAGATTTCGACATGCCACATACCGAATCCTTTGGAGCCTGCAACATGACTTGGATTGTACTTAGCTCCGAACTGGAAAACTCGACAAGAAAACCTCACCAAGTCTGGTGCTTGTGTCAAATGTCTAAACTTTGGTGTCAATCAACATCTTGGACAACCATGATGTGTTCATGCTCATTCTTGGAACTGCACCGTCGCAATGGGAGGTTGTATCCCTGGCTTGTGAGCGCTGAGAGATTAGTAAGGGATAATATCTAGCAAGTCTTTCTGTTTTTGACAACTGAAAAGCGCCTTTGTTGAAGTGCCGTATCCGATTCTTGCGATTCAATCTCCAAGTCATCCCATCCTGCTTAGGTTAGGCCAAGGAACTGCTATTTGCCAAAAAGAAAAAAGAAAAAAGAAAAAAGAAAAAAGAAAAAAGAAAAAAGAAAAAAGAAGGATGAGCATATGTGATATCCAACTGCCTTGGATCATGAAGAGAACAGTGCATTCCGTACGTTCCTCTCGGTGAGATAGGACTCTTACTAGTACCTATCGGCTTAGACACGAGACACCTCAACACAGACAGGACATGGATATTTAAAAGAGAAACGCGATTAGAGTATCAAAAGAAAGTCGGTCGCCTGGTGCCCACATAGTGGCGCAGCTGGCAGAATTGGTGAGTGGGAGCAGAGCTTCTCTTCGCAAATCCATATGATCAGGACGTATCCAAACATCTGTGATCGGTTGTTGCGCGTGAACAACTCGAGAACCACAGGGCCAACCAGCGAAATGGATCCCTTTACTGCAGATCGGAACAGCTTCTCCGGTCGCACAACTCGGTATCTTCTGTGTCAAAACAGCGACAGGGGTGAAGGAACTTTACGATGCATGTGGCTCACGGCGGTGGGCGCGCAGGGTTTCCGAGTGTAAGGCTCTCCTGGAAGAACCCTCTGTCAGGGAACGGTCGAAATTGTGCTCTTGGTCTCCTCGAGGCATTATACAGAAGAAGGGCATTTTCATTCTCAAATACGGTCATTACAGAGTCCCAACATTACTCAACCAGAATGGCAAATTGCATAACATCGTAAATTCGTTACCAAATTTCACAGGTACCTAAATGTACCCATTCTCATTTAATCAATCATAATACCCTCATCAAATCCCATCACGTCCCCAAGATAACCATCCTTCCATCACCACCTACTTTAGAAAGGAGTCCAAGGCCTGCACTTATTCGCAGCGCAATACCCATTGCAGCACAAACCCACGAACTGGCCGTTCCTGTAGCAGTCCGAATAGATGGGCACGCAGAAGCCCTGGCAGCTGACGCTGATAATGGGAGCGGGCGGACCGACCAAGACCTGGTTCTCGTTGCTGGAGACGCTGCCGACCAGAGTGACGGTGCCGCTCGCGGGAGGCTTATAATTGAACTTGCAAAGACGGAAGATGTCGTAGTTTGTTGAGCCGATGATGTTGACGTTTAGGTTGTTTTGGTCTGAAATAGGTACGTACTGTTAGAAGAGATGAGCTGAAACAAAGGAGAGAAAGGTAAAAACATACTGGTCGGGTGTGTAGTTCCATCAGCAGGGATTGACATGGTGTACGACGTAGGGCCGGCGTAGAAGGTGAGCTGGACGGTCTGAACATCACGTTCCTCAAGAGGAATAGCACCGGCGGAGGCTAGACCGAGGGCAGCAGCTAAGACGGTGAGGTACTTCATGTTGAAGTTGCGCAGGTGCAGAGACAAAAAGATGTTGCAATCTCAAGATCAAATGTTGTGATTTTCGTGCTTGAGTGGACAAGACAAAAGTTGCTGTGTCCCAGAAACTGGAGACATCCTGAGACTTTATACAAAAAAGAGAGTCTCCTTCCCCTGCCATTGCACAGGGGGGAGAATCTCCCGACTCGCTCATGCCTGAAAAAAATAACAGTAGCGAAAAAGCTGAACCGTCACGTTCACACAACAGCCCAAAAGAGAGAGAAACTACCGTCAATACGGTAACTAACGCTTTCCAGCGTAACATCCTATGTGCGTGTACCAGGATAGAAATCTGCTAACTCCTCAGAATACGAGGACTCTCAAAGCTTGGCAAACCTCGTGTTACGGAAAGCGTGCTGCAACACAAGCGATCAACCGATTAAAGTGTCTTGGTGTGCGGGTGACAGGTGACACTTCACTGCGGTGTTCCCACCCCAGTCAGGCCACACAGACCACAATCCAATCACATTCCGATGGCATCCTCCTCCCCTCACCTCTTTCCGTCAGCTTTAGCGTCTCTTTTTGTGGGGGATGCTTGTTGCATTCGCATATACATATTACCCGTGCTACCTAAAAAACAACGGAACAAATCGCATCGTTTCCCTCCATTTCAGCCATCGGGGAAAAATACTACATCACCCACCACTCAGCTCACCCACTCCCACTCTCACCCGCTCCCACTCTCACCCGCTCCCAAAATCCACATCTCCAGCCCTATCACTTCCTCTGACATTTTTTTTTTTTGTTTGACATATTCCGAGTCGCACAGCATGCGCTGGGCTGGTTGGGATGTAACGGGACACAACGAGCATTTCCCGGATTTTGTTCGTATGCGATTGGTTCCCCAAGGCACAAAGGGGTTTAGACCGGGGAATAATCACCTTGCAGATCATTGCCTGGGGTGGGAAATAGAAACCACATGTAAGACGGGGTTTAATTATGCCTCCATGCCGAACTCCCCGTTTTTATCTTTATTTTTTTTATTTTTTTTTTTTACTTCACCGACATTAGTTGTAGTACATACTCGGGTCCAGGCCACGTGCACTAAGAAATCCCTTGCGCAGTTTGGTTGGGTTTTGTTAAGGATTTGGCGCAAGCAATCCCTTAGTGCACGTGTGGGCTTGAAAGTCAGATGAATCGCTCTTTACAAGATGCGGCTGATCACGTTCGGACTTTTGCAATCTAGAGTCGGAAGAATCGGATCGAAACATTGGAGCTGCACCGAAGAGCGAAGGTAAGAGACAGAAAAGTAAAATGCATTCAATGATATCTAGGGTATTCTCAAGCAACGCCGACGACATGAGATGAAGCAAAAGAAAGAACAAACCCTTCCCCCTAAACCCTCAACTTCTTACCCGCAAACAGTCCAACAAACGCTAAAAGCCTATAAATCGTTCCAATGGCCAACAACACGCCCAAGTTCATCCAAAGCCTTCCAAGCGTGAACCCGGTCGCCTTCGCCGCCAGGTCGACGTCATAGAGGTAAGCCAGCGGAGACACGAGCTGGCCGAAATAGACCTCAGCCAACCACACGCCCGGACTCGACCTCCACAACCACTCCATTTTCCTATTTTTACCAAAACACCACAAATGCGTCAGTATACTTTCACATCCATTACGTATTTTTTATTAACGAAAAAAAAAAAAAAAAAAAAGAAAAAAAAAAGACTTACCAACCCTTCACTTTACTCAACGGCGGCGCCGCCCCGCTTAGTATACCCGTAATCAGAGCAATCATGGTAGCGAACAGCGGGGCGTCCTCCCGCTTGACGACCATGCTGATGGCGCTCGCCAGCCCAAAAATGCAGTAAAAGTAATCCAAATTCGTCAGGAACGCAATGCCCCACGGGATGATGGGGCTGCTGAGGAGTAAGAACGGGGTAGTGAAGTGCAGGCAGGACAGCGCCATCCTCGGTACTACCGAGACCGTCTTCGCGAGAAAGTATGCCAGCCTCGAGTGCCCTGCCTCTGCCTCCCTCCTGTGCAGCAGCATCTCCTCGGAAAAGACGCGCACGCCGGGTGCGGCCGCCACCAGGCCGATGGCTATGGCTGTGAGCAAAGCCATCTCGGGCGCAGACTTGAAATCCGATGCGGTCGACAGGATCTCGTACGGCGGGTGGTACGTGCCCGCAAAGAGGATCCCGTTCTTGGAGTTCTTGGCCAGGCCGAGGAGGAAGCCCGCCAGCGTGGCGAGGCCGAGCTCGAAACAGAGCGTCGCGAGGTTGCGGTATTGTTGTAAAAAGGCTCGGGTCAGGCAGAGGCGGAACTGTTTGAGCCGGGACGAGCCGCGCTTCTTGAGGAGGCGCGTGATTGGCACTTGCACACTGCTTTGGTCCAGTTTCAAGGACGTGATTGAGATGTTGCTCAGCCGATGCTTTAATCTGCTGTTGCTCTCGCCAGGGACATGAAGCGTCGCTCCCGAGTCTGAGCCCGAGACGGTATTAGTTGTGCTCGGGGCGCCGCTGTCTGGAGTGCCCGGACGGGAGCCTTCTGGTGTGTCGATTCCGACACCCTGAAGGGTTGCGCTGGATGCTGCCGCCCAGTTGGCTATCAGCGCCTCTTTTGATATGTCGCCGGACTTCTTGTAAGGCCGCCCGTTTCCCGTGATGATATCGGTTACCACGTCGCCGAAGTTGGCGTGGGGAGGAACGCTGAAGCCCATCTTCTCAAAAAAGGGACGGACCCCGTCCTCGGGACCTTCGTACAGCTGTTGGCCGTTGCCGAGGAGCAACAGATCGTCCAGCATCTCAAAGATCTCCATGCGAGGTTGGTGGATGATGGTGATGACGGTCATGCCCAGCCGGGCGATGGCTTTCAGTGTTCTCATGATTGAGCTCGCCGACGTTGCATCGAGACCCGAAGTGGGCTCGTCGAGGAAGATGGCCATTGGCGCCGCGGCGAGCTCCATGCCAATGCTGACTCGCTTCCGCTGGCCGCCGCTGATGACGGGCTTACCCACGCTGCCGACCAGGGAGCTGCTGACGTGTGAAAGTTCAAGACAGTCGATCACCGCCTCGACGTGGTTCTTGATGTCTTTGTCGCTCCACGTCGGGGGCAGCCGCACCCTGGCCGAGTGGATGATATTCTCATACACAGTCAGCTCCGGCAATACCACGTCATCCTGGGGGACGTAGCCAATCAGCTTCTTGTACCGCTTCAGCTTCCCAGGCACCCCGTTGACCTTGACGGAACCGTGGGTGTACTGGGTCTTGCCCATCAGCACGTTGACAAACGTCGACTTTCCCGCCCCCGAGCCGCCCATGACGGCAGTGAGCGAGCCGGCGCGGATGCAACCGGTGATGTTCTGGAGGATAAATTTGTTGCCAGATTTGGGCTGGAAGGCGAGGTTCTCGTAGCCAAACGACAATCCAATATTTGATGCGTCGGTTGCCTTTCGCATCGAGTTGACAAAGGCCTGGATTTCTGGAGACAGGTTCTCATCGTCCTTGTATGCCTGCGGCGGTCTATCCATGGCGCTTTGAAAGCCAGCCCAAATGTCCGGTCGCGTGCCGCCGCTGCCGGTCCTGGAACTATTCACGGTGCCCATCTCATGATCGACAAGAGGCTCGTGGTCGTCCGAGATCCTCCTATACTGCCGTCGCGTCAACGCTCTTGCGAGGCCACCGACGGTGATGTTTTGCTTTTCCTTTTTGATGTTGTTCTGGTGTCCGTGCGTGCTGTTGGACAGCCCGTCACGGAACCGAAGCAGTACGATGCCGATGATCAGCAGAATGTCGACTGCGATGAGTACCCCGATGGGAATTAGAAACCTTTCGTATGAGGAGCCCGCGGGGCAGAGGCTGCCAACAGCGCACGGGGTCGGGGTCGCAGCTCCAGGTTGACAGTAGGTCCCTTTGGGGCATTTGATGGTCTCCTTGCCTCCCGCCGGGCAGTAATAACCACGTTGGCATATGACGGGCTCGAAGGGGCCCATACCGATATTGGTGCCATTGAGCTCACAGGCGCGACCTCCAAGCCTGGCCATCTGGCACAGAGCGAAAGGCGGGCAGAACTGGGGAAGCGAGTTGACCGTGTTGTTTAGACACTGAAACCCTGCGCGACAGCCGTTTTCCGTCCAATCCGAAACGCTCTGGAGTTGCAAGGGGACGGCGCCCGGTCTCCAGCACGGCGCCGCATCTACCGGAGCTTCGCCCCGCTCGGTCTGCGCAACCGCTCGGTAGAAGGAAGTCGAGAAAGAGGTCCTGTTTTCGCCCGTGCAGGCCTTGTCCCACACGCTCAACCTGTCCGTTCCTGGAACAAGCGACGACGTTTCGTTGTTCCACTGGGAGGAACTACCATCTCTTGCCGGGGGGTTGGAGGCATCGTAGAGCGGCAGACCGAAGATATCGTCGCCGCTCGCACTATCATCGCTTATCGGCTGGAACCACTTGCCGCTCGTTCGCAGGATTCTCTCCGTGCTGACGTCTCCCGTCCGGTTCTGCGTTCGATCCCCAATGCACCTCCACAATATTTCCCCCCTCTTGTCTGGTCGATACTCGCGCTGGCAAAGACATGCCTCGGTGTCGAGAAAGGTTGGCCCGCGAGCAGGCTCGCGCGGGAAGAACGGAGCTTGGAGTTCTTGAATGAAACCAAAAGAAGAAGCGTCGCCACCGGCAGTGTTGTTGAAGCGTCTGGTGCCGTTCAGGCCGATATTGCCAAAGACGTCGTCGAAGTTGTCCAGATTCTCGGCCATGGCGGCAACGGTGTCGAAGAGTGTTCGGTATGCGACGGAGCCATTCAAGTTGCCGCGCGAATGCCTGTGAAAAAAATCCAACAAGTTATATAAAACAACACCAGAAAGATCGTCAGCGAGTCCGAGGCAGCCAAGCCCGCCAAGGGTTTGTCATCTTTGAATCCTGAGTGAGATTGAGCCCCATGGCTGTGTCAAGATGATAATAACTTTCAAGGATTCGACATGGATTTCAGCGTGACAGTACGTAAGGTGCGAGGATCAGAAAATGCGACAGCGACATGGACATAAGCCGAAGCTCGGATTCGATAACCGGGCACAGAGTGACACAATGAAGCAGAAATGCACAAAGTAAACAGGACAAAAATTCATCAGGTGTTACTTTATCATGGGTACAAATATGTTTTTGTTATAACGTAATCATCTTTTGTGACCATCCTAACTTCTTTTTAGCTTGCACTTGCGATATCCGTAACATTTGTCATGCAAGCGCCTTAATCAAGCAAAGAAATTATCTGTCAGAGCTGAGCCCTCTCCTTGGTAATTATCGCTCCCATTGGGTCGTTTTCGGCAGTCTCAACCCCTTGAGCATGATCTCATAGTTGGTAAGGAAACCCCACATCCCCACCGCCCCTCCCATCAAGCTCATCCTTCCTCCGGATCTAAGCGTCCCGAATCCTGCCTTGATACAGATATGAACTTGCACATTCACCAGGTGGTGTCATTCCCATCTTTCCTCCCGCAGCACCTTCCAACTCGTCCAACTCTTTACCATTTCTCGGTTCTGATCCATAGCAATAACCAACTCACCACCCAAAGCCAAAGCACGACGGACTGCACACCGCCACAGGCGCTATTAACACTGTCTCCTCCACGCACATCAGCATCTCTCAGCCCATCATATGCAATCATCATGTTTCAGAAAAGCTGGATTATCAATTACATTCCTAGGCACCCAGCATGACCATTTGAAATCCTCTGCTCGGTCTCACTTGAACCAGCGTTCAGTGCGTGTAAAAATTCTTGACTGATCTATCAGGCACACAAATGACGGTAAGTTTAGGGAATTTGGGTTAGCGCTTTTAAGGGGGTATTATGTAGCGACACTAAATTCTGACATGCCGAGAAAAGGGTCAAGAGCCAAGTTGGGATGTTGGCCGACGGAGACCATGAGCCGGTTTGCGCGAATCTTTATACAAACTCTCAACGTTGAGTATGAGTCGTATCATGAAGCATCTTTTAGGATCCCTTCAAGAGAAATAGAGGTGAGAAATGCCGAATACCCGGGGAAAGGAATTCAGGGTTGGTGTTTTCGCCGAGACTTCCATTTTGGGTCCAGACGACTGACCAAGGTTCATCTCTGGTGAGAAAGACGGAACAAAAAGTCAGCAAGGTCACTGCACCAAAGGCAACAAGACAAAGACGACGTATTATCGTGGGCTCAAACCTTTCAAGGTCTGCTACAGATGTAAAGCTGTCAAGTTCGCCCCACGGGATAACAACCGTTGGATCCAGCTCAGGGGCTTGTTTACTTTCCCTTGGCATCAAACCCAACCAATTTCTCGTCGTCAAGGACAGCATCGCAGACGCCCTCAACGTCAAACTTCTTATCCACCCCAATCTCTATAACTGAAAAGGCATCCAGGGTATTCCGATACCACGGCGCAAAATTGACTGCCAAAGCATACGTCCACGCGCCCAAGAAAAACGACAACGGCACCACCATCGCCAACGCGGTCCCGTGACGATCTGCCACAGCTCCAGTCAGAGGTGGCACGCAGGCACCACCAAAGACGCCAGCAACGATCCAACCTGATCCGCGCTTCGAGTGCCGGCCGAGCCCTCGCATCCCCAAGGCCACAATAGTCGGGAAACAGATCGACTCAAAGAACAGAGTCACGCAGATCATCGCAATCCCTGCATCCCCGCGCTGAGTAATCGCCATGGAGATGAAGACGAGACACATGGTCAAGAAGACGCCAAACACCACGCGCGGGCGCACAAAGTGCATCATTCCAACGCCCATAAAGCGACCGAGAGCGAAACAAGCCTGCGCTCCGGCGAGGAACTTGGCTCCGAGGGCCGAGTCCGTGTTTGGACGGACGAGGGTGGCATAGTTGATGAAGTAGCTGTTTACGCAAACATTATTAAAACCTCCATCTATATCTTTCCACGCGATTTCGACAAAGAAGAAAGACAAACCTAGCAATAGCAATCTGCGCACCCGTATAACAGAACTGAGCAAACGCAGCATGAAAAACCCGATACTGCTTGCGGAACGGCAGGGCCTGGTCCTTTTCTATGTGATGAGTCTCGGCCGCCTGGAGTTGCAGATCGGCGTCGGTGATTTCTGGTATGCTGTTGTTGGAGAACAAGAACAAGAGAGCGAGCGCCCATCCGAAGCAGCCGATGGCGAGGTAGACCCATTGCACGTTTTGAAGGGCCTTGGTTTCGTCAAAGACAAAAAAGACGTATGAGCCCAAGACCGGAGCCACGACGGCGCCGATGGCGTTGAATGCCTGGGCCGTGTTGATGCGTATTTCCGAGTATCTGGGTGGGCCACAGACTGTTCAGACTATGTGTCAGACAATAATTCAGAAGAGAAAGGATCTGTGGTGTGCAAAAAGAGATTACCGGTTATAAATGGGTTGGCTGCCGTTTCCAAGGAGCCAAGTCCATTCCCAATGATGAAGATGCAGGCGCAAAACCCTCCAAACGAGCGCGCTTTGATGGCTGGAATGGCGAAAAAGGCACCGAGGCCGTACATAAACAACCCCCACACAAAGACGGCCCGGTAGCCAAAGTGGCGAAGAATCCACGCTGCGTGTCCGAGGGAAGCCAGGGGGTATGCACCAAAGTATGCAACTTGTAGTCCAGAAGATCTGAGCTGGCTGATGCCAAGAGTGTTTTGAAAATGCTTGTTGAGCGTGTCCAACAAGCCGTAGCTGAAACCCCAGAGAAAAAAGAGGAGGGTAACCAGACAGAGAGGATATAAAGACTCCCTCAGGGTCAAGCTGGAAGCCTTGGTCCGTTCATGGTCTGGAACTCGAAGCAGCCCCTTCTTCTTCTTCCAGAAGGCTTTGGTGAGCATGCTGATCCGGGAAACTTGAATGGTGTGCGCATTGTAAGAGAAGATTGGGAGTTAAACCTGCCGACTGTTTGCCCTTTTTGAACTTCTGGGAAACAAGTCAACCTGTTAAAAAAGCACCATCGCGGCTCAAAAGACCTGCATCGACGATCGTCGATTTGGGGCCCGAGGAGATGCGGCTGTTCAGGGGTTTGTGTATTCTGTATTCGGATGGAAATGGCCAGTCCGGCCAACAACGGCAGATTGTCGGTGAAGATTTCCCTTTTTGGTCGGTCTGTTCGGTCATCTCAACCAGCCGGGATTTCGAAGATAATTTCCTGATGGATATTCGAACCATTTTACACAGCCGACGCCGAAGTGGAACGGTGATGGCCGCACGATGATGAGGACAGAGTTGCTCAACGTTCTGGGAGCATGCATGGCTACGGCAAACAAATCTCCGGGCTGCAAAGTTGCGCACAAAACTCGCCAATATTCATGGATACAGAGCTCAGGATGCTAGTGGAGTTGTACTTGAAGTTTCTGTCTCTGGCCCCCTCATCTACCCGTTCGGGATCTGGTCCGGCCGAAAGACTTCACACACACTCCGAGAATTGTAGTAAAATATTTACGCCAATTTGGGGGACTTGCTACGAAAAAAAAAATTCCACCGCAACATAGATAGACACACCGTCAGACTTCCCCCCAAAGAAAAGCAAAACGAAGATAAAAATGGCAGTTTCTAATGAATGTTGGAGGAGAAGCAAAAGAATTGCGTCAGCCGCGAATCGAACGCGGGGCCCATCGATGGCAACGATGGATTTTACCACTAAACCACTGACGCTGTCAAGCTATGCCGAACTGTAAGTGGAGCGATGGGCTTTTACTTTCATTCAGGCTGACATTGGAATAAACAAAAGAGTGGCTTGAAATCTTGCCGTTTCTGCCGCACTCGAAGGAAAACGTGACGAGGCAAGGCACTTTCTCCTTGCAAAGAAGAGGGTGTGCCTTATCCTACTCATCCACCCAGTCGAAATCCATCTCAATATCGGTGTCAGTGACACACTCCTTCCCGCTCTTATCCAATGCCTCAACCATGGCCTTATCCATCCTCTCCTGAAACCGCTTCTCCCCAGGCACATCAAACCCCGTGTCTCTGCCTGCCGCAACATTCAACATAAACACCTTCCTGGCCAACTCCAACACCTCCCGATCCGCATGATGATTCAGCCCCTGAAGTCTCTTCCGCCAAAACAACCAGCGTTCCATGCTGAATCCCTTCTTCTCAACCCCGAACTCCCTTGCCTTTGGACCGGGCTCCAATCCGCCATTCTTCTCCTTCACACACAAGAGAAGAAGCTTATACGCAGCACCAGAGTACCACCCCGCCGTAACGCTGAGCAACGACGCCACCTTATCATCATCTTGACTTTCAAAAGCCTCTCTGAAATACCAAAGCGCCGTATCAGCCAGACTCTGCTCACTCACCCCAGCAGTCAACGCCTTGGCACTAAACGCAGCCAAATTGCTCATCTTTTCCACTTCATTCTCCCACATCAGCTTCTCCCACGCATGCTGCAACTGCTCGCCAAAACCGTACTCCTCCCACGGCGTATCACTATCTTGAACTCCGTTCAGCTCTTTGATCATGCCGTCGAATTGCCTAGTCCACATGACGAGCTGCAGGAACTTATCCTGCCACGGATCGAGGGTATCAACGACTTGGACGGTTTGGATGATGCCCTTCCAGAGAAAGCGGAGCTGCTCTCTGGTGAATTGGTCGTTCAGGTCGGTGCTGGAGAATTTGAAGGGGGATTTCTTGAGGGCCGCGTGCTTGATTGCCATGTAGGTCGCCGAGTGCAGGGAATCGTACTGCGAGGAGTGGGCTGATTCTTTGCCGTCCATGATGGCTTGTACTCCGCTTAGCCAGTCGGAATAATGCATTGCGAGGACTCGAAGGGAAGATATGAAGCCGGGGTCTTGGTCTGCGGAGGCTGAGGTCGTGGATAGGGGTGGCTCCATGGTTGTGGTAGTTCAGTGTATATAGTAGGAGTTAGGTGGTGTGATAAGGGATAGTGATCGGAGCCTGAGCAAACAAATATTGGATTAGGAAGGGGAGAGCTTGAGAAGAGTACACTTATGTTGATGCGGGAGAGTGGTGGGTTTAAATATACTGTCTGCCCACTCGTAGAGATCCTACGGGCTGTTGGTTGACCGCGGTTACACAAGATTATGGTCGCCTGGGAAGGCAACCAGTACTGTGGGCGAACCAGTTGCCTATTTCGTGGACTTGCATGGTATCCTACCTCCCGTGTCACCCCAAATCTTCACGCCTCGTGCACACTTGACCGTCCTGAACAGTCGACGTTCCGAATCCTTCGTGAAGATCGGGAGACAAAAGTTCCGGACGTCTGGCAGGTCCGATGGGATGAGAAGCACCACGGTTCATTGTCAATCGCTCTTTCTCGTAATCTCATATACCTATCCGCATAGGCAGTCACAGTTGGAATCTCAGGAGGTGTTCTCGGTCCGGCGGATTGGTTCCCGGCTGACCCCATATCCGACAATGATGGTGTTCCTTGGACGCTTGATCACACCTTCTATGAGAAGATGAGTGGTTTTGATATCCAGCGGTCCATCCTAGACGGCAAGAAGAAGCAACAGACAGAGTCCAATCCGTCACCAACTGAAAAATACCATCCGTCGTAGTTGCCCGTCCTCTTGCTGCTGTCTGCGAAAGCCCCACCGCTCTCACCTATAAATACCACTTCCTCCAGTCCGACTCCTCCTCCCATCCAATTTATGTTCTCACATCCAACATCTTTTTAAAAGTAACCGTCTAATTCAATATCAAGATGTTTATCCTCAAGCCAGCCGCAGCTCTAATCGCCTTCTTGGCCACCACCCTCGTCCACTGCGCTCCAGCCACGGGCACCACCGTCGACCCTTCCTACGTTCCTCCCCCAGGTGCCGTCTACGTTTCGGATGGCGTCTACTTCATCCCCTTCAACTCCACCAGCGACCGCAGTCCTTCCACCCTCCCCGCAAACAACTACCAATGCGTCCGCAGCACCGACATCGAGAACCAAGTCTCGGCCGGCTCCCCTACCGTCAGCGACTGCAACCAGCTCTGTGCCAACATTGCCACATATGGATTCTGGTAAAGCAAAAATCCTCTCCCCAGTCCGTGCAAGCGCTTTGATGTTGTTCGTGTCTGACCCTCCCGCCGCAGGAAAGTCATCGTCGGCTCCCCCCAACGCCGCATCGCAGACTTTGAAACCTGCGCCTTTGGCGTGACAGTCGGCACGTCGACCGTCATCATCGGCAACGAGGATATCCGCCAGGCCATCTATGACTCGATCGACATGTACAAGCACAACTTTGACGGAGTTGACCGGGTCGGGAGCAAGGGTAGCTGGCAGTGCAACAAGCCGAATTCTAGCGGCAAGGGCACGATCCGGTGGGGATTGTACAAGAGGACCCCGATATTCAGGCTTAAAGGTGAGGCACCCCCATTTGCATAGTGATGAATGAGAGGGACCGGGTCACTGGATAGCGAGTCAAGAGTTGACTAGGTGGGTATCCTATGGATAGTGGCTCCATGCGTGAGCATTGGTAGCAAATTTTGGTCTGAACCAGTCACATGGCAGTCGACGATCAAGATGTCCCGGTTAGCGGTTTGGAAATGTGTGACAATCTGATAAGGTGCCCCTTTGTGTTATCTTGCTTCTATGAGCTCAGTGAATAGGCACCCCACTAGTGTCGAGCATCTCCGGGCGAGGCTTACCACTGGGTGTTGTCCTTGGCATGGGGAAATTGCACCGTAACAGTACCTTGAACTTCCAGTCACCACCCAAATCAACTTCCGCGAATACCCCATTGTCCCTGGCCCAAAATTCGTCATTCTCCGTGGCCCGAAATGCGCCATCTTGCTCCTTCAGGGCCGCCCATATTGACTCGAGCCAGGGACCACTTGGCGGCTCCCGATCTGAAAAGGAGATAGGCAGTACCTTGGCGCGGCATTTGAACTTGAGCTTGTATGTACACTGGATTGGGTCCACGGGTTCCCACCTGTAAACCACAACTAATTCGAGCATCGACTTCGAGTGCTTCGAACAAAGTTGAATAGCTATAGCGTCTTCGAATTTGCCTCTGAAGCCTTTTCGGTTGATAATGTGGGTTCGCTTTTCGGACAGGCGCATACCCCCCAGAGGTCGGAATGACCAGCTGTCTCTCCAATCATCCATGAATCTGTCTCCTCCGCTGTCCCGGTGACCGCATGTTGTCAACAAAATGTCCAATTTTGTTGGTGCAACTGCCGGGTACACCGAACCGCATTGTGTTATAACGCTGCGGGCACTGCAGGGAATACCCGCAAAATCGAGAATCAGCCCCAGTCGAGGAGTGCTCAGCAATACACCTGCCGAGAGGGAGAAGTTTGCATCAAGTCTAATTGAAATCGTCGACCATTTTGCCTCATGAATAAATCCAAACGGCTCGGTAGCGAACATGGACCAAGAGGCCCGGGTGTATTCCTCGTCTTGGGGATATGAATCTTTCTCCAGGAAGCTCGTCCGGATGAGGGGTAAGATGAGGAACGGCCCAATACGTGGCCCAATGGGGGATGTGCCTTCAGGTTTGAGATTCTGCTGGCACCCAAGTATCCCATACTTAATGTGGTTGTATACCGGGTCGTCTCTCACGGGCAAGCTCATCGTAATTCCTCGTTGGCTGAGAGAAAAGCTCGGCCTCCCAAAAGGCCCAATCCTGCAAGGCACCAAATCTCCAGCATGCCGAAAATCGGTGGGGGCCCTGGCGAGAATACCAATTGGCATAGGTGGCTCAACTTCAGCGTGGAAGGGCTCGAGGTCCCGCAACTCTCTGGTGCGTTGCCCATAGCCCCAGGCCAACAACGTACAGTCATCGGTTGCTCTCATGAGTTCATGCTGCAGTCGCTTAAACGCTTTGTCTCCCTCTCCGTAAAGCATTGGCATGTTGATGTCAAAGAGCCCCAAGAGGCAGTATGCTTGATCTTCGATGCGAGTGGTTTCTCTGTCGGCTGCCCACGACATTTTCTCAGCGACGCTAATCTTCCGCAAGAACCTATGAACGATATCCGGATTCCTTCTATGGTAATGCAGCCGCTCCCTTTCCGCAAGCACTTGGGTATTGATTCGCGTTTTTGATGAGATCTTGCCAAGAAGATGGGAATCCCCGCGTTGCCCTCTTGGTGTCCAAGTACAATCGAAAAAGGTAATATGATTGGGGGCAAGCAGCTCTTGTAGTGTCCAGCCACGTGTAAACCAACGAGACACGGCGATATCGGAGCCAGGAGTCGGCGGAACGTCGGACAGATAAGCGTAGCAAACCATCGATTCAAGGTACCAATTGAACATAGAATTGATAGCCTCTTGGAGCTCGGCGCTGCTGGACTTGTCGATGCAGCAAGTGTCAATCCAGATGTGGCCGAATCCATCCTTGCGTGCTTGAGCGCATGAATTCTTGATTTTGGCCCACGCCGAGTTAGGCGGATGTTCAAGTTTCTCGACGGCATCTTGCTGCTGAATGTCCTGGAAGGTGACTTCTTTCCCCTCCCAAGTGTGCGATAGGATTGCGTATGTGATAACCTGAACTTGATCGCCGACAAATTCTTCAAGCTTGAACGTGTTGACGTTGAGGAGACGCATGATGAATGCTACTTTATCGAGGACGATGCTGTCTGTAGACCAGGGAAAGCGTGCGGAGTGAAATGACGACGCTGCTGCCTTGAGGATTCAGATTGTTCCCCTCCCATCATCACGTGCTGGAGGACGTGACGGGAACACAATTGGGCTGAAATTGGGAGAAGGAGTATCCAATCGCAGGAGCCTGTCACGGTTCGGGTTGCGTGGGAAATGGTGGGTAAAGGCTGAGAATGGTTGTGTTGTGCTCTGTCTGGTTGTCCGCCGAAGCGGGCCATCTAAGCCTATTAAAAAAGGCCAAAGGCCGTTCCTTATCCTCCGAAACCGGGCGGACCAGAGCCAACGACTGTCATTGGGTCCAAGAAAATTTACACACCAAATCCGTCAACAATCGTCCTACCTTCTGCAGCTGTATTGACCCATACGGAGACACTCTGAGGACCGACTGAGAATACTCCGAATCCCTCTGAGTCAATCACGACCTGACCAGGACACCACCGGAGCAAGTCTGTCCAGACCTCCCCAGCGTGTTGTGTTCCAACAAACATCTTCTTGCTGGCAAATTCCCAAGCGTTTGTCATAATAACTGCCAAGCCATTCCCGCTGGACTGTGAGGGATGGCCGAGTCGTGTGAACCCGACACATTTTCGTTCGTCAAAGTAGTCGTGCTGTGTCCCGTATGCCCACAACCTGCGAGCAAGCATCATCTTGGGAATAACTTTCCCGCCCGAAGTGGGGGGAATGAGGATTCTGTGATCTGGGTTCGGGTATCTGCCGAATGATCCGAAAAGGTCTGAGTAAAAGACGCATGGGAGGCCGGCATTGGCTCGGAGCAAGAGTAACGAGTAGGCGATGGGGATGAAGAACGGTGCGACCGGTGTCTAAAGCACAGTCAGCGAAAAAGGAGCCAACATATGGAAATTGATGCAACTTACTTCAAGAGACTGCCCATCTTGCTACAGAGAAAGTTAGTTCCACTGTCTTATCACATTAATGGGAGTCACTTACAGTATCGTGGTTCACCACAAATGTCTAAACCGTCAGCATTGCTTCTCCAGGCGGTATGTAGATCACGCCGGCCAAACTTACCACAGAATTCTCAGGCTTCCACAGCACCAACGCATCATCAAAAACCTTTCTCAAATCGCCCCTCTCACCCAACATGGATATGTCGCTAAAGTTGTGCACCAACTGAACATCAAACAGCGACAACCGATGATCCATGTACTCGACAAACCTCGCCAAAAATTCGGAATCCACCCTCCAATACTCACCAACGATAAACCAATCCTTCCCAACATCGGCACGAATGTGGATCAAGAAATCTCGCAAAAACCGGAAGCTATAATGCTTGATCGCATCCAGCCTCAACCCACCCAGCTTTAACCCCGACCCCGACTCCTTGCCCACCCACTCAACCCACCTGAACATATCCTCCCTCACCTCACGATGCCCGTGATCAACATCAGCAAACATCAAAAAGTCGTAATTCCCCAACTCCTCATCGACATCCTCCTTCCACTCCTTGCCCTCCAACTTCCACACCCCAACCTTCTTACTCAAATCATCATAATCCACGCCGGTAAAATGCTCCTTCGTCCACTTCATCCAGCTGTACTTTCCTTTCCTCCCCGGGAAATCAAATCCGGTCCAGACTTCCACCTTCATTTTGTCGCCTTCTTTCTTCCTCCGATCTTTCGGATCCATCTTTGTCGCCACGGCGGCTTCTTTAAAGTCTGCTCCGGTCTTGTGGTTCAATATCGTATCGAACAGAATACTGACTCCGTGCTCCTTTGCGGTGGCAGTTAAGTCGATCAGTTCCTGCTTGCTGCCCCATTTCGTGGAAGTGCATCCCTTCTGCTTGAATTCTCCGAGGTCGTACAAATCGTAGACATCGTAGCCGTTTCCGTCAGGAACTGCGGCTTTGCACGCGGGCGGGATCCAGAGGTGCGTCGCGCCCAAGTGGGAGAGGGAAGGAATGATTGATTTGAGACGCCGCCAGTGGGTTGTGGGGTTTTCTTTGCTGGGCGCGGGGAGGTACCACTCGAAACCTTGGATCATCAGTTGGTTTGTGGCGGAAGGGTTTGAGGGAGTGAACGGGTTGGGAAGGTGGGCGGTCGCGGGGATGAGGCGGGTGCGCAGGGGCCGGATGTTGCTGGAGTAGCCAGAGCCAGGTTCTTGGCGGGTTGCAGCGTTTTGGAGGTTGCGTAGGGCTGGGGAAAGGGGTGCAGAGGGAAGGTTGAGGAAGGAGCTCATTTTGAGACGGAACTTGTCGTTGTTTGCTTTTTATGGAAGGAATGAGATGGTGATTTGGTGAGATGGGATGGAAATGGATGATGAAAGGTGAGTGGGCAAGGAATGAGAGGGATGTGGAGAAATTGAACAGCGGCTACAGAATATTCGGGCAGAACAGGGGGGTTGCTACACGTTGCACAACTTTTTGTTCTTTCAAAGTGATGTCAATTGGGTGGTTATTGCGCCAAATAACTATCAAATATTATTCCCTTTACTTGCCTTTAGCAGCAGCAACAAAGACCGCAACAGCAAGTCCCCCCCGTCGCCAGGAACACTATTGCCCCAATGACGATCAGGACAATGTTCCATGTAGGAAGCCTGAAGGGTACTTTCGGTTTGTCATTTGCATCACTTCCATTTTGATTGCTCGGCCCGTCACCGCCATCAGCACTGGATCCTGACCCCGAAGGTGAGGTTGTTGCCGATCCTCCTACTGGCACCGGCACCGGCAACACCCCTCCCACTCCGCCGTCTCCTCCTGCATCCGCAGAGCCTGTAGGGCCTGCCACCGTCGGCGTTGTTTGGGTAATAAAGGTCGTGGCGGCAGCAGGAGGAACATATGCCCACCCAGGAACTGCGAAACCGTTTGACGCGCAGTAGTCGTTGTAAACCTTCAAGGCGGCATCAACGTCGGCCGCCGAGTCTGGACCGCAATTCAGCGAGTGTGTGACTGCCTTCTTGATGGAACTGTGGGCTTTTGGTATTAAATCTGGTCGACAGATGCACTGCGCGTGGCTTTTGGTCAGTGCCTATGAGGAGCTAATATCCTTCATCACCGACCAATGAGGCAAAGTCTTACAGCGATTGTTTCACATCCACCCAGCACGTACTGCAGCGTCCATGCCGAAGCTGCGTAATTGTCGCCAAAACTGAGTCTTGCACATTTTCTGAGTGTCTCGGGTCCGCCTCCTGGACCGTCGGCCCATCTGATCGGCCCATCTGCTGCATCTGATGGTGACGATGCAAGGAGCAGTAATAAGATGGTAGGGAATGTTTTCCAGAATATCATTGTCGGTCTTGCTGATCGTTTCCAGTCGTCCGAACACCAAAACTTCACAATCCCGTCCCCATTCAATAATAAGTCTTTTTATCACCTTTTTTAATTCCACCGCCAAGCCTCAACTCCCTTGAACCTGCATGCAAATATCTCAGCCGCTCCCAGCCGCTCCATCACTTAACCCATGCTGCTGCATAACAAATGGTAGCCTCCGAGTCAATAGCGTTCAGGTCGCTTGTCCTGAAATTGCTGATTTGGGTGGCTTGCAGGAAGTCCCTGTGATAGCGCTTAACCTCCTTAAGGTGCTTGGGAGAAGACGAGGCTCGGGAAGTTCCGAGTTTCAAGCGCCTATAGATTGCTATTTTCACGTAACCCAACATTTACTTTCTTCCAGCTCTGCTCACTATTTATCAGGAGAATTAGATCTTGTGAGGTGCCACGATCACAAGCCATGGCGTGTAAAAAAAAATCCAAAAAAATCAAGTTTGATCGTGATAGGCATGTTGTGTACTTACTGGCAGCTGAGGTCCATCCTTTTAACACACAGTTGGTTGCCTGAACAAAATAGCCGTGAACTCAGATGACCGGTCGATTTAAACTCAGTGTTCCGATTGCATAAAACGGGAAAATCATTCTTGTCGTCTAGAAAAAGCCAAGATGTCCTGTGGTCATCAAAGCCTCATTACCATCTTTGAGGTTGGCAGCGGTCAAGTCGTTCTAATACACTAATCTCTTAGCGTGTAACCACTTTTTTGGGGGTGTTATAGACATGTTTGAGGTACCTCCAATTCTAAAGAAATTTGCATGCCACCAGACTGGGCTATTGTTGCTGCTCAACGAAACCATTCAGCTTTCCAAGATTGAATGGGAGATCACAAGAATAGGTAGTTTCAAGGTATTCGCGTTTGATTTATACTACAAAAGAAATTATTTTCGCTCAGACCATTACTATGCTGATCTGGTAACTGCAAAAAACAAAAGGGCAACACCCAAAAGGGTATCGCTGACTTATCAATACATGGCAAACCGTGTTTCTTGAGCCCAAGGAAACCCAAATTGGTTATCCGAACCTGAACGCCAGAGACCACTCTAAAGCCACCAAAAGTCCCTTCATAAATGGGTATCACTCCACTAAACACAACAACAAAAACCATCCCCCGGATTAAAGAAAAGTGAGACAATACAAGATAAGAAAGAAAGAGTCCTAACAAGGAGAAGGGAAGAAGGGCGTCCCTAAACGCATCGTAGTGGTGGCTGACTGGCCAAATCAAGCCTTGCCGTTGACAGTCTTGGTCTTCTGTGCCGCAGACACCTCCTCGGTCTGCTTGGCAAGGTGCCCGAACTGCCACTCAGGAAGGGTGATGCCAGTCTGCTCGTTGATAGTGGTCATCAGAGGAGGAAGCATCTGGTAGATGTTGCGCATGGCGGAAACTCCACCAGCAGCACCACCAGCAGCACCAGAGCCCTCGGCGCCAGCCTCGGCACCGGTGTTCCAGATGCTGATCTTGGGCTGGAGACCATGAATACCCTCAGCGTTGGCCTTGGCGAGCTCAACAAGCGTGCCCTTCTCGATCATCATGTACTGCAACAATCCGGCGGGACCACCGAATGCCTCGCTCATCTTGGCATAGGCCTCAGCCATGGCAATCATACCCTGAGCGTTCTTGGTCTCGCTCTCGAGACGGGCCTGTGCCTGGTTGATAGTGGCGTAACTCCAAGCCTCAGCGTTCTGGCGGGTGCGGTAGGCAGCGGCATCGGTATCAGCCTTGACCTTGTACGCGCCAGCCTCGGCCTGCTGCTTCTGCTTCTCAAAGTTGGCCTTGGCCTCGGCCTCGATCTCGTACGCCATGGCATCGGCTGCCTGCTGCTTGGATTCGCGCTCGATGGTGGCCTTGACGACATCAAGAGCACGGAGACGCTCCGTCTCCGCCAGCGCACGTTGCCGTTCGACCTCGATCTTGAGCTGTTCATCCTTTTTCTCGATGCTGCGCTGCGCGGCGACGCGGGAAATCTCGACGTCGCGGCTGAGCTCGGCCTTGCGAGTATCGAGAACGGCCTCGGCGGCGGCGCGCTCAATATCGCGCTCCGTCTTGGCTACGGCGGTCTCGGCGTGAATCTTGGAGATCTCGCGCTCCTGCTCGCCCTTGCGCTTGGATTCACCAACATTACCGCGGAGTTGGGCCTCGGCGACATCGATTCTTTAGAAAAAAACAAACAAGTCAGCAATCAGGTATCATTCATTAATATGGGATTTCAAGAGCGGCACCTACCTGGCCTGGTTGGTAGCGCCCTCGTGGGCCTTTCTGCTGAGAGACTCGAAGTAGATGGAGTTGGGAGCATCCTTCAGCTCCTTGACGTTGGCGTTGTAGATCTTGAGTCCGAACTGGTCCAACTCGCTCTTGATGTTGCGGAAAATGCGGCGCTTGAAAACCTCACGTTCGGTAAAGATCTCCTCCATTGTCATGCTGGACACCAGCACACGAGTCTCGCCCTCGATAATGCCCTTGACAATGTTCTCAAGGAATGCTCGGTCGGTATCCTTCTTGTCGCGTCCAGAATCAGCCAGAAGCATGGCATACTTCATCAGGGAATCCCCTCTGTCCTCCCGGCCTTGGTCATGGACGCCGTCATCGGAGTCATGATCAAGCACCGAGCCATTGCTAGCCGCGCCAGAGACAGCCGCAGGCTGCCTCCCGCCCCTGAGCTTGTTGGCGCCCCGGTCGTTGATATCCGGGCCAACGGTGAAAACGACAGGCAAGAGGAACTGGAGCTTCTCCTTGGTCATGGCCTGAAGGTTCATGGCATAGTCGTGGGGCTGCACGCTGAAGCGCATGCATCGTTGAAAGGGCCAAACCCACGCTGCCTTTGTGATCTTGACATTCTTGATTCCCATGCCAGTGATGGCAAGGTACTCATCGGGGGCTGCAATCCTGTAGGAGGCCATCGTGAAAGATTTGGGTTGTGGTGTTGCAGGTGTAGTTGAACCTGCAAGAGAAAAAGAAGAAGAGGAAGAAAACTTGACGGGTGGGGTTGTCAAGAATTATAAGCTGTTGCTGAGAGAGGTTATTGATGACCTGTGAGCTGAATAAATGGAGTCGTTCTTAGTCGGATTGTCTGTGACCGAGAACAAAAGAGCGGTAAATGATGTCTGTGGCGGATGTTGAAATATTCGAAAACTTGGGGTATCAAGTCGTTGATATACAATTCCGCAGACGATCAGCCACAGCTCCTGCTGTCTGCCCTCAATGCCTAATGGTAAATGAACAGGGAAGCGACGGGGTTGTTGTTCAATAAACCAGCCCATAGCTTTGACTTGGCAGGAGAGCCTGAGGCCGTGTTACCCATGTCCCCAATCATCTGACCGCTGCAGGAAGCGGTTCCGGCGAATCATTAATCTGCCTCGCAGCTCAGCCCCGATAGGGGAGCATTTTAACCTTGGCGCACTGGTATCTCCTTCGGTGTTCTGATTGAATTTTGGTTGCTTGGTGTTCTTGATCGATGTGGAGTGGCGCGATTAGAAGGTGCAATGCGGGGATAATTGGTAAAAAGCGACGGGTACCAAGAATCCTGTGATAGGTTCCCGTCAAACTCAAAATTGCCAATCGTGATTGCAGAATGTAGCATTGTAGCTGCAAACCCCCGCGCTGCGCAACGCAACCGCAATTGGTAAACAACGCGAGATTTCATTCATCGAGGCACGTTTGAAAACACGGAGAATGATATGGGATTGGAATGCCAATTCCGCCCTGGAAAGCTCGGGTTTCATAGAGCGCCTTGACCGAGGACTGTTCAGGGACCGATTTGTGGATGCACACATGTGTAGCATCTGGCGTCAAAACGAAATACGGAGATAGTCAGGTATTGAAACCACATGCCATCCACCCAACCCATGCCAAGAGCTAGTTATCTATCTGCAATGGGTCCAGATCGCCATCATTGACATCGGTGAGGCGATTTAGAGACCGAATCGCCCATCCACCTCTTCATCCAATCAAACCAAAACGTGCCACCATGCCGCTGCACCCACAAGCCAACTGATGTTTCCCCATCAACTACGCGAGTCAATGGAAGCTTTTCGGGTTGAGATAGATCGAAACAGTTATCAACGAAGCGGCCAGTTCCGACACGCCAAGCCACACTGTCAGGCTGCCGCAATACCCCGCATCCCTGCAGCACGTTCCGTTTCGGCGTTAACACAGCCCAGCCCGCTAATCCTAATTGAGCACAACTTCCATGACCCCCCGACGGCCCATCAACACCAAGCAATCTGCCGGTGGGGATTTTGACCAGAACAAAGACCTCAAAACTGCCCAACTTGGAAATCCGACGAGGCTCAGACATTATTTTGTGGAAATTGGACGGGCAGGCAGTTTTGATCGCCCAGTGGCCAGAAGAGGGATCCAGAGCCATTTCGTGGCACCGACTCAACCATCCGATTGAATTTCATGACAGCGGTGCCGGACAGTTGAATATTCGTCCGTCTGGCAGTTGATGGTCCGGTACGCATTTTTTGGACGGTTATGAAACTTTAACGCACCAAGATTACCTAACCTGCCACCAGCCCTATACTGTCCACCGGACAGAACAAGTAAAACACAAAACAACTACCCCGCTTCCCTTTCAGATCGAACCTATCCAAGACACCACCGGTTAATTGAACAAAAATGTCTCTCCTCAGAGGCATCGAAGACGAGGACGCTCCTCCGTCCTACACCGACTCCCTTTTCCCCTCTTCCTCCACTCCCACCTTCGCGAGTCCCTCCTCCACAGGCGGCAGCTCAGCTTTCAGCCCCGGCCTTCTCCCGCCATCGCTAACCGGGTCCCTCACCTCCACCCTCACTAACCACCTGCGCACCCTCCCCGCCCGCCTCAACGCGGCTCAACACACGCGCGCAACCGAACAGGCCTCTCGTGAGCTCGACATCATCACTTACCTAGTCCCCAACATCGAGTCCTTCCTAAGCGACTATGCCTCCCTCCACCCGCTCCCACCAACAGCCGAGCTAACCATCGTCCCAAACGCCGCGGTCCCAGCCGGGTGGGTACTTTCCGGCGCTGCGGAGCGAAGAAAAGAAGGGGAGCTGGTCAGGGTGTTGAAAGTCAACCTCCCCAGCAAGGGCAGCAATGGTGATCTCCCTTCTGCCGGCGATGGTCAGGGGGAGAAAGGATCTGGAGGAGGAGGAACGCGAGCAAACGACGACGGCGATTCGAGTAGCCCCACGTTTTCTTCGTCTCAGGAAGTTGGGTTTGACGAGTGGGGCAGATTCGATTGCGAAGAGACTGACGGGATCGGGGGGACGAAGACGGACGGTTGGGGTTGGTTTAAAGATGAGGAGACGGCAAAGAGGTTGGCTACTTACCTGAGGCCGGAGGCCAACGTGGAGAGGAAACAGGTGCAGAAGGTTGTGGTGGAGAATAAGAGGGCTGAGAAGTCGTCGTCGTCGTCGGGGTCTATTTGGGCAAGATGGGGTAAGGCGAAGAAGGAGAAGGAGCGGGAGTCGGTGTTGGGACCTACGGGGTTGACGGGGGTTGTGGCGCCCGGACCGGCGGTTGAAGATGGGGAGGATGCGGTCAAGATGAGCGTCAGGGCTAGGGAGGTTACGTTTAGGAAGGAGAATGATTTTGGGGTTTGGGAGGGACGGTCTGGGTTCGGGATTGTGGTGAGTGTCAGGGTTACTGGTGTGTGAGAATGTATGGGCGTGCACATAAATTTGGATAGATACGTTGGGTTCTGGCTTTTTGCTTTGGTTGTTTTTGGGAGCTATGGATCTTGGAATTTTGTTTGGCCCGATTCAGGGCTGTGCGTTTTTTATGTATCTAAAGTTTTATCTTGTGAGTACCTACCTGAAAATCTACGTATTGTTTGTCACACCCTTCTCCTCGCTAACTGTAGGCAGGCCATGTCATGGTTTGCCGCTTTTCCAGCCGCGCGCTCAAATCCACCCTGTCAGTTATCTCGTCTCTGGTCGCTTCGACATACATCCCGTTACCGTAGCTTGTCTCTTGACGTCGGGCCCGGTCTCGGTCTTCACAAGGAAAATTATATACCATGATCCCAACCGACTTTAAGCTCGGGACGCTCGACAGAATATGTTGGGCCATGAAGTTGTAGCGCGGGAGCAGGTGAGGCCTCCTCCCATCAGGTGGAGGCTCGATGCCGAACTGCTCCTCAAACAGTTTTTGAACTCGAAAGCCGGGCAAAGGGTAATGGCCGTTGCGATCGTAGTAAGGATCCTCGTCTTTTGTGAAGAGTACGGTGAGAGTGAACTGGTTGAGCTTGCGGAAGCGAACGAGGACTGCGGGGATCAACCGCTCAACCAATGAATTTTGGGCTCGGGTCTAACGTTGTATGCAGGCATGTCAGTCAAACAAGTGGTCTTTGGCGTTTCAGTAGGATGGGAAGAGGTTTGTTTTTCTTTCTTTGCTTTTTTTCTTCTTTTCTTTCTTTCTTTCTTTCTTTCTTTCTTTTTTTTCATCTTCTTCGAGGTGACCTATTCTCCGCATCGCATACCATAATATATCCTCTTTGCCCCAGGTGACTGTGCTAGCTCCAACCGAGAGCCATTCGAGATTAGGGAAAAGCTCAACTAGACCATCGACCCGTTCTGGAACCCAATCTGCCGGTGGCGACATATAGAGTCGTTTGAAGGCATGTTCGCCGCCGGTGATGTGGAGTGACTCAGGACGGCAGCCTGCGCGTAGTAGCTAGGGCAGTGTCAAATGGAAGGATATTCTCACCAGCGGTATCTCGAACGGTGGGTCTGGCTGCGGTAGGAACGCGGCGGGAAGCAAACACCTTCCGATTCTAAACTGTCCCAGATCCACGAAAACGAACTCGGGGAGCTTTGGAAAGATGCGGGTTACGAGGTTTGTGATCTCGACCAGGGCCCGTTTCTGAGATACCGGACGTGGTCGCAAAAATGGAAGATGCATATTTTGGCTCAGCGTCGATGCGGGCGTCAATGGCCCCCAGCGCTTCGTGTACCTCAGTTGGTAGATACAATTTCGAGCTCCCACAGATAACGGCGTTTGAGTGTGACCAAAGCCCCGAGCCGAAACGAAAATGAAACAGCTTCGACGCTAGTACCGCGGCCTTTAACTCGTCGATGTGCAAGTGCGTCGCGATCATGTCCCACAGCTCCTGTGGAAGTTTTTCGAACAACTCTTCTCCCCTCAAGCCCTTGGGCTTGTGAGTCGTCATCGTATTTGGTTTCTTCATGACGAGGTCAACTTGTTGCATGACGGTATTGGCCAATGAAGAGCTTTATCCAAGAGCCATCGTGTTGTGTTGTCATTTATGAGAAGTATAGAGAGTGGGGAAAGAGAATAAGGAAGAAAAAGAAGACCGATGATGGGTCCTTTAATTTTGAAAAACAAACGAGCAGAAAAGTTCAAAGGCGAAATGAAAGAGAAATATAAAGTTGAAACCATATCGGCTACCCAATCAATTATTAGGGTTACGACTCCGTCACACTGGCACCTCGAATCCACAGCATATCGGGCAACGCGAATGTTTTTAATTCTGTTGAAAATCTCCTTTTTTGGGTTTCTCAACTTTGGTTTCAATTTTACCGTATTGGACGTAACCATCATGAAGGCCTTCACGGAGCTGGTGCTAAAATATTCAGCAATCTGATCACACAGCTCGTGCGGAAGGTGGTCAAACCCGGGATGCCCATTGTTTGGGACATTGTTCTGATTGGTCCCCTCTTGATATGACGGATTGCTGTACCTTGGGTGTGGTCGAATGGCGTTCTTATCTCTCCCCTTGAAGGTTTTGGTTATCCCCCGTTCAAAACTTGACTTGACCCGTGAACGCCTCATACGCCATAACCAAAGTCTTGAAAGGCACACAATTTTTGAGACATAAAATGACCGCAAATTCTCATCCACGATTATTTCCAGTCTTTCTCTTTTTTTTTTTTTTTTTTTTTCCCTTTCCAAATTCTCCTCCCATTTACCTCACGATAACGGCCGACAATGACGGTAGTCTACCTCTCTTCCCAAGAACCTCGTCGGCGAGAAATGGACAAATATCAATGTACATACACACCACCCAGCAAGCGCACAACCGCAACAATCGAGACCAACCCCCCCTTCTCAGTCTCCTCATCTTCGACTTCACTCACCATCACAAGCTCAAAGCCCTGGCGCAATATCCCGAGCAGCAGCACTACGACCACTGCCGCGGCTACTACCCAACTAATCGGATCATCAAAAAACAAACCCAACACCACCTCGAGCTCTTCAAACTGGGAACCACAACTTGATTTAGAGCTCATTCGGGCATTCTGCATTATTTTATGCCTACACATAATCTGCACCGTCGTGCCGTCTCTGCCAGCACTTGTGCTCGGGGTCCTTGACGCAGCTTTTACCTTCTTGCCCAGATTGCTGCTGAGAGTGATTGATCACGGGTTGTCGGAGCAGGTCTTTTTCAGTTTTTTTTGGCTTGGGGTTATCCTTTTTTTATCTGTTTGGTTGGCAGCTAGGTATGGACGCGGTGTGATCTTAGTTTGATCTACATGATAATAGCTGTTTTCTCGGGGCGGTCGAGTGCGCTGATGTAAGGCACCTCAGGCACCCATGGGTTCGCTTGGGAGTTTTATTTGCTACCCCGACTTCTTGTATGTTGTCAGCAGCAGGGCTTTGTTTCAATGAGCCGAGGGAACCGATGCTATGTATGTACGTGTACATGTGCATAATATGCAACCGCAGAATCTTGGAGATATCGCCATGATGTAAAGCCGTGTTATAAAGATTCTTTCTCTGCTCTCTTTGAGATACGGGCATACTCGGTAGCGTTTATGAGGTACAGCCTTTAATGTCCAGACGCAATTTCCTGCTCTTCCGCTTGCGAGATCTTGAACCCGCCAGCACAAAGCCTTTGAAACACCTTCCCGGGGTCGTACCTGGCCGCAACCTCTCTCATCCTCTCCGCATTTTTCTCACCATAGCTCTGCAACACGCCCTGCGACGGGTGCGCATAATTCGCGTGCGTCCAGCTCAGCAGGCCCCCTTTCCCTCCGTCCAGCATCTCGGCGAACTCTTTCAGCTCCCGATAAACCTTCGCAACGCGAGGCTCGGCCCAGTCTTTCAGCTCCTCGGTGCGCACCATGACGTGGATGCTCCAGAGTATGCCGTCTGCCGCCTGATTCTCATAAAGGCCCAGGACGTTTCCGGGTCGAAAAAATGCCCGGGGAAGAGGCTGGAATGTGCATTGGGTGGTGAAGTCGCCCGAGGGGATTTGGTCCCTGAAATCGGAAACCAGCTGGGAGTGGAGTTCCGTGGCTTTGAGAATCACGGCGGAAAACTCTGGGATGCACTTGAAGGTGAGGGTGTACTACGTTGCGTAGAACCCTGTCTGCTGCTGCGTGGTGGACAGCAGCTCAGGCAGCGTGGTCATGGCGTAGGATTTGAACACCTGAGGAAACGCAAGCCACTTGTCAAAGATGGGCGGGCGCTCCACCCCGGCCATGTTGGCGTAGAGCGCGGCGACGACGACGGCGCCCGGGTTGGTGTTCATGTGCGTCCCCATGAGGATGAGAGAACTGTCGGGGCCCTCCTTGACCTGTTGGGTGAACTCGACAAAGGCTTCGGCAGCAGAAGGCATGACATTCGACGGCATGATTGTGCCGCCGCCCCAGATCCGGCCGCACACCAGCGCATGCATCGTCAAGTTTGTCACGACGCCAAAGTTGTTGCCTCCACCCTTTAGAGCAGAAAATAATTCGCTGTGGGGAGCTTCTGCTGCAGCGACGACCATCTCCCCCGATGCGAGGACGACCTCAAAGGCGAGCACGTTGTCGCAGGCGAATCCGTGTCTTCCCGTAAAGAGGGTCTTTCCGCCGCCGAGGACCAGGCCCCCAACGCCCACGTGTGCTTCTCGTCCGCCGGCAACGGCTCGGGAGTGCTGTGCGAGGTGCGAGTAGACTTCGCCCCAGCGGGCGCCCGGGCCCAGGTCGACGGTTTCGTTGGAGGGGTTGTATTTGACTTTGTTGAGGAGGCCCAGATCAATCGTCACGCCTTTGTCAATGTTGTTGCTTGGCCAGAAATTGCAACCGCCTGACCGGATAGCAAATTTCTGGTCGGCCAGGACGAGTGCCTTAATCGCGGAAGAAACGTCGCATGCAGAGGCCGGCTGGACGATGCACAGGGGTTGGAAGCTGGAGGTGTTTCTGCTCCAGTATGAGCTGTTGCGCTCATCATACTTGGGGTTGTCTGGAAGAAGGATTTGACCTTGCAGGCCTGCCTCGATGAGATGTTGGACCAGCTGGGACCTAGTTGTTGATGCCATGGTTGATGGTGGCAGTTTAAGAGGAGAGCGAGTAGGTAGAGATATTGCTCGATCGGATAAAAATCTTTACGGGGGAGAGGGGCGCAATATATGCTTGACCATGATTGGCAATCCCTGGCAAATGCCTGGCCCCGGCCGTACCGGTACGTGGACATCCAATGGTCGGGTGAGAGCCTGAGGGAACAGGGGTCACGACAAGTGTTCACCATTTCTTTCCAGGAAAGCGCTGTTACGACAAAGCACAAAGTTCCAAAGCAAGCAACGACTGTATTACAAGCCACAAAATGATGGACATAACAATATGCTCTTAGGTACCCAAGTACAGGTACCTACCTATCTAATCGCCTGCTGACTGCTTGGAGCTCAAATGCTCGCGAATAATCTTGACCCCCATCTCGGCAATCCCATAGACGACAGCCTGCGTGTTCGCCCTCGGCTCAATAGGCACAACGCTCGCATCAACAACCCTCAGATTCGCCACCCCGTAGACCCTCAGCTTCTCATCAACCACACCGCCAAGCTTTCTGGGCATCATGGGACAAGTCCCCGTGTAGTGATGGCTGCCCTTGGCCGTCCTCTTCACGTACTCCTTGGCCTTATCCAGCGTCTCGAACCGCGGCGCGCGCGGCTTAAAGAACTTGGCCAACGGTTCGGAGCGTCCAATCTCCTGTTCGGCAAACCGGATGTGACGCGCCAGGATCTCGAGGTCAAGCGGATGGGTCAGATAGCGCGGGTCGACGGCCACGCCGGCGCTGCTGTTGGCGTTTTTGGCATCGCCGCTCGTCAGGTGAACTGACCCCCTGGAAAGGGGGTGTGAGAGCATGACCGCGATGGTGAAGTGGTTTCCGGGCGCCCGAAAGCTCTCGTCGGCGCTCTCAAACTCGGTATACGCCGGCCCGATGACATAGTTCGCCGAAGCGCCGTTGGGGTCCTCGAGCACCTTCTTGACGTAGGCTTCATGTGCGGCATCGAAAGCCCCCGACTCGCCGTATTCGGTTTTGCAGTTCAGGCATTTCTTGAGCAAATGTTTGAGGTCTTCCTGGCTTTCGCGGGTTCTAATGCCAGGAAAGGGAAGCTGAGCGGACGCGAGGATGCTGCTGCTGGTGATGGGGCCGGTCAGGTTCTGGGCGAACGCCGCGCCGGCCGCCGCGAGGGCCTGGGGCTCCGCGCGGAAGAAGGGATCAAGCGTGGCAGCTTCGTCGCGGACCTCAAACACGACGCCCGTGAAGACGTGGTTCTGGAGGTTCTCACCCACGTTGGGGTTGTCCACTGCGACGTCGATGCCGAGGGATGCGAGGTGGGCGGCGTTGCCAATGCCCGAGAGCTCGAGGATGCGCGGGGAGTTGATTGTCCCAGCCGAGAGGATGACTTCTTTGCGAGCCTTGAGAGTTCGGGTGGTCCCATCTTTGGCGAGCACTTGGACTCCCTCGGCTAGGATGTGCTTGGGATCGGTCCTGTTGAGGAGGATCCTGAGGACGGTTGTTTCGGTCAGGACCGACAGATTGGTCCGGTTGCGCGCCGGCTGGAGGTACGCGTTCTCTGAGAAGCATCGCTGCTTCGTATCGGGGAAGATGGATTCGGGATTGGGGAATGTGCCGCAGACGTGGCCGGAGAATGGGTCCTGCCGTGGGAAGCCGAGAAGCTCCAGCGCATCGATCCATGCTTTGGTCCAAGCTCCTTCAGGCTCCGACGAGCCTTGGGCGGCGAGCTGGATGGGGCCGCTGCCCTGTACGCCTCCGGATGCCGAGTGAAAGGTGTAGGCTTTCCTGACGGCGTCGGCAAAGCTGTCATAGTCCCAGCCGTTGTTGCCGAGACCGGCCCAGGCGTCGACGTTGGACTTTGATGTTGGCGTAAACAGAAAGCTGTTGATGCCACTGGAGCCACCCAAGAGGCGGCCCTGAGGGACGGTGAGAAGCTTGCCTCCCAGACCCTCCTGCGCAACGGTAGGAAACGCCCAGTCCAGTGGACTGTTGGAGAGCAGTGGCCACTGAGCTGGAGTCAAGACTTTGGGATCTGTCAGTCTGTCGGGACCCGACTCGATGACAGCAACAGAGAGGTTTGCGTCTTCGGATAGGCGGCTGGCAAGTACGAGACCGGCCGTGCCGCCTCCAATGATGACGATGTCGTAGATGTCGAGAGACATGATCAGCTGCTTGAAGCAATGCCAAGCGGCGTGATTCGGGGCCCGGGAAGGATCGGATGGGCTTTGAAAGAAACCTGAAGGTGAAGGATGAGTAAGAGATTTGGAACCAAGGTCGGGCTTCCGTTTCCCCCGTTATTTATGTGTTGGTTGGACATGCAGCACGCCCTCCATTTGCAGTTAAGATATTGGTACACTGATGATTCTATTGGTAGCCCAATATATTCAATCTGCAACAACTTTGCTTGGTACACAGTTCACGGACACGGTGCTGTGCCACGATCACCGAAGCCTTCTTTCGGGTAGGAGAACTTGTAGTTGGTGATGATACGAGCAATTGTGTATCTCATAATGCGCATAGCGAGATTCTGACCGATGCAGTTGTATTTGCCTGGTATTAGACAGTCAGCGAGACGACAAGCGGAGAGAAAGACATGGAGACCTGGAGGCTTGCTTACCCAAACTAAAAGGAGCATATCACTGGGGACGAGGTGGTGTCATCGTCAAAGAGTTGAACCTCTCAGTTTGTTTTTCTGGTTGCGGCGGCACGGGTCAATAATAACAATATTAAAACCAAAAACCGCCGTCCAACTTAGGGCAGGTAGCATGTCGCTGAGGGCTAAAGGTCTGTGCAGTGACTCGCTTAGTAACTATTGTACTTTGATCTGGCATTTTATTTTTCTTGGGAGATTTGGAGACCATCAAGAAGCAGCTCAAGCCTGTGCTTGGGTCGATTGCCGGTATGGAGACTGCCGTGAAGGCTGTGCAGGAGCAGCAGGCAGAGATCAAGAGCAAGATTGAGAAGCTCGGGCATGGCGGCAATTATCCCCGGACCGCATGGAGCAATCCCCGACTCCCCTGGCTTCTGTTGGTCGCGTCTCCCATCCCAACCAACAGGCTGCCACTCGCCGGTTCCCGACCGCCCCGCCTTTGCGCAACGACTTTACGCAGGCGCGGTGTGAGGGTGAAGCAGCAGTACAACGGCAAGCGACAGACTCCGAGTGGGGGATTCCTCACGGCGGATGAGACTCAAGAAAAGAAGGCCAGAACTTGAATATTACCTACGGGCACCTACTTGCGTGGCTTTTGCCGGTGCTATTGCATCAAACTCTCTGGGCGAGATAGCTGAAAGTACGTAAGATGACCTTTACTTTTTCAGTTTTCTACGAGGCAGAATATCAGCAGCAACTCGGATGCAGAATAGGGAGAAGCAAACCGAGATGGGTGGTGGTTTGGGATTTCTGTCGCAGCTTCCATGTCGACGGGGAAACATGGGACGAAATGGGAGAAAATTTTGCAAATTTGTTTTATGAGTTCGGATGAAAGAGGAGGAGGATACGATACGTCAATGGTGAACAATGACAATCGCTTTGGAGGTTTTGACAGGCATGTATTATATGGCAATGACTCATTACTACCCACATTGAACTGAAAGATAACTAGATTTATGACTCAATGACTTTTTTTATGATTAAGAATATTAATGCAAACGCATAATAGCATAAAATGGCGATGCAGGCGGTTGCTAGGCAGCTCTGTTGATGTTCGAAAAGGGGGTTGGCTTCCAGTGGCAAAGGTTGAGAGTTTTCCTCAGGGTTGCGTGTCGGGGTCCCTAGGCATGAGGCCGTGAGTGCTGCGGATAAATGCACAAAAGCTGGATGTGAGTACAGGTACACAAGACTGGCGTCCCAACTGAGAGAAATTGTTGATCAGTTGTCCATATTAACATTGGCTTCCTTGGCTCCTGCAACAAGCATGTATGGTAGGAAAGTACTGTCTTAAACTCACAACCTTGCCCCGCCATCAATATCGTCGTCACCATCACTGAAACCACCCTTCTCTTCCTTAGTCCACGACGGTCCGTTCAGGTGTTCAGCCTGAGAACCATGCCGAATGTTCAAATCCTCCATCGCCATGCTCAGGTCGTCCGTTGCAGATCCTCCCTCGGCAGTAGTGGTACTACTACCCATCTGTGCCAGCAGGTACGACGAAGAAGCCCCATTACCACCCATCGGTCGATTCCCCCCGACAACCCCCACCGTCGACAAACCATCATCCACCTGCACGCTCCCCCTGAGAGACACACTCCCGATAGTCCGCAGCGGGTCAGTCGTCTCGTGCCTCGAATCATACTTCCTGCCACCTCCAGTCCTGTCCAGAATCCCCATGCTCACAATCTTCTTCATCTCGTCGGCCATCTGATAGACCACCTTCCGTCTGGTCTCGGCCAGTTCGTGTGAGTCCTCCACAAACACGTCCGGAGCGCGCCACTTGGCGTACAGCGTCCCGTGAGAGTCTCGCCTATCAACTCGAAGCGGGTGGGCCTCAAAGAAGAGGTTGCACAGCATGCAGGTCTGCTTGCTGCCGCCTATATACCGACCGAACCTGCGCTCGTCAAAGAAACGCGCCGCGCCCGTTTCGTTGTCCGGATCAATGTGGGAGCGGTAGATGTTGTCGAGGAGGTTGACTTCGGCGTGGACGAGCGTGTTGTAATTGGGGTCCTTGATTTCCTCCCTGATTTGGTCGTCCATGCTGAGGGTCTGGACGAAGAAGTCCTCGTAGGCCGCGACAACTTTTTGGTCCGCCTTGTTGAGGGAGGAGAGGATGTGCTTGGCGTTGCAGGCCGAGTGCTTCAGGTTGATCGGGTTCGGGTGGCGAGGGCGGGAGGGGACGGTGGTGACTTCGAAGGAGGCGAAGAGCATGGGCCAGCGCTTGCGTGCGTCAACGATGCCTTTCACGGCGATGGAGTAGGAGTCTAGTCGGCCGATGGCGTGGTGGATTTCGGTCCAGGATGTTGAGGATGCGGAGCCGAGGCCGCTGTGGGCCACTTTGAGACGAAGGAGAGAGCCGAGGGCTGGCTTGTGGGCTTTGATGGTTGCTAGGAGGGTTCTGCTCTGTGCGGCGACTGGGAGGAGGATGTGTTGTTAGAGTTTGGAAGGTAAGGCAAAGAAAGGTGCGGGTGGTGTATCTTACACTCTTCCGGGTCCGGCCAGGAATTCATCGTCTCTTGGGCAATTTCTTGAATGGAAAAAAGAGCAGTGGATGCAAGAATAGCTATGAGAAGCATCAATCAGTATGATTGAAACAAAAGAGCTTGAAGAGTTTGGAGGTCTCGTACCTTCGGCACTTCCGTCACTTTCGCACCATTCGATGCAAAAGCCAATGTGTGTCACCAAAAGACTGACATAGCACTTCACGCGTCTTCTGGTAAACCGCAGGACGTTGAGAAGGATGGCCGAAGACAAAGCTGAGATGCGGGCTCTGTTGTTCAAAGCCTCATCCGAGGCGTCCCTAAGCAAACCGAGAACTTGCTCTGACAGGTATTGCTTGACTTCGGCATAGGCGCCTGAGCTTCGTTGATTAGACGTCAGACGATACTCGATCGAACCCGGAACCAAGATTGCAACTGCGGTGACTGTGTCGCCTCTTGGACGACTATCACAAACATGTGCGAGTCTGTTGACAAAGCGACGGAAGATATTTTTGTCGTCACTCCAGCTGGTTGTGTCGTCAACGTCGGATGGGGTCTTCTTCTGGGTTTGGATGATGGTGCTGTCCAGGGTGTTTTGGAGGATGGTTGTAGCATAAAAGCGTTTGATAAGACCTGGAGGCAGGCTGACCAAAGACGGGCTTGGAACAACCACAATCTCGACACCATCCAGGTCCTCCACAAAGGACCCCGAGGTATAGACAACGCCTGGCATGACGGACTTGAGATGGGGTGGTCAAGATCAGAAAATTATGTGATTGCAGGAACCAGAGTCAATGTCCAAGACGAAAAGCAAAGGAGGAGTGAGTTAACACAGTTTAACTCGATATGCCGAGAGGGTAAAGACGCCCTTCTCTTGGAGGCAGACACCACCACACACTCGGGCGGTATCTTCGGCCACACGTTTGTTTGGCGCGGTGGGTCGCATGCACGGGAGACTAAGACTCTCGGCCCTTCATCTCCAATCATTGTTCCGGGGCATCCAGTGAAAGCATGGCCATGATGTCTGAAGAACTAAACAGAAGCTCAGCAGTTGGGAGGGAATTACGTCCGTCGAAAGTGCCCAATGTCGGTGGGCCAATGAATGATACCGAGACTGCGGAATCTGGGATTGGTTGGTTGACTCGTTGGCCAACACTCGGCCGGCCCACTATTCATGTGACGCTGTCGAAGGCCTCATGCAGTGTAACGTCGGTCCGATTGGTCAATGCCCCTCTTGTGGCTTTGGAGGCAGACGCCCGCCAAGTCGAAGCAAACATCTCTCCTCTTTGCAACCGGCAACATCCTACCAGGTTTCTGTGAGTCCGCCTGGTATTTTAGGACTGGCAGCCGGACCCTTTCGAGGCCAATCCACCTTACTTACTGCCTGTACCTCCATACCTTTTGCCTTTGGTGTTCCCGAACACTCGACGGCAACAGGCTTTTCCATCCCTCTCAACAAGGGCCTCGCCACAAACATACACTCTGCATCATCAAGCACTTCCTCCAGAGGGGTAGCATGACTGACGTCGTGTAAGTCGCACGGGCTCAACGGGCGCCAAGCATGGTGGACTTTATTGAAGAAACCTCACTAACCAAGTGGGCCTGACAGGTTCCAGCCGCTGTCCGACGAGACGAGTGACTGGCATGACAGACACCCTTGGACTCTAGATGACATGGGCTCCGCGTTGGCGGGCATGCCAATGCACCCCGTCAACGCCCACGGACCAACAATGGATAAAACCATTAACCCACAGCGTCTCGATTTAACCCAGGGCGCAAACCTCGACTCCGGGAGTGGTCCTGAGTTCGCTTCTGGGGACGATATACGCTCGTTCTCTTCCAATTCCCTCCTTATTGATCCTTCCAACATTGATCCGCGATTTACAACATTGAGTCCCACAGGCTTAGGAATCAACTACTACCAAGAGACTGTCAACAACGACATGATCTATTTGCTGGCAAGTGGCACCACCACTGGTCTTGAATCGGCCGCTTAGTCTCCCGACTCCCAAGACAATGTGGCGTACTGCTCCTCCAGCAACGAGGATATTGTTGTTTCCCCGCAACTCGACCATTTCTTTGCCAGTAATACGTCTCTATTCGCCCTTCCCTTGACCAACTCCGACATGCTTTTCCAACTCGACGCGCAACACAGTTTCGCTGAGAATATCCCTTCCTTTGAGCAGCCTCAGTCTTCCCCTCAAACAATGATTCAGGGCCCTTTCAACCCAACATTCAACGCCTTGGTTGAACACTCGCTCATTCCGACTACGCAAGCACTCCCACTCGATACCGCTGATTTCGGGTACTTCTCAACATCACCGGAATCATCACCTGCGCAACCGGTCCTGACATCAACCGACGACAGCGACTCCAACGAGCCGTTGTATTATAAGAAAAAGATGCAGGGGAAATGGTTCTACTTTTGCGCTTGGTCCCCGTGTAAAACCCCTCACAAGGCCCATAAACGGCTTTGTGAACTGAGGTGAGACTCCCTACCGAGCTACTATATCCGTCACAAGTCTCCGTTTTATCTCCACCCCGTTTCCCCAAGCTACCTACCCACATAACACATACTGACTTTCATCATCAACCCCACAGGAGACACCAACGAAGCGAAAGAAAGCCAATCAAGTGCAGCCTCTGCAGGTCACGTTTCCAACAGCCCAAGGATCTGAACAGACACCTCAAGTCGACCCACTACGACAACCTGCAGGTCATCACCGATCCAAAGGTCACCAAGCAGACCAGGAAGTGCCGGTGGTGCAAGCACTCGGGGCGGTATGACAACGTGAAGCGGCACGAAGATACTAAGCACCGCCAGGAAAAGCTTGCGGCTGGGTTATTGCGTTGATGAATGGGACCAGGACTCTGGATACGCGGTTTCGTTTTTTGGATATCAATCTCTTTCCTTCCTCGTTCACCTTCTTCTCACTGCACAAGTCTCCTACCTACTACCCACTTCATCGATTTTGTCTCGCGTCGTCACTTCACATTTCTTCCCCACGTAATGAGTTATGAACCTCTCTCTTTGTTCGTCAAGTCCACTGGATTTGCCAGCGGCTTTTATGAAGCCTACATTGCTATTTCTTGCTATTCAGCCAACAAAGTTAGCTGCGTATTTTATTTGACAATTCTTATTTATTCATCCCAAAGTGCTTTGTTTTATGCGTGATATGATGCTCTCAGGTTCTGTCACAAAAGAGGCAATTCAATCACTTCAGGACTCAACCCTAATCCTTCCGCGTATTAATTACCGCTTGATTGCTTCTTGCTGGCTCCAAATAAGCGCTTCCAACAAAGACCTACGAGAAGTGGAGGTTCAACAATTGAAGGTAAAGAAGGAAAAGTGAATCGTTGGTATTGATTGGATCCCAGGTATCCGTGTGTGGACTTGTTGTAATCAGTTATGGCCTCATGTCCTTACCTTCCCGACATTCCGACTGGAGATTGCAAGCCTACCTGCAACTGCGGGAGCCCTCTAGTTTCACACACTCTTCAGGCTCCACCCAGAGGCGGATTCTTTTCTCCGGCTCCCCGGTTACTGAGAGACCAGGTCTTGTGGATGGGAACTTCAGAAGTCTTACTGCAGCCTTTCTGCAGATCTACCCCACGTCGGTGACCTCGCTGGCCAGCATCCATCTAAAATGGGAGTCTTTGTGCTTCTCGGCGTGCAGATTGTGGCCACCTGATAGTGCCCTGGTGGCAGACACCGGGTTTTCTTTACTTCTTATCAGATACCTAGCATCGCTTATTCCATGTCTTCTAAGACTCTGAGCCAAAAGCCAGAGTTAAATGCCAGACAGTAAATATACTTGCCATGTCAACATCATATTTCGATTGACGCAGGTTTCTCAACAATAGTAGAAGCTGTCAGATCTCGACTTGTTTGATCAAGCCAGCAGAGGAGGCTTGACGGAATGCTTTACTCTCACATTGAGAGACTTCAAGAAACCAAAAGCGGCAAGTCTCGCCGCTCTGGTCACAATCTTGGCATTTGCAGTTGGGCCCTTCAACAAACTGTCAAGATTGAGCTGCGTAGCATCGAGGTCGACGACGGCAAAGCTTCATTGGGCATCCCGCACACCTATATAAGTTCTGCTTTCCTGGGCATTGCCGCGTTTTCCACTGCCCTTGAGGTCCACCCGGACTTCATTGCCGAACATGCTATATCTGGTACGGGGATGCAAGGAGCAATCCACAGGGGACTTTTCAGGCTGGATCCGCGTATCCTCTTCAACTGCCCCTCAAATTGCACATGGGCCGATACTGATTGCTATCCATCCCTGGGTTTATCCAGTAGCTGTGCCGATGTCACTCAGGCGCCTTCGCGCTTTGTGACACGGTTCCCGCTGACCACGTCCGGCACAGTGCGCCAGGACCACACACAGGACACCCAGCATGCCAAGGATCCTCCATCAGCCTACCAATATAGTAGGTCAACGTCAGGAGACCACATCCTGCAGGCCGAGGTGTCCGAGGACTGACATTCTGGAGGATGGTTGGTCAGGGAGGTCGCCGACACGGGAAAGCTCTGCGTGAAGGTTGCAGTAGGACCTCTGAGTCAGAAAACCTGTAGTCTTAGTGGCCGCCGGAGCCGAGGAAGGCCTCCGACCGAGGGGAAGCAAGCCTGGAAGTGTGGAAGGCTTCCCATGGGTGTTAATAGGCCCTGCGGTTCCAGCCCATTTACCTGCCCTTGTCACACGCTTCCAACTGGGCAGATAAGTCCTTGGGTCAGAACGCGAGCAAAATAGTCACGGCACCAGGAGGATTTTCCTTTAACACTCAATACGCGATCACGTACTGATATCCCGTGAATATCATTAGAGCAAGGCCACTGTTAACAGTGATAAACGACACCGATCAAGAGTCCCAGACAATCAGTTACACAAGACTCGGACTGGCAGATCCTTCAACCAATTTTCCCATGGTTCCAGGGATGGCACACATTGCAATATTCCAAGCAGAATACGACCCAAGCGGCCATGGTAAGATATTAGGGGACAAAACTAACATGACAGAATGCGAGATCGATATTGTTGCCTCCCGACCATTGGTAGACAGGAACTGGTGCGCCTCGACCCTGGTCGTATTGCAGGCAAGGAGAACCCGAAAACTCAGAATAAAACAAGTCTAGTTACCAGCTTCGTCATTGACAACTCGGCGCTAAGCGTTTCGCTAAGGAACATCGGAGCGATTGTAACGCTATTCATCTCGGAACGCTTCGCCGGTACCATCTACGCCGGTAAATCACCACCTACTCCGCCCCTAGGAATAGGGGATGCCTTCCGCGCAAACAGCGCCTCAGAGACAATTGCCTCCGTAATCAAAAGCATGACCGACTACCTACGGTCGATTTTGATGGCAAGCCACCACGGCGAACCGCCAGGCTGGAAGCATTCGGCTGTTGCTATGCTTACCCATAACTTGGAACCGCATACAACAAGAGGCCTCAGAATAGGTGGCAGGGGATGCCTTTTATTCCGTTTATCAAAGTGTTTTGTTTCTTTCATTTTACTCTAGTGCTCTTGGTCTCCCTCCCACCTGCGCTTCATGGCTTGTTCTCTCCTCATACCTGACCTCAAACTCTTGTGTCTGCACGATAACGCCCACATTTCGACTTCTTGACCTCTCCCCGGGCAGTTCCGCCGGAAGCTGCTGGGCAGCACCCGCAAATCTTCCTCGGCTCGCATTTGCGCCGTCCTGAATCTCCACCGGAGCCCTCTCCTTTTCCACGCCTATGCCTGCACTCCCCACATCAAGCTGCTCCTCAGATCTGATCCGCTCAAAATCTGATCCCCAGCCTGTGCCTGTTCTGATATTATTAATGCCCTCCCTTCCGGAGCCCACAACAGCGCGGCCGCTGTTACGACTCCGTCTCGTCCCGCGACTTTTTTGCCCAGAAGACGACGCCCCCCCACTTCGACTGAGCTTGTACGAGCCAACACCGTGCCACTGATGTCTTCTTACCGAGCCATCCCGCAGCTCGCGGAAGAGGACCCGAAGCACAGGAATGCACGACGCCATGATGGTGGTGCTAATCTCAGCCGCCGTCCACGCGAGAAGGGCCGACCCTTCGTCTGATCGCAGGCTTTTGTCAGCCTCAGAATCAAAGAACAACAAAACAAGAGACAAAAGGAGGGCATTCAGGGGTAAAAGTGGGGCCTGTGGATACATACATGTACATGTACATGTACCATCCAAGTGCAGCCCACGGGAAAAGGGGAGTAAACAATAGAAGAATAAAGACTCACAAGTAAAGTTCTTGCCACCGAGAGTCAGAATTTTGGAAGCTTTGACAAAGGCGGTTACGCCCGCACTGCGAGGTAGGGATGGTTAGTAATAATATTCCCCGCCAGTTTGATGATATTTCCGGAAGGTTTCGTTTCGGCGGGGGGTCGGGAGAGACTACTGAAAAGAAAAATCATACGAGGAAATTAAAAAAAGGAAATCAATAAAAAAAAAATAAAAAAAAAATAAAAAAAAATAAAAAAAATAAAAAAAATAAAATTAAAAAAAAAAAAAAAAAAAAAAAAAAAAAAAAAAAAAAAAAAAAAAAAAAAAAAAAAAAAAAAAAAAAAAAAAAAAAAAAAAAAAAAAAAAAAAAAAAAAAAAAAAAAAAAAAAAAAAAAAAAAAAAAAAAAAAAAAAAAAAAAAAAAAAAAAAAAAAAAAAAAAAAAAAAAAAAAAAAAAAAAAATAAATAAATAAAAAAAAAAAAAATAAAAAAAAAAATAAAAAATAAAAATAAAAAAAAAACAAAAAAAAAATAAAAAAAAAATTGATGAAAAATGATGAATTAAAAAAAGAAAAGAAAAAAACTCACAAGATACCCATGCTCATCGCAACCACGACTCCAATCTTCTCCCTCTTCTTCATCTTCAGGCCCCATACCACATGCCACGCCAGCAATGCCAAAACAATATCGCAAACCCCCGACAGCGTCCCCGCGAACACTCCGTATGCGTTCGTGGCCCGCGTATCCCAGCACGTCCCCGGCATCAGCGGCTTCCAGTTTTTCTCCACAGGCGTGCACTTGACCCAGGCGAAGACGGTCTGAAGCGACATGAGGATGTTCATGGTGACTGCGAGCGCTATCACGAACGCTCTGACTCTTCCCGTGGTGATGCGCATTATGGTGAGCGCGAAGGAGGTTTTGGACCAGACGATGGCGAGGATGCTGAACACGGCGCCGATTCCGGCGCCTTGGAGAGCTATCCGGGAGAGGTTTTGCGGCGGGAGGATGTCGCAGGGGTAGCGGCCGAATCCGTAGTTGAAGACTCGCTGGCACATTATCGCCATGCCGAGGAAGCAGAACTTTGAATGTTGGAAATATGTCAGCCGTCTTGCAGTTCTTTTCAAGATCAAATATGCATATACGCATGGTTGGGTGTGTCCGCATACCCAACTTGCGATCAGGATGTAATCATCCCACCATAGACCTCGAGACCTCCACATCTTGCAGTAGAGTCTAAGTGTCAGGAAGATACTGGACGTGGCGAGCAGGGTCCATATTATGACTGCCGTGCTGGGCCCGAGATCTGGCGGTGGGCCCTGGATGAGTCCCAGACGCTTGAGATCACAGTACTCGAGTGTTGTGCTGGTGTTTGGCGCAAACTCCTGTCGTGGCTCGATGCGTAGGTATGCCATCGTTGAGGTCTGCCCATTCCCGCGGGACTTGGGGTGATGGGGTGGCGGTGATGGCAGGAAGAGGGGAAGCAAAATTCCTTCAGCATCGTCTGCCGCGAGAACGGAAAAGAAAAAATGCCCAGCGGGGAATTGTATGGCTTTCACTTCCCCGACCCGGAGACCGGGAACCTGGAACACGGGAATATATTATATACCAGGTAAAAGTGAGGGAAGGGCGCGGCGCGGTTGTGGCGGCCCGCATGCATCACCCAGCGTGAAACGTGAAACGTGAAATGTTTTTTGTGGACCAACGAGGAAGCTTTTCGACGTCGATCCGGAAGTGTACCTAGACTTCTGAAGTACGTGACGGAGACGTAAACTTATAGGATCACTGGAGACAGAAAAGAAACGCGATCTGCCGGCGGAATTCAGTTGTCCGCATGTACGTCCTTCGGGTTCGGATAGATGTGTGAAAAAACTAATAGGTATTGTCAGCATACTCAAAAAGTCAAACACATGATAAAGGGGGAATCTAATCCCATTCTGTCTATGTGTGCAACAACCTGAGGTGAGTGAGTGAGTGGGTTCCCTGGCATTGATACGGCGTAGCACAACTGAATCCTGGAAAATTATCTCGTCTAAAATCTTGGAGGGGCACGGCATGCTGTTGGACGTTGGCATGTACGCCAAGACCATGACGCCTACCTACTAGTCTGCGATGATCGGGATGTTCTGCATGTGGACAAAGAAAGAAGAGATCTTGGCTTGCATTTGGATTTTTTTGTGGTGTGATTTATGGCGTAACCAACTCCGGATCCCTGGTCTGTGTTCTTTGTTGCATCTGCGATCCGATATCGACGGTATGATATCCCCGATCATAGCCCCACGATTGGTGTTATAGCCGCCAGATTTGGAACTTTGATCGCTTAACATTTTGCATATGCTTGAAATACATGTACGGAGCGATTTAACAACTATTGACAATCATTTTTCTCCTGCACGCCATATCAAGTGCCGACCGCCGCCGAGGTCAACCTTGGGTGCCAGGCCTCACGGGAGCCCCAGGTTCGGAGGGTTCGGATAGTTGTAGATCCCAACAGCCCCCAGAAAGTTCCAACTGCCGGGCTAACTTCCAGGTCATCATCTGCGCTAGCTGTTAATTGACGAATCTCACCCACAAAGGAAATGAGTCTTTACTAACGAATTCTTATTAAAACTGGGAGAGGATCCCACAGGTAGTTAGGCGAGAAAGATATTTGGAAGGAGTCCATCCCTCAAAGGCAACAGCACAGCAGTACTTGAAGCAGTTTTCTGCATTTCATTGAACCTCGGTAGGGAAGGTCGATCCCTGTCATATGTGGCCGAAGAGTCCCAACAGGTCCTTCATCAGTCGGGCAGTTCTGTGCCACAACGAAGCCTGGTGTGACCTCGCCTTTACCGACAGAGTTTCTACACGCACACACACGATCGATGGTTTGATCAACATTGCGTTTCCAGAATTCTTGTCTTGCAAAACGCTCCGTTAGGGATTTGCATGTACCATTATCTTGGGTAAGTACGAGAATAAATCCTTTGTGCCCTCCACTAGTACCTGCCCGCAACCACCAAAGTTTTACAACTACCAAAGTGGGAACCTGGGCTGATTGGTTGGAATACGCAGGTGGATATTGTAGTTACAGCAGGACTGCAAGACCTGAGTTGTTCTAAACAATACATTTGATCTAAATGGGCTCAATTACGATAACCGTCTGCCTGGTTTTTTCCCATAGGTATGTCCAGGTATGTAGGGCTAAATTAACTGATCCATCGGCCCAAAGGATTCGAGGCGTCAAAGCCACAAGAACCGTTTGTTGCACACATGGCTTGGTAAGATCACTCACAGGGAGGCGCTTCTCCACACGAGAAAGGAATGTGGCTTGCGTACAATGGCTCCTTTGTGAAACACAAATCTCTTGTATTGACTATCTGAAGTCCTAGTTATGATTCCTAAACAAAACTTCCAGCATCTTTGACCGGCCCTCTTCCACTGTCATGGTGAGCAACCTCAGTCCTGACCTCCGTCAATATTTGGATCCCGTGATTATTCTCCTTCGACCTCGAACCCACATCGCCATTGACGATGAACTGGTAGTCCCCATGTTGCCCCCTCGCGTGGTCAAACTGCATAGGTGGAGACATATCTGTCTGGGATGGCGAAAAGGTTGCATCGTGTTGCCAGGGCTGGACAAAGCCTCGATAGGGATTTAATATCAGCCCGTTTGTATCCTCTTCTTCTCTCGGGGTCACTGAGACCCTTGGACGAGCCGCTCCGAGTGAGCTAGATCCGTGGGTGAAAGATGAAACTTTGTCCTTGAGCAATTGTGGTGTGAAGCGCGAGACGAGTGGTCGCAGGTGAGAGAGAGAATTGGCAATAATGTAGCAACCGGTTTCAACGACGGACCAGGCGATTAGAGGAGCGGATGCCCCTAGAAACAAATCACGTTAAAAACTCTGTTTGTGACTCGACACGACAACAATCATGCGCGGGTTCGGCTTACATGTTCTGTTCATCCAATGAAGCGGACTAGTGCTGAAGAACACTACAGACCGAATGATGGATGCGATGATGCCGCTGTCACGGTGGTGATGAAGTCAGCAACTACAGGTAGAAAGCTCAACCTGACCGGCTTTGGGAAGGGAAACGGGAGAGAGAGTAGCTCACAAACTAGCGACCATGAAAGCCAAAACCAGGGCAAATTTCTTTGCCGTGGAAAGCTTCAGCGCCCAAATGGTGCGGAGCGGAAGCAACATGACAAATAGATCGAGCACAAAGCTGGGAACTCTTGAGCCGTCGAAGAACTTGGAGACTTGGAAGCACTTTCCCCCCGGAATCGAGGGATCCCACCAGAAACGCAGAGGCCGGCACTGGAAGCAGACTGCAATCATCAGGGCGAGCCACGTCACAATGACCATCCCGATCAAGACGAATGTCGCCCACCGCCACGGCCCGCGGTTCCAGTTGAGGACGCGAAGGTACAAGCAAAGAATCGACAGCTTCGGTACCGCGACGGCCGTCAAGTAGACAAATTCGAACCCGAGGATACTCTTTTGCCAGTTTACAAGTGCCTCCGGGTCTTCGGCCATGAGAACCTCTACATGCTGACCGACGCCGGCTATTTTGACCATCACTGTTGTGAGATCTCAATGTTAGATCAACAACGCCCGCACCATGAAGAAGAAGAAGAAGAAGAAGAAGAAGAAGAAGAAGAAGAAGAAGAAGAAAATCTTACATATAACCAGAATGCACAATCCAAGATTGACGATATATGCTGCAAACATCAAACCATCGTCGACGCCGAACTTGGCCGCCCGGATCCTGCTGGCCCAAACTCTGAGGCATAGAAAAACTGTTGTCAAGACCATAAATGCTATGCAGACAGCCGTCACCATCGGGCCCTGGTCTTCATTTTTCAGTTGGTCGAGCCGCTCGTTGTCCATGGTTGTGGTCGTCACGGTCTCTGGAAGTGCTACACAAACTCGATCCTTTGGGCAGGTGGAAAACTGGGACATATATATTGATTGTCAAGTGCCGCCATTGGGGGCGATGGAGGCATTTCACCTTATGGACACACAGCATATGAGATGCACGTCGAGGGCGGCCATTAATGAACAGGGCCCGAGTCTCGCACGAAATTTGCAACCTGATATTAGCTACGTGCCTTTTGTGCCGTACTAACCTGGCAGGCTAAGCATTGTGGAATTCAACATCCTCTGCGAACAAGTCTGAGCCCAAAGCAGAAAGTGGTATCATTTTCCGTTTTAAATCGCACATTCTGCGGTGAAGAGGAGATCACGTTTCAGCCGAGCGGGCTGTAGTAGAGGTGACTGCCGAGCCGACATGCGCCGCTCAACCCGCGCCCCAACCCCAGTCTTTCCGCAGACCGTGATCGCCCGTCAAATCTATCAGATCAGAATCACTAGTGTCATCCATATCAAGACAAAATCTCATCCGGAAGAGGACTGGAGCTGGGATATTTTAAGATCCCCGGCAAGATCCGAAGTTCATGTCCATGTCTTGCTGTCCGTGAATCCAGATTGATGGCATTGAGGTGATGCTGGGGGATCACCACGAAGAGCACAACATGCAACATGTAAACAACCCACGTTTACCTAGGAGTATCTCTTGTTGCTCCTTGTCTACGGAAGTACCCTCCAATGAAACGCAATCATCATCTTCAACAACCAGCAAAACAGACGCACATGAAAAATAAATGAAAAAAAAAAAAATGAAAAAAAACTGATCTGTTCTCAGCCCCCAGTCCTATCACACCTTGCATGTATGTACCACACCTCTCCCATCCCGCGCTGAGCCGCCCGCCAACATAAATTTCCCCCAGCTCAATCCCTCCCCTGCACCCTCGAAGCCTTAAACCCTCATCAACCCCATCCTAGACGACAAATCATTAAACACACTGGCAGCACCCACCATGCTAGTATTGTCCAGCGCAGTGATACTTCCCTCTCCCCTATCAGTGCTAAAAGGATTGGACGGGTACGTGTTGGAATCGTGCGGGCTCCTGACGGCAAACTTCTGCAGGGCCGTCATCGCCGCCTCGCTCTTGATGCTGGTGATCATCCACTCGAGCACTTTGTTCCTCCTCTCCACCGCCAACTGGCCGTCGCTGAGTAAAACGTCCGGAGCCCGCCAGGCGTGGTAGAAATTTTGATGGCCCGGCCTGACTTGGATCTTGTTCGTCTCGGTCATGCTGTTGCGGCCGGTGGTGGCGACGGGAGCCTGGAAGTAGAGCTCGCAGAGGCGGCAGGACGGTTTGCTGCAGCCTACGTACCGGCCAAAGTCTGCTTCCTTAAAAAAGCGGAGCCGGTCCCCGGTTCCCACCCCGACGATGGCCGAGTTCTGTTCCTCGCGGAGGATGTTGTCGCTCAGGAGCACCTCGGCGTGGATGATGGGCTCGAACTTGCGGCGCTTGGTTGCCTTGTTGATCTCCTTGTCCAGCTCGGCGATCAGGTCGGAAGCTTGAGAGCCCGTGGTCTGCTGGGAGGTGCGGAAGGCGCCCAGGACGGCGGGGTCTGTGCTCAGGCGGCTTATTATGCCCGCCGAGGAGCGGCGGATCGAAGGGGGGTCGCCTGGCTCGCTGGAGGGCACGGGGGTGACTTCGAAGTCTTCGAAGAGCTGGCGCCACAATGTGCGGGCTTTGAGGAAGGTTTTCACTGCGAGCGTGTAGGCTTGGAGGCGCCCGATGCCGTGGTAGACTTGCGTCCAGGGGGTTCCTTGCGCGCCTTCGCGGTCCTCGCGGGTTTGGGACGACATGTATTGCTTGAAGCTGTCGTTGCGGTAGCAGCGGCTGACGGCTCGGAGGAGTTGGCGGGTGCGCTCGGCGACTTGGGGGGAGCATATATTGTCAGTTCTGGAGGGTTCTATTAGCCTGGCCAAGACTAGGCAGGTAGGAAGGGCATCTCACATTGTGCATCGTCCAGGTATGGTTCCAACGAACGTTGGGCCAAAGACTTTAGAGACTCTAGGACGTTTCCCATAATGATATCTAAACTCTGTTAGCTGATCATCTCTTAAACGCTCGGCTTAATGCTGGGTTGGGGCACCTGCCGTCTTTTTGGCCTGCCTCGTTGCAGGCTTTGATGCAAAAGTCAACATTTGTGTCAAATTGGTAGTTGATGTGGGTTTCCACGATGTGGGCTCTGTTGAACTCGAGAATCTGCTTCATGACGGCGGAGAAAAGCGTCGAGTCTTCTCGAAGAGCCGCGTCCCGGACTTCGCTGTCCTCGGCCTTCCCAAGCGTCTCGAGTAAGGTGGTCACATAGCGGCCAACGTCGTCGAGCTCCTGGGCTGACCGCTGGTTGGAGGCAAACCGGTATTCGATCGGACCTGTCTGCAATACCGCAAACGCCGTAATGGTGTCTCTGCCCTTTTTGCTGTGGCACACCAGAGCCAGCTTGTTGACGAAGCAGAAGAAGGTCGCTTTGGGGGAGCTGTCCGAGGTTGTCTCCAAATCGGGGGGCTTGGTGCCATCTGGCTGTTTCTTGAGCAGACTCCTGAAGCTGTAGAGAAATACAACCGGCTCGTAAAACCGCTTGCGGAGACTGGCGGGTAGGTCAACAACGTTGGAGTCGCTGGTGGCCATGGCAGCGATGGGAGGAGGACAAAGCCTTGGGGTGCGTGTGTGATAAGCGGTAACGACGACTAACAGCCCAGGCATTTATCATCAGTTTCTCTGTTAGTTTGCGGGAAAACTCCATGTGTACTGACATCTCGTCCTCATCCCGACACGCTTGCGGAGGCATACCCGGCGGAGGCAAACGCGGTCTGCCTCCCACTCAGGATTCCCGGCTGGACCATGATTGGTCCAGCAAATCGTGGCACTGGAGGCCGCACTGCATATCGCGCGGGGATGCCTTAAATCCAACGTATGCCTCCAGGTGATCGCCTCAGGGCATCCGAATCACAACTGCAAAGAACGTCAAGGACAAGAATGGAAGTCCAGTGCTGCCTCCAAGCCTTACGGGAAAAGGAGAGTTGTCGGATTATCAGTGTGCCACTGTAGCCCGCTTCGATGCATGCATGACTTGGCAGTAGGCCTTGCTGCCGGAGGACTCAGTGCATATTCAGCCCCACAATTCTTCTCGTTCCACCCCCTTCTTCTGTTTTTGGTTGTTGAGAGCCTCCGGGGGTTCACGGTAGGCCTCAAAAGCCTCAAGTCAGTGACGATTCTGCCTCGGTGATTCTGCTGTCAGAGAGATCCGGCGAGCTGATTTTGGCTTAGTATTTGAACATTCATCTTTGCCACCAGCATTCAAGCGTCCTCTGTTTACACCAGTTCAGGTGTCTGGATGCAACACACTCTCCGTCGAGTTTTTTATATTTATCCGCTTCTGGTGTTACGGTGTGCTACCAAACCCGAAAGGAAGCTTAAGCTTTGTCTGGAGCTAGCTCTCATCGGAGTGGGCTCACACCTTGTGCCCATCGCCGACCGAATCCCGCCACTTCGACACAGCTTCCGGATCGGGGGTTTCACCATCGAAATCCTCGCTTGCATTGCGGGCCCTCACTGCATATCGGCATGTTTGGAGACTTGTAAGTCAACTATCTGCATTGCAGTGGCATTCTTTGGGGGACATGGGGGTGGTTCCACAGCAAAGACAAAGCTTAGCTACCTGGTATCAAGTGACTCTGACCCGTAACAGCGGTTTCCTCGACCAACCATTTGTCGACTTTGACCAACTAGTCTTTGACGAGGCGACAGATTTGGGTGTTGTCCACCCTTGGCTCGTCACTGGAGAGATGCCCAGACAGTTGTCTTCCAAGGGACACGCCCGGGACGGGTCTGGGACAGAGTACCTAGGTGGGGATGGAACAATCGATCCGCGTCTTTTAAACATCAGCAGCGCCACCGGTACCTACGGCGGGGACCCGGCACACTCTTTTGCTTCCAACTCTCCTTCCTCATACTTTTCTCCAAACACGTATGAAAGCACAGCCGAATCTCCCGTGACTCCTGGTAATTCGGGGGTCTCCGGTTACGAAGACCACAACTATACGCAGCAGGACCAACAGACTTTCCAGTCATCGGGCCAGGACTCCACCAGTTTTGTACAGAGCTGGTAGAGCTCGCCTCCACAGGACATGGTGGGATCCTACGCTCCCGACAACAGCGAAATGCTTGTTGATCCGAACCTTTACAACTCCTTCGAGAACCTCTCCGTTTCTCAGGACGCCGCTCATTACCAAGACCCAACCCAGTCATTCGCTTCAGCCCATATCGGGATCACCATGGACAACACGCCCGTGGACCAACAATACGTCTATGGCAACAACGTTGTCTACGACCCAGCCTCTGGCCAACAATATTCCTATTCGAACGAGCTCAACAATAACAACGGGGAGTCTTCCACCACCGGTGCAGCTGGCAATCAACTTTGGTGTGACGAGGAGAACTGCAGGAACCCAGGGCCCTTCTCTCGACCCTGCGATCTCAGGTACGTACGAGTTTGACTCTTCAATCCCATGAATGAGGTTCTACCATATAAATGCAGTAGACTGACCTTTGACTTGGCTCCCTATCCAGGAAGCACCAAAACAACCACACCCGTCCGCGCGCATGCGATATCTGCCCAGAGTCCGACGACCCGAGGAGGCCCTCCCGCTTCGCCGAGAGGAAGGACCTCCATCGCCACTACTGGACCAACCACCCAGACTACGCGAGGGGCAACAACATCCCGAACGACCGAATGGAGTGCCCGTTCTGCACTTACAAGTCTCGCAGCGACAACGTGCTGCGCCACATCGAGAAGAAGCATCCGGCGGGTGGGTGATCGATTGCCAAATCAACGATGCGGAGGATAAGAGTTGAGATACAACCCCGTTCAAGTTTTTGTTTGTTGGATAGGTGGATATGCGGCAGGAGATCAAGATATACAGGTCCAATCTTGTTTGTTTGTTTGGCTTTGGATCCTTTTTTGGGTTCACACATTTTCTTCACACAACTTCTTGGCTTCGTTTTTTTTTTTTTTTTTTTTTTTTCTTTCTTTTTCCCCCTTCGCCTTCTTACGACACAGTTAGCTTCCTATTACGGCTCAGCTTAGCTTCAAGCTAGCTATCTTTCTCTTTCTCTTTCTTTCTTTTCTCCCCCTTCTTTATCACGATGTCATGTCCAATTTTCAAGCTTCAGGCTCTTTTTATTATTTCTGCACGGACGGGAATTCATCATAACGAAACGAATTTCTTTTTTTCTTTTTGGCCCTTTTTGTTGTCACTTCACGAACTTTCGTTTTCTTTTCTTTTTCCCCTCTTTTGGTCCTTTTCTTAGCTTGCTTTATCATATATGCCATTGCACACCTATCTTTTGTTCCCCCTCGTGATGACTGAATGATTGAATGCTCCCGGAACTGGCCGTGGCAGAAGTCATATACCTCCCTTCCTTACCTAAGTAGTCTGTTAGTCCTTTTTTATGACAATCCAAGTTTTATTCCCCCCCACGGGTACTGCTGCGGATGAAGAGCGAGAACAACCCAGAGTGTGTTGTGATGGCCAGCATCTTGATAAAACCAAGAGAGCGATAGGTCACGATACATGTATACATGGTAGAAGGAGACAATAAATCACATCACCCGAAACCCCGCTGGAACCGTGTAACCCACCAGGCCACAGATCCACCCTTAAGGCTGGCTTGACACCAATCGGCTTCCAATTCTTGTCTTCGGCCTTTAGCTTTAGCTCTCCCTTCCGGGGCCTTGACCTCACCTCCCTGATGTCGTCGGGGTTGAGATGTCTGGCCCAAAGGGGTTCAACACTTGGTAGCACTCTAAGTCGTTCGCTCACTTGGCTGCTGCAGTTGGCACATTTGATCTACGAGCAATTTTCACGCTCCACTGCGCAGGAATTGGTGGAGTGAGAGCCAGGACATCGCCCGTTCTCTTGGGTCAAGGTCAGGATATACCTCGTCCCACCATTGAGGGCACCATGTACCTCGACCAGAGTTTCGGGTCGTCCCACCCCGAACCCTCTACCATGGAAGCCTAGCAGCTCAGCGAGCTCCTCTTTGCGGTTGATGATGTCCGTCACAGCCGACTCATGGGAAACCTTGACCTGGACACGGCGGTTGAAGCATTCGACGCCATAAATTCAAGTCCAGGGGACACCTCTGGGGTAAAATACTTGACGAAAATATGCCCAGTTCATCTGGAGTAGCATCGTCAGGAAACAGACATGGTTGTGACGCTGACCACGGCGTGAAGACAGACATGTTGAAGCTGACGGAATTGGAAGAATACAGCAGGTAGCGAGGATGATGTTTGGTGGGTGAGAGACGTAGAGATATCTCGCTTTGATAAGCCAGGTAGTGATCTCTTTACCGACCAAGGCCGTTTAGCGGCAAGAAATCTGACTGAAAGCACCACTGAACTGTGCCGCTTTCTGGGACCCAGCTTCAGTCACCTATGCCACTTTAGCCAGGACTTTCCCAAGCTCTTCTACATATGGCGTAAGCCCCCGCAGCAACTTCAACGCTGGCCACGTCTGGCCGCAATTCGAGATGGATGCCATCATTGACGGCAAGGCTTGCCGGAGGATGAAAGGTGTTATAAACTGGGTGATATGAAACAGTTTCATGAGGGTTACGAGACGGCGCCTTCTCTGCCACCGTTTATGCAACTGGTGCAGGTCAATGTGCGCCAGGTGCCCGAACATATCCGCGCGTGGCGTAAACAATGGGACGAGAGACAGCGGTTGAGACAAAGAGAGGTGGTGGAATTCGTAAGGGGGTCCAGAGCAAACCCCGGAGAGTTAAAGACCCATTGAGGTATTGCTTAAGCAGAGTACACAGGTGGATCCATCCCACGATCCATGGATTACTTCGACTGCTCCTTGACGGCCTCCTTTCCTTCCGAGCCGGACCCGCTTCCCTTGGCAGCCTGTGTTTTGGCAGCTGCTCTCTCTTTCGCCATTGCTCTCCTAAAAAAAAGAAAGGGAAAAAAAGGAAGGACCACCAGTCAGCTCATGTGGTTTCATCAAGACTCGAACAAAAACTCACTCCTTCTCCCGGATATACTGGTTCTCGAACGCCTTTTCACGGTCAGAGAGTGGGTTGAACGAGTCCATGGCTGAGAGCTTGTGTCGTTTATTTGCTGGAAATTTCTATTTTGCTGGAAATGTTGAGTTTGTTTGTTGTGTTAGAATTTTGAGATTTGAAATTTATGACGAGAGGCAAAAAGAAACCTCACCTACCAAAAAAACGGGATGACGTCAGCTGTTTGCCACGGATGAAATGTACTTCCCAGTTCCTATAACCCCCTTGTAGGCATTTCGTTCATCCTCAAATCAACAAAACCGCCATTATTGGCAAACAAGCCTCTGTCATATGAGCACAAGATGAAGAGAAAAGTCTATTCAAGTCTGGGTACAAAAGGTTTGATACAAGTACATCTCCATACACAAAAGTCTTTGAGAATCGGAGAAGGAAAAGAAGGGGAAAAAAAGAGAAAAGACCGACCAACCGACCGACCGACCGACCGACAAATACATCCATACCACCGGCCAAATCCATTCTGTTAGGGTCAAGAAATAATAATATTATTATTATTATTAGTAGTAATAATACTTGAAACTCTTGCGGTGCACACACCGGCAAGACCGCGATAATGGTTCCCTCTCGCTCCCCGCTTCCCCCCGTGATCCCAATGAAATCAGATCAGATCATATCTCATTAGTTTGGCAGGGAGTAGTAAATAGTGCGGCACACGTATCCCTGGGCATCGGTGTAAAAGGCGTGCTTGTCATCCTTGCGGATGGCGAAGCTCTTATACCCGTTATTGCCGTTTCTAAATGAAGAAAAAGAAAAAATTATGAATTAGCGTTCTGTTATATTTCTGAGAAAAAAAAAAAAAAAAAAAAAAAAAGCGTAGAAAGAGAGACTTACCCGACATGGGACCAGTTGGGCTTGCTCTGGGCGTCCTTTTCAATCCACCACGTGAAGCGGACGCCGGTGGAGAACTGGCAGGAGTAGTGCCCTCCCTCCCAGATGACGCCCGAGTTGAACCTGCACGAGTTGCTTTGGCTGGGAGCGTAGTGGCAGTTGCTGTCGTTGGGGCAGTACTGCATCATCAGGTCAGCCATCGTCAGTCAACACTGTCAAAATTGAAAGATAATAGATTTACTCACGACAACAACTGAGTATCTGTTGAGGTTTTTGGAATCACCACAGTTGAGCAGGTGAACTCCTTCGACGCGCTTGACGATCTCGCCGCGCTCGTCAATGAGACGACCACTTCCAACGACAACCGCCCCAGGATCGGTGGCGACTGGGTTGGCGATGGGAGTGGCCAAGGCGCCCACGAGGAGGGAGGCGAAAGTGAGGAAGGTGGTGGGAATCATTTTCTTGGTTCTTGAATGAGTGAATTGCGGTTGGTTTTGTTTATAAAAGAGTGGACGTGATTGTTTCACAAAGTTTGTTTTTTGGTAGCGAGCGTAAATTGCGTGGTGGTGAAGCGAGACGATCTGAGGATGAGGAGAATGAAAAGCACTATTTATGCGTTTCTGTGCTTGCACGTGTAGATACTCTCATGAGATAACTCCAAGTTCCTCCTCCAAAGAACTCGGATTCAGAGAGAAGCTCTCCAGTCCAGCCGATGTCCCCTTCATTCTAAGCCGCCACAAGGGGCACATTGCTTGGCCATTCGTTTCATCAACATTTTGCATCTATGAAGGTAATTACCCACTCCATCTTGGCCTCATGGTCAGCTTCACGCAAGGCCCAGAGATACCCATTAACTCCAAAGTTGATCGTAGCTTGATTCCTGACAAGCTACGGGCAGGTCTCTCAAGCAGTGAGATGGAGCAGAACGCACGACTGTGGTGCAAAATGGTGACTAAAGTGGCACAAGCAGCTTAGTGACGATTGCACAAATATGTCTGAGCGGTACAAACTCAGTGGCACAATATGGGCTCCATATATCTCGATGGCCAGATGAGAAATGGCTATTGGCCAGTTCGCCGCATGACAGTCCATGCATGTAGGTACCTAGGAACGATGACGCTCTTTTAGCAATCTCACAGCATATGCTCGTCAACGGTAAGCAATTAAGCATGAACGAGTTTCGGTGGTTTATTTCGCACCGCCGCAAGGATAGGTAGGGAGGTAAGCTTACCACACCCCCAAACACAATTTCCACATCCTCAAAAAAGGGGGGGGAAAAAGAAGAAAAAGAAAGAACCTAAATTCCTAGTATTACTCCCTATGTAGATCCTGAGGGAAAAAATGAAATCACTGTCTAACCCTCTTCTCGCAGAGGACCAGCTCCCCAAACTGCGCCTTCAACTCGGGAACCTCCAACAACCCCCTCAAATACCCCTCCAGGTTCGGCGCGGCCGTCTTCCTCATCTCCTCGTCGACCAGAAACTTGGTAGCCAACTGCAGCGGACCCAAAAGCTGCACGTCGGCAAAAGTCAGCTCGTCCCCGACGATAAACTTTCTGCCCTTCACGGCGTCGTTCACTCTCTTGAGCGCGCGCTCGAGCTCGGCGGCGGACTGGTCGTATCTGGCAGCGTCAAAGGGGATGAGATTGGCGATGGTCATGAGCAGGGCCGGAATCATGCTGGCGGCGATTTCCTGGTCGGCGAAGCAAGCCCACTCCTCGATCTTGGCGCGGGTCTGCCGGTCGGCGCCGAGGAGCCGGGCGGCGTTGGGGCCGCTGTCGGCCACGTAGCGGGCGATGGCTTGGCCCTCGGTCAGGGTGAAGCCGCTGCCGTCGGCCGATTCGAAGGCGGGGACTTTTCCGTAGGGAAACTTGGCGAGGAATTCGGGGGTTTTGTTGTCCACGCCCATCTGGAAGGGTGGGATTTCGATTTCGAGGCCGTTGAGGGCCGCAAGGGCGAGGGCCTGCGAGACTCTGTTAGTTTTGTTTTTCTTTCTCTTGTTTTCCCCGAAAGAGTCATAATTCATCAGGCGGTGGTGAGAAATGACTTACCCGCTGCACGCGGTAGTTGCCAGGGTAAGTGTAGATCTTGCCGAGAGGAGCCATCTTGATTATCTCTTTGTAGATATTGAAGGTAGGTATGTATGTAAGCTGTAAGATATTCTTAGGTGAGGTGTCTAGTAAAGTTGACGTAAACTACGTTCTAATGATGTCAATAACAACGAAAATATGAACAACAAAAAAAAAAGCAAAAGGAGAAGAAGGATGGGATGATACCTACCTACCCCTTTTTATATGTTTAGAAATCCGGAACAAACATTCAGCTTGGCAACTGGTCAAAACCCCTCTTCCCAAACGGAATGTTCCCGAGCGTAACATTCTTGAACTGGAAATCTCCACTTTTGGACTGTCTAGTGTATTCCTCGCACTGTAAATACCCGTTCCTGTCTTCCGAAAAAAAAACCTGACACAAGACTAGCAGGCTAGGTTTCACTGACAAACTTTCCCCCCGCCTTTTTCAGCCCCGTCTCTCGAATGTTCTAGTCACGGTAGTACGTTAACCCCATTTGTCTTTCATTACAAATCACAAATACAGAGTGGAGTATCCAGGATAGCCCGGCGGCCGTTTAGGTATCCAGTCGCTCGGTTGAAGTCGGGGGTAATATCGCGTTACAAAGAACAGTACCATCTATTACAACATGCAGAGGGTGTATGACAACATACATCTCACTCAGCTGCAAGATTTCCCCAATAGTGGTCACTCAAAAGAACTGAATCAAATGGCATACGACGACACACACGCACTTGTAAAAGAATGATAAAAGAAAGTGACAACATAAAATAAATCTTTTTTTTTTTTGAAAAAAAAAAAAAAAGATAAAAATTGAAAAACAAAAGATAAAAAAACCAATGGACGAGCCCGGAATCGAACCGGGGACCTTCCGCATGAGGCTTCAGAACTGAATGTTTGATGCTAAGCGGGCGCTCTACCAACTGAGCCACACGCCCTAATCTGGGAACATGGTTGGTATCGTGTCTTCCAGCTCGATTACTGGGTATATCATCTGAAGCAAAGGTTCATTCATTATCTGTCTACTTTCTTTCTCATCAGTATAAAAGGACCAATAAGAGTCTCTTTTTCTTTTTCTTTTTCTTTTTCTTTCTTTTTCTTTCTTTTTCTTTTTCTTTTTCTTTTTCTTTTTCTTTTTCTTTTTCTTTTTCTTTTTCTTTTTCTTTTTTATTTTTAATAGAGCTCGAATCCGTTTTGTAGTTCTCCCCATTTTACATACAACTTTCACGAGTGTCGCCCAAAAATTGAAAAACCTCGGGGGAATTTTTCCCCCCCCCCCCCCCCCCCCCGGTGATTGTAAATCACGATCCAAAGCTTGATAATTTCCAATCATCAAAGTTTGCCCGATCTCACCAAGCCGGGATGTAATAATGCACGCACACAACATTGCTGCGGTGTAACAGCCAGCTCGTACATACCTTACCTCCCCATGGCCGGGGCGGGTTATGCTACCACTTTGGGACAGTTTACATGGTAACTATCCAAATCACACGCAAACAAAAATTGCAGGCCAAAATAACAAAACAAGAGAGTATCAACTTCAAACCCAGCATAAACAAACCCAGTTATGTACACAAAAACCCCCAAACCCCACGACACCTCAACATATACACACATCCATCCCAAACAACTCAACTATCCTCCGCCTCCCTACAGACAGGACAACCCCCCGCAATCCTGTCCCTCAACAACCTAGCATGATTAACCTTGGGTCCAATAAGGTGGTGCGACCCTCCGTACCCATACCCGCCATCCGACCCGTTGACCCCATTCAACAACGCCTCATCCACCTTCTGGCCCGGGTTCAACCTCTCCAGCAAATGCTGCAAGTGGAAAATATGTCCGCACGCGAACCCAACCAGCGTCTCCATCTCCCACTCCACAAACGACTCAAAGCACTGCGCGCAATGTCCAGGCGCCCACTTCTTACCCGCTCCGGGTGGCTTGGCGGGCGCATCTGCGCCGTAGACGCTTTCCTCGTCGGCGGCAGTAGTCTTTTCAGATCCAACGACGGTGGGTACGTCCTTGGGTTGCACGTCAACATGATCCTTGCCCTTGACGGCAACCTCAAACTTGACACCCTTCTTCTGCCCACTCCTGAGCAGGTTCTGCGCGGCGCCTACTTCACTCCTCAGAACCCTGGCAACGCCGGAACTGATGCTGTACTGGATCTCGTGCTCCTTCATGATGTGTTTCAGTCCTTCCCGCAGGCCCTCAATTTCCAATCCTTCGGGGATGCGTCTGACAAGGGTGATGGGGTTGATGGCTGTGCCGACTTCCTCTAGTAATCCACGGATGAATCGGGGTTTGTCCATGCTGTAGGCGAGGAGGTCTTCCCACAGTTCTGGGTCGTCCTGCTCCTTGGCAAACGCAATGGCGCGGCTGACGTCGCCGAGACGGTCAATGATGAGGTAGAGGGCGCGTTTCGAGTCACCTGTCTTGGAGTAGAGGTATACCAACTCGGGTATGTAACTGTGTTTTTCACATTCGTGCACGGCCTGTGATGATATTAGCAAGGACACAGTGCATGGGTGGTGAATAAGCACATACCTTCTCGAAGGCATACGCCGTCGACGTTTTGAGCAGGTTCATGAGCAAAGACTGATCGTAAATGGCAAACAGATGCACGGCCAGATCAGCAAAGTTGTCAACCAGAGACTGACTATCTGTCACCAGTCGAGCTTTCGATTCGCCTGCGTGCTCATGGATGCCCTCTCCCCTCCACAACCCGCGAAGATAAAAGAAAGTATAGAGATCCAGCTTCCTGTTCTGCAGTTGGGTGACGACTATATCAGGCTTCACCAAACCGTGTTGCGCTTCGTCCACCAAGAGAGTGATGGCCTCCGACGTCGCCTCTTCCAGCTGATCACGCGTCATTTTCTGCGCATGGGGGACTCGAAGTCCAATGAAGCTGGGGATATCATCCGCCACGGCATCAGCAAGATGGCCATCTTTGATGAGCCTCATCGCTGAGTCGGCATCCTGAAGTTTGATGTAGCATTTCAGAGCCTCGCGGTTCCTCCCATTGGCCTCGTGCAGCTTGGCAAGGCTTTCCATGACAATCCGCCAATCCCGGCCAACTTCACCATCTTCGATGCTGTCCTCACGGACATCGCGGTACTTGAGCTGATCTTCCAATGCCGTTGTGATCGTGGTGATCTCAAAGAGGTCTGGTGACCAGCGCTCGAGGAGGTCACGGAACCGAGGCTTGCTGGTCTGCAGGTAATGACCAAGTACAACCTCGTAAATGGTTCCGGGGATTGGCGGCCGTGTCCTTTCGGTTGGTATGTAGTTCACGATCTCGTCAAACTTGTGCGCTCCAGCAAATGTCCACACCCACTTCTCCCATCGGTCAGGGGTTCCCAAAACCTTGCCACAAATCTGTCCCGCTCGCGTCCAATTGCCAGCCTCAACAAGTTCCTGAATCCAAAGCTCGCCGATCCGACGCTTTTCCTTCTCTGCAGACGAGTAAAATGACCGCAACGCTTCCTCGGCGGCCGACACAGAATCGTCATAAAAGTCATCTGTTGTCTGGGTTTGCTCCGGCGACAATGGTGTTGTCTCTGGAGCAGTCACCATAATCTCCGGATGCTGATCCACCAACTCCCATGCTTGTTGATACTGTTGGTGATCCAAAAGCCATGTTAGATGATCCCCCAAATCTCTCTTCGTTGCCAGGATACAGTCGTAAGGGCTGTGAATGAAGATCTTGATGCCTGGTTTGGCGAGGTTTGGATGAACGGCGCCGCGTGCTGGCCGGGAGAAAATTGCAGCAGCATGCACCCTCGATCCAGAGGCGGGACTTTCGTTACTGTCCTTGCTCCTCACGCTTGCGGATGAGCTGAACAGAGAGATGGGATTGAGGGCCACGTTCAGCATGTCAGTACCGAGGCCCGCCAAGGTCTCAAGGGCGCCTTTATTTGAAGCAGCAGCGGCGACAGTCTGCGCCGGTAATACACCGAGGTGATAGTCGTTGGAGGAAAGCCTCTCAAAGCGACTTAAAGTGAGGCTGTCCATGCCAATCTCTGCCTGTGATGTGAGATCAATGAGCCGCAGTTCGGGAGGCGGATTGTTCTGCCTTCGTTTAACCCCCCCTGAAGGCTCACTGCCGCCGGACAGCGTACGTTGATGGCCGCGAGGCGTCGCTTCCCCTTCTTCCTCCTCTTCTTCGTCAGGTAAGCAGTAAGCAAGAACTAATACCAAGTTCTGGGTATATAACGAAATGCCGGAAATAATGCAATCCATGCGAAGTCTGTGAAGTCAATAAGCATACGAAGCAAGATCAAAGTGAAGGGAAAGCGCCGCTTACAGCTTTACAATCTCGGCCCGACCAGCAGACCTCTCCCCGGCATTCTTTCCAACGCCGATCCCGCCCGGGTGAACGTGGATTATCCATATCGTTCCTCCCCATCCTACTAATAAACGTTCGACGATCTTGTATTTTAGTGACTGTTGTTTGAGCTTCTCAGCTGCTTGGGGCCCGAGAATTTCTTGCGTTGGCGCTTTGGGGGGCTCCTTGGCAGGCTCGTCCGCTTCGACGGCTTGCTCGTCTATCCACTCTGCTCTGCCCTTCCATACGCTGGCCATGGTTTCCCATTCGGCGGTCTGAGGGCGGTCGATATGGCCTATGCGCTTCCAGGCATCTTCGGCATCGGCACTGTCGAGATGGAGTTTCGTGCGCATAATCTTGATTCCATGCTCGTTCAACCAGACGACATATCTTCCAGATAATGACCACTTGATGGTGTTGATGGTGCCCTCACCCGAGTGCAAGACAGTGTCTTTTCCTGTGTGTGCTCCTACCATCCCGCCCAGCCATCCAGCCGCCTGTGCTGCTGCTCCTGTGGTAGTGGCCGTGCTTCGACCTGGTGGTGCGCCAACTGTCAAAATAAGCTGCCCAGAGAGTCCACCCGAGAGATACGTCTTGTCTGTCTTGTACTCTGGAGATAGCGCAACAGCTTGGATCGGGCGCGCAAAGTTTCGGAGGTGTACATCCTTCACGTCCACTAGGTTTTGGACACATACATTGCCATCCATGGACGAGGTAGCAATGTAGATGTTGTTTGACGGGGTATTCGGCAAGGTATTCTGCTGTTCCCTTGGTCTTCGCGAAGCAGCCGTCGCCGATGAATGCATTGGCATCGTCTCGGCGCGACGCGGGCTCTGAGGAGGCGCATCAACATCGGGCTTAAATGCGGAAAGGGGCGGCGGGTACGGTGATATGGAGAGGGACGTAACGGACGCGGAGTGGGCATGGTAAACTCGTAGAGACTGAAATGCTGGCAACTGAATGACATGAATGTTGCCATTGTGTGTCCCTATGATCTGGAATTACGGGCGCGCCGTTAGTCAATTTACCGCCGAAGCGCATGCAACAGGTAGGAGATGGGAGGTCCCAACCGTCTTGTCTCCCGCGACAATGAAGGCACTGGTCGCGTCGCCATTTCGGTAGACAGGGCCGAGATGTTGGGTCAATCGGGCATATTTAAGCTTCGGCTCCTCGTCTTCCTCCTCTTCTGAATCGTTCTCATCACCTTCATCGTCGTCGTCGCTCTCACTCTCGCCCTCGCCCTCACCGTCTTCCGTCTCGTCCTCTTCCTCATCATCCTCGTCGCCTCCATCGCTGGACTGTTCTACCGTAGTGGCATCAGGGGTAGTGGTATCTGTCTCGGCGCCGTCGCCCGAGACAGCTGGTGTGGTTCTTTTTGTTGAGCTTGTTTGTGTCGCGCTGCTCCCGCCTCCGCTTCTACCTCCACCTCGTTTGGTGGGTGACTTTCCGTGGCTTGGCTTCGTTGTTGGTGTCGTGTCGGTATTTGTTTCGCTATCGCCGGGCTTTGGCGAGCTTTCTGTCATGTTGATTCGAGCGATACCCTCAACTTCATCGTTGTCTTGCAGTGCAGTTGCAGGTTGCCTGGCTATGTAGTATGGCGTGTTTCGGTTGTCGAACCCTTTGGGAGCTTCAGGCACAGGCCAAGAGCTACGTCAGAGCTATCAGTGGTCCCGAGACAGCGAGGGACCAATGTGACCATCGCATCCCGCAGGGATTAAACAGAGCTTTGGCCAATGGGAATCTACCCCTCCAAAGTGGGGCCTGTTGTTTTTGGCTTTTGCTTTTGAGATTCAGCCTTCCATGTCAGGGACGGGGCAGCACCCAGTGCACTGGAGGGAATCGCGGGTGCTGGATGGACGCGCTTTCCAGTGGTCACTCAAGAATTATTATGCAATGATTTTCAGAAGCGACAAACAAACTTGAACCGGTATCCGAATTGTCGGAATTTTGTTACCGATTTGAGACGAAAGAAAAATGGATTGGGCTTGTTCTTCGCCAACACTGATTGCCCGACTTTTGGCGTGATTCCATCCAAGATCCCAAAATGGCGTCCGTCACCTCTCTTGGTGTGCACCAACCCACCGGTTTGCGACATGCGATCGAAGAGGGCATCCTCCCGCCAGACCCATCTCCTTCGTCTTATTCCTGGGAAATCAGCATCGATAAAGAAGGCGACTACGAATGCGAAGATGAGCTCCTCACTACCGACAATTGTGTGTTGTGGTCTCGAGGGGGCATCCTACGGAAGACTTTCAAATTCGACCTCGAGAAGGAATCCGTTACACAGGCACTATTCGCATACTTTCCCGCCTCCATCGACAGGCACAGAGATCCCGATACATTAAAACCGATCGCTAAGAAACCAGTCGAGAAACCCACGCTCTCGAGAGCTCTCGTCGTTTTCCTCAAGACCCAGGCGCATGTCTATTTTCTCTCTGGAACCAGCCATGTCGTCCACATGCCCTTCGAGGTCGAATCGGCCTGCGGAGCCCCTTGTGGTGTTATAATACAACGGAAACCTCGAGCAAACAGTACGGCGCCAGTCTCGTTGCGATTACCCAAAGTGCCCCCGAACTCGTTTATCTCGTCGCAGCCTCCCCCGTCGTCTGCCCATACCCAACGAGGGCCTGAGTTCTCGACCGAAACCCTGGGGAACCCAAAGGTGCTGCCCCTCCGCCTGAGTTTGACACTGGAGAATCTATTCCAACCAACAATAGAGACAAGTGACAGTCACTGGCCACGCTTGGTCTGTTTGACCGATCCTCTCTTGGAGATTGGCCTGGTAGTGACAAGCCAGGAACGGCAGAAGAATAGACGATGGCAGAAGAGTTCGGCCAACTCGCAGTTTCTCGGGCTTGCGGAGGAGATATTGCATGTCGAGTCGATCAAGATCCCTCATATTCCTGGGTTGGAGGCGGGAGGTCTGAACATCGCCATCACTGTCAACAGGGAGACGAATATGTACACCGTTTGGCGTCTCAATTATCTCGAACATGAAGATCCTTTTGTTGGCAAAAAGAAAAAAAAGTCTAAGCCATCGCGTCGTCGAAGCTCTATGCCACCGGGTCTTGCAAGCGGGAATGCGACGCCGCTACATCCAACCTTCAGGGAGAGCTTTGGTGCGCCCCTGCCTGGGAAAAAGTCGAGGAAAAGCGTCAGGATCGAAGAAACCGCAAAGGCACTGGATAATGCGCTGAACTCGTTAGATCCTGATAAGCCAAGTGATGCAACACGTCGACAATCCCGTCGCGTCAGTTCTTTACTTGCTCGAGCCGATCTTTCCGCGTCCCAAGACAGGTCTACCTTCACCGAGCAGCCCATGCATCAAAGCGTTGGTGGCCGACGGGCTGACTCGCACGGCACTCAGCGCAATCGCATGAGCAGCGGTTACGGAGGCGCAAGTGCTGGGGGCACCTTCAACATCAACCTCAACCTCGGCCATGATGCGCCTGTTGATTCCCTTCTCGAAGAGCTCCGTTCTGGTGGCGATTTCGAAGGTTTCCATACCATGGGTCTGGATGATCATGATTTCGAGGGACTGACACAAGAAATACTTCTGACCAAAATCCATACATTTAGCATGGACAACACAAACGTCCGATATTCGCTGACTGGGAAACCTGCAAGAACGCAATCCAAGGTGTTCATCATCACTGGCCCCCCCACAGCCACTAACGACCAAGGGCGCGCGTTGCTGTTGGTCGGCATTCAGGACCCCGTGGATAAGAGGTTGCAACTTCTTCCCCTTCGTGTCGAGAGTCATGAAGACAGAACCCCAACCAAACACTCTGCCAAGAATTCATCCTATCCAAGTAAAGTCACCATTGTTCCAGAGGATCCCTGGAAGGTCCAGAGCGTCGTCGACTCCTGCAAGATATCCGATGGTCACGAAACAATCATGATACTGTCAGAGGACAACTCTGGAGGGCGATCGCTCACGATGCAGTCGCCCTGGGGCAGGGTGGTTGCGGTCAATTTACCGCTATTATTCTTCGATAATCTTCATAGCCTTGACTATCCTGGTAGCCACAGAGTCAACAAAGAGATAGGAGGGAGACGGTCTATGGGAATCGGCATGACAGGCACCCAGGTCGAATTCATTTGTCATTCCAACTCTCGGGGCGTCGTTGACCTCCGCGACAAGGAGGGCAGGTTCCATCGGATTAAGATCAAGTTGCAGCCATCGTCCCTTCAAGTCCGGCGAACACTTGACGTCTGCCGAAGCGTCCTAAACTCCTCTCATGCCGATAAAATGATCGGAGGTTGGTGGCATGTTATGCAATGGCTCCAAGATGCGGGTCTCCAGGGCTTGGAGTGCCCCATCATGGATATGGAGTGGTCTGCAGTGGTGATTCTGCTTCTTGCCAGTTTCCTGGCGTTGCGGCACAACAGTGAAACATCTCTGAGGAGTATTGATGCTGATATACCCATATCTTCTTCGACGGGTAACTGGGAAGCGATGCAGTTGCATGAGCGACCAAACTCGAGTGCTTGCCCCGCATGGTTGAGGAACAAGGGATGGCAATGGTTGCTCGACAGTGGCGTCGTTGAACCTCCCAGCGGTCCCGCCGAGGGAAATTCTTCACGAAGTTTCTTGTCTATCCATGTAAAGCTAGCACAGAAATGGATGTCATCTCCTAGCGGTGTGGCTGCTTTTGACTTTAATGGATACCTCCCGACAGCCTTGAACAGGGGTAGCAGTGGTCGGGAAATGGCCGCTTCGAGCATCATGATGGCACTCCATCTTCTCGTGGAAGAGCAGAAACTCAATATTCTCTCTCCAGAGGAGGCATCGCCTGGCCAAAGCGATCTTAGAGCGGTCCTTTGTCAGCTCGCCAGGTGGCTCGGATGGAAAGAGTATGAAGCCATTTATGGTATGGGCATGCAAGCCGAGCTTGATATGATGGACGGTTCGGGTAAGTGTCTGTTCCTTTTTATACGCGACGACTCAAAATGCTAACTTGCGTAGCACCTTTTCTAGGAGCAACCATTGCCGAGCCTCCCGCGGAATATTGCGTTCTTACCTGGATACAAGAACACCTCACCTCGGGAAGCGGGACCGAATTTCTCACTCTGCCGCTGGTGTACACGACCGCCACTCATGATACACTCGGCGCCCCTCTGCGCAGACAATTGTGGTCCAGTCTTACCCCACGCTCCCTCATGTTTGAGAAGCTCTTCAGACTACTGGGAACATCAACACATCGGTACAAAGCGGTAATGGCAATGCAGGAGTGCGGTTTCACTCCGCAAATCCTTGAGACACTGCCAGAAGCGGTTCTTACTCCTCTGCAAGACATTATCTTCATGTGTCAACCTAATCCCCCGCCCTCATGGTCCAAGGAGCTTCTTTCTCTTGTAAGCCGCACAGACGTCAGCGCTGTTCTGCGCCCAGGAAAACCTTGGCGGGCTCTTACCTCTGAGATCAATGCCCCTTCCCATGTGGCCAAGTGGGATTTCCGAATGTTATGCCAACACCTAGATGACTTCCATGACCACGTCGAAGAAACGGATGCCTCGGAGCGACAGGCCGTTGTGCGGTCTCTGTTCAGAGAGGACAGGCGTCTGAGTGAAGCTCAGAATCTCTTGTCGACGAGCAAGCATCGTGTTATCCGCTTGGATGCCAAGCCGGAATGGAGCGAGTCGGATTACCTCGAGCGGCAAAAAGAACTCGTCGCAACCGTCGCCACCAGCACACTTGCGACTCCGTCTGGGCGTGGTCTCTTGTACTTCGCCTTACGTTATCCTCTACTTACCCAGAAATACCAAATCGGAGGCTTCCAACTAACGTGCCTTGTCAAGCCTGTCAACAACACTGTGGGCGTTGACAAGACAGTGTTCACGGAAGAAAAGATCAACTGGGCCTTTTTCCATCAAGGTGTGGCTGGGGGCCTTGCAATCTCGCCGCATGCCAAAGGCATCGACACGTCATGGATCTTGTACAACAAGCCTGGTCAGGATCTCAACAACCGTCATGCTGGATTCTTACTCGCCCTAGGGTTGAACGGGCATCTCAAGTCGGTCGCTAAGTGGGTGGCGTTCAAGTATCTGACTCCTAAACACACGATGACCTCGATCGGCCTGCTTTTAGGTCTGGCAGCATCCTACCTCGGCTCCATGGACTCTCTTATCACACGACTCCTGTCTGTACATGTGACTCGCATGTTGCCTCGAGGTGCCGCGGAGCTGAATCTGTCAAAGCACACACAAACGACCGGCATTATGGGCATCGGTCTTTTGTACTGCAACAGTCAGCATCGCCGCATGAGCGAGATCATGATGTCAGAAATTGAGCACACCGATGATTCCGAGGAAGAGGATCCACTGCGTGATGAAGGATACCGTCTCGCAGCTGGTTTCGCGTTGGGCTTCATCAACCTCGGCAAAGGAAACGATCTCAGGGGTCTGCGTGACATGCGTCTGACCGAAAAGCTGCTCACCATCGCCACATCCACGAAGCGCGTCGAGCTTGCGCATGTTCTTGATCGATCGGCTGCGGGCGCTGTGGTGGCCATCATGCTCATTTTCATGAAGTCGGAGGATCATATCGTGGCACGCAAGATCAACATCCCTGAAACTATTTTGCAGTTCGACTACGTACGACCTGACATCTTACTCCTGCGCACAGCCGCAAAGAACATCATATTATGGAGCGAGATAGAGCCGTCCTTCGAATGGGTCAAGAGGGGTCTGCCAGCAGATTATCGCTCTCGATCTCTGCTCACCAGCACCCTCAAGCTCCAAACCCGCGACATGCCGTTCTTCTCCATCCTCGCCGGTCTTTGCTTCGCCCTCGGTCTCAGATTCGCCGGCTCTGCTAATCTGCAAGTCCGCGATTTGCTCGTCCACTATCTCGACGAGTTCATGCGCATCGTCCGCACTCCCGCCACCAGTTTTGATGCAGAATTGGCCAGGGGCAACGCCCGCATGTGCCAGGACCTCGTCGCGCTCTCTTGCGCAACGGTCATGGCCGGAACAGGAGACATAGTAGTCCTCCGCCGCCTGCGTGCCCTGCACGGCCGTGACGACCCTAATACGACGTACGGCAGCCACTTCGCAGCGCACCTCGCCATTGGAGCGTTGTTCCTTGGATGCGGTACCGCGACTTTTGGCACGAGCAACCTGGCTACCGCGGCGCTTATCGTCGCGTTTTATCCGCTCTTCCCGTCCACTGTCCAGGATAACAGGTCACATCTGCAGGCTTTCCGCCACTTCTGGGTTCTAGCAACTGAACCGCGGTGTCTCGTGGTGAAGGATATGGTCACTGGTCAGCCAATAAATGCGCCGGTGCTGGTGCATCTTAAGCCTGGCTCGCCTTCGGCTAATGCTGTTACCGCCAAGATCTCACAACGACACGTCTCGGAGCTGAAAGAGGCCTTGGTTCTCAGACGACAGACTCCTTGTTTGTTGCCACCGCTGGATGATGTGCAGCGCGTCGTGACGGACGCTGCGGCGCTGGGTTACTGGGATTTGACGATCGACTTTGCGGGTGTGTCTGGGTTGGTGGACGATTTTAGACGCAATCAGAGTGTTTATTTGAGGCGGAGACCGGCGCACGAGGGGACGTTCCCTGCTACGCTTCGGGCGTTGGGGAGTGCGGGTGTCATTTCCGGTGGTGAGTCGGGCGATGGTCGGGATCCGTTGGAGTGGGTGTTTAGTCTTGAGGCGCTCAAGGATCTGACGTACTCCGAACGGGCGATTGTTTTGGATCGTCTTGGTTCGGGTGGCGGGGTTGGAGAGGGTGAAGGAGCCAGCACTGCTGTTGATGCAAAGTTGGTGCTCAGGAGTGGGTTGGATGGATGGTCGAGGGATCGGCTGTTGGGATTGAGGTTGCTGTTTGAGTGGGCTGAGAGGAGGGCGGTATTTGCTGGTCGTGTGGAGTCTCCCACCAAGGGTGCTGAGGCTGGTAAGAAATTAGAAGAAGACGCTGCCGATGCTGAGAAGAGGAAGAAGGATAAAGGCAAGGGGACGGCGGGCACTGGCGGTGGTAGGAAGGGTAAGAAGAAGGTTTCGATGTCTGTTGATCATCCTGTCACGGTTATCGAGGAGGAAGAGGAGGAAGGTGAGGATAAAACGGTGACGGAGCCTCTTGCTTATCATGAGAGAGAATTGGATGCGGTGGAAAAGGGCGAGGTTTGGTGGATGAGGGATAGTGCTATTGAGGAGTTGAAGGGTAGGACTTGGCTTGCTGCTCGAGGGGAGTAGTGGAAAGGAAGTACTTTAGGGTAATAAAAGTTGGGGCAGGGAAAACTGTGAATAGAACAACAACAAAAAGTGAAGATTTTTAGATTATGTTCAATCTGTGAGATGGAATGGATAGGAATAGATTGCATGGTTTGGGATCAAGCGGAGGTGCATTCAAGTTTGTTGTGAACCAATAAATGATGGAGATGGACTGATCCCAAGTTTCCCAACATTCCATCTCACGGCACTGCACCCCTCAACCCTTTTTGTCGACGCCTCAACTCATCGATACTTTCTTCTTATAATATCTGTTCCCAGGGAAATTTCTCCCAGAAGTTGACCACGTTATTGGCATGTAAATAAAATTACCCTGGTATTAACATACCTATAGACTTACTTTTTTGTGCGGCTGTAATCGAGCGGGCGCTTCCTACCTGATATATTTATTTTTAAATTTTAGGCTTTAGATGTTATTAATTTAATAAATAACTTAAATCTCGGAATAAAAGCGGAATAAAACCGTGTAAAATATTAACTAGTCTAATGCAGTTAGATTGTTTACCGTGCTATTAAGCCCCCTATTGAATGACGGTTTTCCACTCATTCTCACACCCACACACTCACACACACCAACCAACAGGTTTGTCTTCAAAGATTCAGTAAGCCATCTGATTCCTCTGATCAGGTGGGGACACGTAAGAACAGGTCTAAAAACGAAATGCCAAAAGAGGGTCAGCCTCTAGATATATATACACGCACAAGAACACAAAGATGAATCCCCCCACACCCATTCTTGTCTCAAGTAAACATGCACCAGCTCTCCACTGCGGGTGGCATTTTATGTGAAGGCTAGTATGAGTGACACAATTGGGCTGAGAGGAAGCAGAATTCTGGCCCCCAACATCCGCCATCCACGTGATATTCTGACAGCGAAGATTGCAGAAATCAGGCTCGGTCAGGCAGTTCATGTCACAACCCCCGCTTAAGCTTCTCAAATTGCGCTCATCCTACCAGCCACCCCACAGCAACCTTTACCAACTTGCACTTCATCAAGAGTGAATATTCCGAATCATGGACCCCTTCAGCGCTTTGAGCGTAGCGGCTGGCGTGATTCAGTTCGCGGACTTTGGGGCCCGCCTACTCACGAGGTCTGTACAAATCTACCACTCAGAAGATGGCCTAACGAGGGAAGAAGATGAGCTGGACAGTGTTTCGCGCAATTTGCGTGAGCTCGCGCAGAATATCCAGAGCACCTCCACTGATCTGATTCGGTCCCAACGCTCTTTACGGCCGGCTGAGCAAACTCTCATTCGACTATCCAAAGAATGTGAACGTATCGCCACTGAGATTTCTAGCGGTCTGGAGCATACTTTTTCTTCAGATACTCTTTTTAATTCCTGGTTACTATGATGTCTAGCACTAGCACCTGGCCCTGTTTCTCGGCTACAATCCGTGCACCGCCGATGGTAGCAATCTGCGACTGTGGCGTATTCAGTGCGACTCACAATAGGCATACGTGCGGGTACCGCAGTCGAAGGAGACTTTTGGTGACTCAGGACACCGAACTAGATTTTACAATCAGCCACTTTGACATGTTTTCTCTCTTTTTCTATTTGCCCTTGCTTCCTCCACTTATTATCCTCCTCCGTTACCGCTTTGGTCATGTGAACGTGTGTTCTGGACTTGAGCCATTGATACCCTTGCTTGGACTCATGAGTATGAGTTGCGTGGCTCACAGTGAGACTGAGGAGAGTTATTTATACCAGGAGGTTTAATTTAGCTAACTCAGAATGACTCCGGTCTTCACTTATTACTCCGTGCTGGGCATTAGGTATATTCCACCGTGTCACGGTTTGAGTTAATGGGGGTTTGAAACTCGTTCAGTCAAGCATGTCAACTTTGTATTCCATAATGCTTGAACCGATCATATTTCTTTAAAATATACCAAACTACCAGTTGACTCCGATACTTAAACATGGCTACCTGAGTGACTGAATCAGTACTTGCCCTCCTCCCGGTTTGATTTTAACACTCTCCCAATCACAATATTCACAACGCTTGAGTTGACATGCTGGACACTATACAACCATCTCGACTACTATCCTAACTCATTGTCAGCCTAAGAGGCACAAAATACGATGAGGAAAGGCGGCGCGGCGTTGGCTTACACAAGTATCAAACTTTTACGTAGGTGAAACTTGAATCTCTGGACGTCGGTTCGACTTTGACTTCTGGGTCTTGTTCTTTCGTACCCTCATTCCCAAGGCCCAATATCGTCGTCGGTGATTCCGTTCCGCTGGCTTGATTGTTCTCAGACTGTGTCTCTGTAGGATCGTGGCTAACCGTAGACTTGAGCTGCTCAGTTGGCTCTTCGCTGGTGACCTCATGTGGGCGACTTTGGGGGGGATATAAAGTGAAGAAGCTCTTGAGCTTTGAAGCCCCTTTCCCAGTGTCCGGGGTGTGGTCTCTGACTGTCTCGGTGATACCCGGTTGGAAGTCGGAGGTGTTTGACCCTAGCTTGAAGCTTGCGCTAGGAGTGTCCCCGGGCTTGAGTGCTGACAGATCACTGGCAGCAATCGAGCGCTTTTTGTCTTGTTGCAGGCGTTGGCCGCCCGCATCGGGGCATGTTGGGGGCGAAAGGTCTTCCAGCTTTGATTGGCTCGGAATGTTCGTCAGTGCAAGCTGGAGCTGGTCGAGGGATGCAGAACCATCAGGCAGCTCGATCTGAGGGTTCCTCAAGATTGAGGCACAGTATTTCATGATCAACTCCAACTGGGGCATGGTCAAAGCTGGGGTTGGCAGTATTGTCAGAATGTGGTCGTCTATCGTCGAACACGGGGGTGAATTGCTTACTCTGAGTCGTTCCAAGATGCCCCTGGCTGCGTTTGTCCGGTCTTGAGCGCAGTGCAAGGATCGCCTTGGCTGTTGAAGCCGCAGTTGCGGCAGCAAAGCTCTGCCATCTCTTGTTGATGTGGCTATCGGCATAATTGCTGACTCCCTTGACCACGATGCAAGAGGCATGGAATAAGTCCCAGACACCGGCCGCTTCCATATCAAAAGCAACGACGTTGTTCTCGTCGGCAATCATATCCCGGTGTGTACCCGATGCCATCATGGTGTCCCCTGATGCGAACGCCCCGATGTGAATGGCAGGTCTCTGAGCCTTCTTCATATCAACCTCCTCCAGCTTCTGTTTGAAGACAAGTTGCTCCCGGTGCTTTACCATCTGGCTTTCGTCACATCCAACTTCTTCGCAAGAAGCCGCTGCAGCGCTTTCACAGATCCACGTATCACTGCATCCACAAGCTTCATTCCCAAATCGATGCCGATGCAAATAAGCCGGTGGGAACAACCTATCCTGAGACGTGCCAGGGTATTGGTACTTGGTCGAATTGCCTCCTGCCTCTGAGGAGTGTTTGCTTTCCTTTTCTTGTAAAGCCTCCAAGAACTGTGCCACCTTATTTCCGAGACGGAACTTCCCGTGGTAGTCATCAAAGGTGCTTAGAAGTGATAGAATGTCCATTTGCGCCTTCCCACCGTCGACCTGAGAGTCCGTTTCTATCCGGAAGCAGTTGTGATATTGCCGCCCAACGTCAAACTCGATAACCGCATCACTGACGACAACATCTCCAAGCGTCGGCTCCGACTGGTAGTCCTCGTCAGCGCTCCCGCCCTGGGCTCTTGGGACACCACCACATGTTCCGACAACAAGGATTAGCCGGATGCCTGGGAAGCTCGACAACAGTTCTGTGCTGCCACGGGCAGCATTTATTTTTCCGGGTCCCGGAAGGGTGAGCAAGACAACGTCGTCACGACCTATACGGCCGGTTCTATATTGGTTTGGATCTCGGCGCGCCTTCCCATACGGTTCTCCGTTCTCGTCCCAAAAGCAATCGAATAGATCAAGGACGGCTTGGGTTTCGACTGGTAACGCGCATATAATGGCAACATCGAAGTCGTATCGGCTTCTGGGGCGCTCCGCGAGATGAGACATGGTATACGATGTGTTTGATGGGGTTGTTAGAGTTGTTTTCCTGAAGAAATTTGGCGCGAAATATTCCGAGGTGATGGTGTATTATGGTGGCGAAGCAAACAAGCGTGGTCGGAATCATTGGTCGACGTCCCATGCCGCCAAGACATAGACGGATCATCCTATTTTCTGGTGTCTTCATACGAGTCGAAGATTTGCGAAGCGTGAATAACAAACCCGACATCATGGCTATGTCAATTATGATAATTTCCTACCTATAAATATCTAACTCACGAATAAGAGCGTAATGCTCAAGCCTTTAAAATCGATATCTTTTATATAAAATGCAACAGTATGTAAATCCGATTTCTCAATCTCTTTAATACTTATTATTATTTATTTATTCATACCGCCGATGTACCTATCCTAAGGCGTGCCGGTCCAGCAAGCTATCTTAGTGTACAGGGAAACCGTGCCGGTCTTCTGGCTGGGTGAAAAACCTGTACCATCCCTTTCAGGTCAGTGCTCTTGACTTCTTCGTACTACAGATAAAAGAAGAAGCCCGTCCTAGACTAAGCTCCTTGCATTCCTACGTCCTGGTCCACGGCCGCCGTAGCAGCTGGGCCGTCAGTAGCCGTACCTGGCTCCGTCATATCCTTCACCGCTAGATTTAGCTTTCCCTGCCTTAGATCCTTCGCCGCTCGCTCTATCGCAACGGCCATTGAGGGGGGTCGGCCCCTCGGCCGTTTTCTTCTTATCTCTTGGAATTCCTCGCCTTCCCCCTGGAAGGTTATCTGCCGTACTCCCGATAGTCGTTGTTGCTCTTGGTTTTGACGTTCTAATAGAGTAAGGTCGAATGTCCTTAACCGGTACTGATATGCCTCTCTAGCAGCACCCCGGGCTTTTACTGCTTCTGGGCAATCTCTTTAATACTGATAATTTTCATTCAAAGGTTTACTTCAAACACAACTTTAGTATTATAAGGTATAATTTTATGACCATAAAATACAATTTTATTATCATAAAATATCATAATTTTATAAAAATAGTAACTAAAGGAAAATTTTATAGTTAATTAATTAATAATAAAAACCATAATCTGATAATGCTTCTGACAGCACGCAAATGCTTGAGACGTAAGCAAATACCTGGCGATGAATATGCTCCGATCCCCTTGCTGTCCGGCTCCCTGCCATCCACCATCTTCCATGACTTGCAGGTTCATTGTCAGTGGGTGGGCGCCCGTCAGCAGTGTTCCCACCATCAACCCCCCACTTCAGTTATTTTTTCTTCCAGTTTTTGTTTTGCTTTTCCTTTTTCCTTTTTTCTTTCTCCCTTGCCTCGCGTGCGAATCTCGATATACTCCTTCCACCTAGCAGGGCCATCCGTTTTACCCTCCCCGAGCAACTTATTATGAACCTCCAGCAGAGCTTCCGCCTCCGCTCGCCCGCAAACGCCGCCCCGCTCTGCCATGTCAACAAACGACTCCCTCGTGACCCAGCCCAGTCGACTCTCAGCAAGCGAATCCCCATCATCATCATCATCACCACCCGCGACAAAAAGTTCTGCGAGCTCGTGTGGGGTCGGGAGGTAGAGCCCGAACACGAACAAGATTTGGAAAACCGGAAGAATGCTGGGTTTGCGAACTTTAAATTGACTCCAACTAGTGCTCATGGGAAGCTCACCGCTAGCCGATTTGTTTTCGTCAGCAGTTAAAATGTCGTTCAAGCAAGCGTACCCAGCTCCGAGCACAACACGACCAGTGCGAGCCATGTGTCGATGTGGCTCATTGGGGCTCCCCCCAGCGTGAGTGAGGAGCCAACACAGTATAGTGAATCCATCCAGCCCATTCGAAAACCTTGAAAGCGCGAGGCCGATGGGAGACAAGCCGGCACGGGTGAAAGCAGAGTATAGGTCTGGATGATGGCGATGCCATCTCCGTGTTATGTACCAAAAGGTCTGGGGCCGTAAACACCAGCTCATGACCCTGACTGCTTCCATGTCACGGGGGTCCGCTACAGAGATTATCGGAGGGTCGTCGTCGCCGTCGTCTTCTGTTGAGTTCCCACCTCGCTGCTGAGGCTCCTGACGATGAGGGGTCCCAAACCAGCCGCTAATGTGTCTTGAGCTGTCATTCCGGAATTCATAGCGAAGAACCCAGTTCTTGCCGCTCTCCATCCAACGGCAGGCAGCACTGTCGAACTCGTCCACAAACTCGCAGTCAGTTTCCTCCTCCCCCAGCGCGTGCAGATTGGAAACAAAATCGTGGACGATAAAGCTTGGGCTATGATACGGGAAAGCCATGCGAACCGTCCCGCTCGAAAGGGCCTGTTGAATCACAGGCTTTCTTGCATTGATAAAACCCTCGGGCGGCCGGCTTTTCATCATGACGATGGTCGCGCGGGCAACGGAAACTGCCGGGCGAAACGAAGGACCGGCGTCCTTCTTCAGGGTGTCAAGGTATGAGTTTTGAAAAAAGTCCCGCACGGTACGGTGCAGGAACTCGATCTTGAGTTCCTCAAACCCAGCTTTGAAAAGCTTTCCTTGGGTGACTTTGTAATCACTTTGGACGACTATGAGGTCCCTGCACCGGCTTTCAATGTGTTGCATCGTTGAAAGCTTCCTCTTGTATTCGTCAGCCAAGTGCTGAATGAGCTCTGTTTCGGTCCATCCATCGCAATCCAGACTCTGCACTGTTTTCCAGTAGTCCGGCTTGATGACCTCTTGGATCAAGTATCTGTATTCCTCCAACGTGAATAACGAACCGGGTATGCGTTCCAACTTGAACAGCATGGTCAAGAAAGTCCGTGCCGTCTGAAGTCGGTAAAATGGGTCCAATCTCGTTAACTGAGTGTGGAAAAAGTCTTCCAAGGTCGTTGGGATATGCTTGATCCTTTCTTCCCAGTGCTCGTACGCTTCGCCAAGCTGCAAGTCTCTCTTCAGTCCCCTCACAACCAGAACGACCCAAAGCCAGACCCCTTTGGATAGGCCTGTCAGGTGCTCAAAAGTTGTTTCGAACCGAGAATCAGCCGCAACACAGGCTGCGAATCTGGCATTTTCTGTGAGCTCAGCCCGGATGTAAGCTTCGATATCGTCGTGGTTGAGACCCTGCATCGACAGATGCGGGCAGGCGCCGAATGCTCTTCTGAACGCGCTCCACGGCCGGCTCGAGATACACAGTTTGATGTTGGGACACTGGGCGAGCTTAGAGATTATACCAATGATCTCGTCCTCGTCCCCTTCATACTCATCAAGCCCGTCGATAAAGAAACAAAAATATTTCTCCTTGAAGTTATGCGTGACCAGTCGGCCAAGAACAGCAGCGAGTTCTGATACCGTCCACGGCGAGATGTGGTCCCGATCCGGACAAAGCAGAGGGATTAGATCGATATTTCGCCGGAATACCTGAAACAAGAGGCTCTGAAGAAGTCCCTGCTGGCTTCGTTCCATCGGCAAGCCTTGCATCCAAAAGTAAAACCTGGCGATTGTTATGACGGAACCGGGAGCGGCAGTCCACTCTTTCAAAAGCTCAGAGGTAGTCGATTCTTCCGTGATGTACTTCATAAGTGTCGATTTTCCACTGCCGGCGTGCCCCGTGACCCAGAATATCTGATCGGTACATGTAGTACTACTGCTGCTTTCACCTCGAAGCCAACTCGCAAGTTTGGAGGATGCCCCTTCTTGAAATACCCACTTGAAAGTCGACTTATGTGCCTCATCAATGCTGGAAACGCGTTTTGTAATCTCCGGGAAGCAAAGAGATTCCAGAAAACGACGAGCCTCAGCAGACTGTTGAGTCTGCTTCATGAAATCATCCAAACTGTTCCGAAGATCTGAGAGCCCACACTCTGCATTTTTGAGTCTTGTCGTCACAGAACCCTGAAGAGTCCGCAAATTCTCCGAAAGTTCCGTCCGAATACCCTCGGCCTGGTCTTGAATCTCGCCAATGCCCGACATCACCGAAGAGTAGTTCTTTACTTGAAAAAGCCGTAGCAATCGGTTTCGCAGCCGATCATCAAGATCACGGAGGCGCTGTTCAAGCTTCGCAACCTCACTCCTCCTAACAGTCATCTTGCTCGCGATCCTGAGCTTTTCCAACCTCTGCGACAAAACTTTGTCTCGAGGTTGGATACTGGCCAGAAACTCCAACAGCTTGGCAGCCACCTCACTGCACTCTCGGCTGTAGCCCTGGATTGCTTTCTCGTCTGGCGAAAGCAAGTTCGGCGGTTCTGATTGGACTTCTTGGGCCGTGTTGCTGATGTCTTCGAGCAGCAGACGAATATCCCGAGCGATTTGGGAAGATTCCGGGCCCGACACGTACACCTCCTTGCCGAACGCTAGGGCTTTGTAGCCATGCTCCATGAGCTGGAGGGTGTTGCAGGTGAGGCCCAGGAGCGCCAGTGACTCTGCCATGATATCGGTTGATCTGGAAGTCGTAGCAAAACCTCTCTCCAACGGTGTGAAAAAAGCGAAGCCGGGCGGCCGAAACGCAAGCCTGAGCAGGAGTGAAAAGCGAGCCCCGAGGAGAGCGCAGGAAAGGGCTCCTCTGACAAAGTGGACAAAAAATACGCCGATGCTCTGCACCGCATGAGCAATACCAGGTTGTGTGGCGCCAAAGGAAATCTAGTAAAGAGTGAGCTGAGAATGCCAAACATGAAGGTGACGGGAACAGCCCTGAGGCGGGCGAATCTGCCTCGTCAAGCGCCTGACACCACCATCTTGGCTGCAGGACGGCTGCTGCAGCCACTTCGCCATCAACATCAAGAAACGCCTCCGGGCCTAAGCGACGGGAATCAATAAGAGCACCCGGAAAAAAAGAAAAAAAAAAGAATAACAAGGAAACAACCCAATCTCTCTTCCCTTGTCGTATACCTATGCACCATGAGTACGAAGTGCGGTTGAAAAGAGTTATAATCTTTTTACATCGCTTCCCCTACTAAAACTATCCCATATCCCCCTTATACTGGGGGGATGGTGGTTGGTGCAGCAAAATCCTTTCAGTGCAAAATAAAAATAAAGCAATATCTCTTTTGATGGACCCTATATTTTCCCCTTCCTAACCGTAACCACCACCGTCATCATCGGAATAATACCATCCGAAAAACTGTCTCTATTTGAGGCCATAAAGAACCACCCGCACCATCTCTTCCTCTTCCCCTAGACCTTTGTAAATAAAACCGCAAAGGCCTTCCCGCGTTTAAAAAGGTTCGCTTAAAAAGAAAGGGAGAGCTAGGAGTCCGGTCTTGATCCTGCGTTATTCCTCTCCCAATTTCCAGTCATCCATCCCAAACACCTGGCTTGCAAGATTTCACCAACTTTGCAGCATCTTTTATTGATTAAAAAAAATCATCATCATTTTGCCAAGTTATTAGTATTCCCCTTCATCTTTGGGTTTTCCCTTCCTATCTACCAACAGCGGCGCTAAGGACTTGCGTCCGGAAGAAACCGCCCTTTGTCCTCTCAATCACCTGCTGGTAAACAGAGCTGGGTGGGTGGTTCATGACGACTGTGCCCTCCTTGTAGTCGATCTTGGCGTCGAGTCTGGTGTCGCGGATGAGGTTAACAATCCACTTCTCGGCCGCGTCGGCGTTAAGGCCCAACCGTGCGCTCAAGTCGTTGAGCGAGATGCGGGCATGGATCTTGCAGTAGCTCTCAAAGATGAGATGTCTGGCGGAGTCGACAAAGTCATCGGCGTGGGCGAGCAAGAAGAAGTCGCTGCGGAGGACCTCCTCGGCGAGGACAAGCTGGCGCTGAGCCTCCTCAAAGTCGAAGTCGATAGCGAGAGCGTGCACGAAGCGGGTGACGGGGTCCTGGTACTCATAGGCCTCCTGCTTTACGATGCGGACAATATCCTTCATCTGCTTCTGCTGGATGCCCGAGTTCTTGGCCTTGGTGCGGTTGGTGATGACGGCAACGGCGAGGTATCGAAGGATCCATGGGCAGTTAGCCTGGATTGTGTTGATGTAGCCGGCGTTGAAGAAGAGTTCGAGAATAGGCTCGCGCGCCTTGTCGTAGTTGAAGAGAGGGAAAAGAGTCCAGTGAATGAGCGAGGTGCGGTGTTGCAACTGAGCGAGGAAGTTCTGGGAGAACTTGGAGTCGATGATCTCCCGGACCTTCTGGATCTCCTCAAGGGCAGAGTCCCAGTTCATTGTGAGAATCTCGCAAGCGAGTCTTCCCCACGTTGCGTATGCCACCTTGTCGTTATCGGTCGAGAGAACGCGGAAGCGGTAGAGGACTTCGGTCGCATCGCCGTAGTTGCCGCAGCTGTACTGGAGGTTACCAAGGTCGAAGAGAGCATTGACCATGTCGATCGTGACCTAGATATCGGAGCAATCAGCACAACCATTTCCCCTCCACTAGTCCATGCCATGGCGATAAAGTGAGGGGAGTCTCACATCGTGTTCCCGTTTGAGAAACTCCAAGTTCTGAACCTTGTCGGCCCTGAGCTTCTCGACAACATCGTCGCGGTCGAGGAGCTCGGAGAGCTTCGCCGTCTCCTGCTCGTACTTCTCCAGCTGGGCGAAGACCTTTTGTCTTCTGTCTGAGTACTCGACTGGGGGCTCCTTGATGCCCTGGAGCTCGCAGTAGAGGTTCGCGACGTAGTCGGTCATGTTGGTCTTCTTGGTAAGCGCATACTTGGCCTGTGTGATCTCGCGCGCCTTCTCGGCATCCTTAACCTGTCCGGTCTCGTCGTCAACTAGCTGGCTGGCGCTGAACTCGAGAAGGGGGAAGATCATGTGGCGGTCGAGGTGGGGGGCGAGCTTGAGGAACAAGTCGTACTCCGAGAGGAGGATGCCGCCGTTGGCGGACTCGGTAGAAGCCATGGTGAGGATGGTGATGATGGTGGTGGATTGCTCGTTGGATAAAATCGATGTTCGGCGGGGAAAGTCGACTTTTTTTATTGATTGTCGAAAACGGCTATTCCTTGCAAAACCAACGATGCGGGTAAGTCGGTCGAACGAGCGTTGCTTTCCGGGAGTTGCAGGGGGAGGAAGAAGGCCGAATTGGCAGAGCAGCCGACCGCCCAATTTTCAGTGAGGGTATCTTTTGACTCTTTAGTGGGGTCAAAAATTGGAAAGTGCGCGATGCTCCAGTGGGTGAATTGCGGGCAGGGAGTGAACGCTGTGGGCGGGGCCCACCAACCACTGCCCGACCGCATTTGGGGAGGGGAGGGGAGCGGGTGGGCGTATATGGCCGGCCAATCGTTTCGCCGGTATCCGACAGCCTTTTTTTTTTTTTTTTTTTTTTTTTTTTGGGCGGCAGCTGCTTGCGATTGTCTGCCGGATTGGGGAAAGAACTCTTGGCGCATGGACCAGGCCCAGAACTTTGACATCTGCATTGGATCGAATTGGACTTAGAATTTGGGATTTGGAGTTTTTGGAACAAGCTTCTGCGACACTGCGATTATTGAACCCCCACCACGACCACCACTACCACCACCACCAAGTACCACATCTCAGCCATGCTCCGTCCCTCAACCCTCTTCCGGGCTGCCATCGCCCCAACCCGGTGCCTCTTCCGAGCCCCTGCTCGCACACCAATTCTCGCCAGACGATTCCTCACGACCGAGACTGTCGCATCACCAGAAGTACCGACTGCTGCCTCGCAGGCACAACATCAGCAACCACCAAAGCCCCGGTCCTTCACTGTTGGACGTACACCTTCGGCGAACTTTGCCATCTACCAACTTGCGAAGCGCGGCGGTAACAAATTTCTGACGATAATCAAGAAGGTGGAGGGCGACAGGATGAGCTTCAAGCAGAGTCTGGCAAAGGGATTAGGGATCAATCTTACGGATGTTACCGTAAATAATCTCACGGGGCACATTGTGGTGGCGGTCAGTCCTCCAGGAGCATGATCACACGGTGTATCGCATTTACTGACAGACTGGCTGGGACACAGGGGCATTGCAAGCCACAAGTAGAGGAATGGCTCAAGAAGGAAGGGCTCTAGACACATAATACCGGCGAGATCAAATTCCCAGACCGATGTGGCTGCGAGACAGTATCATTCAGGACGCAGACAAGAGTGCCAGGTTGACAGCGGCCATAAGAAAGCCGTGTGTGGCGGGCTATTCCAGGGCCAGAGAAGCAACCGTCTATGGACGGGAAAAGCTGGGCCATTGATCCGATGAGATGCATTAAACATGGTCTAAGATTCCGATCATGGGAGGGTATAGAAGGTATATGGTATGTATAAATCATCCCCAGAACAGGGAACCTATCCGATGTACAAAATATTGTTATATCATAAAAGCTGTGACATGGACATTTCAATCCGAGAGATTAAAAAGGGAAAACAAGAGGGAAGAAAAGCACCAAGCTCGATGCCATTGCTATACCATGCAAACAGACAAATACAAGCGACGAGCCCCCGCATTCAGTGCTCCGTCCACCTTCAACCTTCAAACCCCCGAAAAAGCTATGTAAATATGGCCAACTCTTTCTTTCCATGTTCTCCCTTTTTTTTTCCATTTCTTTTTTTTTTGTTCAACCCTCCTTTTTTTTGTCCAAAACCACACTCAGGGGGTACCGCATCGACGCCCGAATCCCTTGCGGCCTATTCGCGTTATCCTCGCTTTATCCATCGCCAGTACCTATGATCAAGTAAATGAGGGCAAATCACGCGCGCTTGCTTTACAACCCAGACGCTGTTGTATTTCTAATAACCGAGAAAACCGCCCAACCAAACACGCCTCCACAACCGAATACGAATCACAGTTGGCGAACCTATTCTCCCAAACTGGCATATGCTACCAAGTCCGCCAGCATTCCGTCTTTGCCCCACTCTTGTGCTCGCAATTGCAGGGCACTGAGCAGTAGGCCCTTGCTTGGTAAGGCCTCGGGTGGTATACCATGATCTCCAACAGGATTGTTGGGATCCCGTGCCTTTTCGGACAATCGCCTTAGAAGATTGACCGCCATTGTGCTGATGTAAACCAGTTCTGCATCCCTCTTGCCTTGGACATGCGGGTGGGGTCCTCTACTCCGGAAGACCTGTTCTTCATATTGTTTGCTGAGATGGGGAACGAGAGATAGCAGATTTTGAGTAAACCCGGTCGCTGAACACAACCAAGACCTGGCAACACCACTCTCAAAGTTGGGGGCCAATCCAGCAAGGATATCGGCAGCAAGGAGGCCCTGCATGAGGAAAGGCTTCCTCGCCTCAACCAACGGAGGTAGTTTGGCATGCCGGGTATCGACAGAAACATCCGGGACAGGTGGGATTGGCGATATTGCGAGCGCAAATGTCTTGGTGAGAAGTTCGCATGGTGGTGAGGCGTTGACGGCAGCATCAGATACAAAAAGGGCGCGGTAATACTTCCTGTTTGGTTCGTCGCGGGCAAGGAGCTTGGCGAGGGAATCAACAGCGTGTGGTAAGTATGGGTGTAATGGTGGATTATAAGATGCGAACAAGAGTTTTCCATTTGCCTTCGTGGGACCGGGCGCTGGTGCAAAAGCGAGCAGGAATTGAAGGAGGCAGAATGCCTGTTCTCGTCCGCTGATGACTACTGAGCCGGCGATGTTGGAAAGAAGAGTGACCAAATCCTTCATCAGGTCCAGAGTGTTGGCGTGAGTGCGGAGAAGCATCTCTCGGGTTCCAATGTATCGAATAACGACGCATAGAAAGTCAATGACCATCTCGTCAGCGAGGGCTTTGTGATTGTGCTCCTGCCACGAAAAATTTCGGAGGATGGTAGTGATGCAGATCAACCGATCCACAGCCCGGTCAAGGTCGTGCCCGAGCGAGCCCGGAGCCGACACGTTTCGCAGTGCCAGTCTGTCTATCTGACATGCTCGCATGACGTCCTCATAAGGGGAAAAAAGAAGGTCATTCGATGCTTCCTCCGAGTTCTCTGCCAATTGGTCGACTTGCTCCTCCGCACAGTCAATCAAGGCTTCCAAGAGCTCATAACAGTACCTCAGATCAACTTGAGGGACAGGGATGCCTTGAGTAGGTGTGAAATAGTGAGCGTCGCTGCTTGAGATGAGTGCCAAATGGTCAAGCGCAACCCGTACTTCGCCATGAATTCCACTCTGGATACTCTTGGTGAGTGCATGTATGTCAACATTTCCAAGTTCTATCGCTAGAGGCAGGTCGATCTTGGCCTTTTGAAGTTCCTCCCCGATTTTAACGAGGTTAGAGTCTAGGCCGCCGAAGGAGGTGTGCTCCCGCGAAGATGGCATATATTCGTCTGGGTTTCCGGCGAAGGGTCCAGGGAACTTGACGGTGGCTGTCATCTCGTCAGGCATCCCTTGGTTCTCCGGGTGGGCAGATCCAGGAAGCGATATGGATCCTGCCTTGCCTACGGAAGGCGATTGAAGGGAAAACTCATCGGCAGTGGGAGTTGCTTGGATGCTCCTTGACAAACTGTTGCGCTGGTGTTGAGGAGTGTGCATACCTGGGTAACCATTGAGACCCATTTGTGGTGGCCCTTGTGGCTTAACAGGAGACTGCATCTGGCCTTGCTGAAACTGTGCTTGTTGTCCCGGGTGCATCATCTGTCCTTGCGGCATGCCTTTGGTTGGTGTACCTGGCATCATGTGTTGTGGGTTACCCCCTTGCTGCATCCTCATCTTTTGCTGTGTCGTCCACATGTCTTCATACTTGAGCAAGTTGCGCTCGTATATCGCCCGAAGCTGTGGGGGCGCACTTGGGAATTGCTGTGGCGGCATTTGCAGGAGCTGTGATACTTGACCCCAGCCATTGGATTGTGTGACGAAACGATAACCGCCAAATTTGTACGAGACGACTGAGAATAGGTTGTAGAGTGGGATCGGACGGCCTTCGACAATCGGGTTCATGTCCAAGGGAAGACCTTTGGATTGCATGAAGCTCTGAAGCGTCTTGATGAACTGTTCACTTCCCATGCGATTCATGACCTGCTGCTGCGGAACTCCGGGCTGCGGTCGCATCGCGCCTGGTGGCATTTGTCCGTTGGGCATGCCCTGTCTTTGCATCATGCTTCGCTGTTGCGCTTGCGCCTGTGCTTGCGCGTATGCCTGGGCCTGAGGATTATTTGGATTTCCTTGCATCGGGATCATGCCCTGTTGTCCCATTTGCATGTTCCGCTGGGCTTGAGCCTGTTGCTGAAGCTGGATCTGGTACATGAGCTTTTGTTGTTCCATGTTTCTAGGCTGCTGTCCCATTTGCTGAGCAATCATCATGTTCTGCGGCATGTGGCCGGCCATTTGACTAGGCATCGGTGCCATCTGACCTCCTGGCATTGGCGACATTTGGGGAGGCATCTGTCCCTGCATATGCATGCCCTGAGGCATCATTCCAGCCATTGGGTTCGGTGTTGGAGACGGCCTCGCAGGCGACTGGGCTGGCGGGAACTGCTGGTTGAAGCCTTGTGGGAAGTTGTTTGGTGGAATAAATGGTTGGGGAGTGCCGCCGTGCTCTGATGGAATCGGCGATGTCTGGGGAAACTGTTGCGTAGCGGGCGAGAATTGGTGAGGATGTGGAGAAGAGGTCGAGACCCTTTGCGGCACGTTAGGTCGCATCTGGTTACTCATGATGGGCGATGGGGTCGCGTTCGCTGAGCCATTAGCTTGGAGATGGGGATATGGCGAAGGCTGACCCGACTGTTGTGAGGGCAAACCCGGCTGCTGGAAGCCGGGGAAGGTTTGTTGTGGTGTTTCGGCGCGTGAAGTTGGGAGCATTCCCGGTGCCTGTCGCGGTGACTGGCCAATGCTGTCTTCCCTCGGGCGCGCCCGTTTTGATGGAATAACCGAGTTTGTCTGATACATGGTGTTGGCAAAGGCGGGCGATGCACCGCGTATGGGCCCATTGGATATCGCGATCTGCTGAGGATTGGCGTATTGAGGATTGAATTGGGCTGGATTTCCCATGAAGGACGAGGGGTCCATCATGACCCCGGCAACGGCGGACGGATCCGTGATATGCGCGAAGCCGTTGCCATTGTGGTTCGGGACAGCGGCCTCGTTGATCCAACTCATGGCTGTCGCGAGGTGAGGGCGGCAAGGGCAATCGCCGAACCCATCAGCTAAATTCCTTTACTAACGACTGTTAGCGACTGGCAAACCCGTCAAATGCACGTGCCATCCGGCGACAAGAGACAAAAATGATGAAATAACGATGTGTAGTCACACGGCAGAGGCTGGTCGCGATGGAGCAGTCGCGTCGCGGGTGGTATGGCAGAGGGCAGTGTGTGTGTGCAGTGGGTTAGACGGGGCAGGGACGGTTTCTGGCTGGCGCTGGCTCTGCTTGGTGCTTGGTGCGGCCGTCGGGGGCTGGGTCCACACCCGAAGCGAGCAAGCAACAGAAACCAGTGGCAGCGACCGGGGCCCGCGCAGCACCTGGGCAGTGCAGGGGATGGTAGGTAATCTGGATTTCGGTATTCCAGGTTGGGAACAGGAAACTGGAAATTGGAAGGGAAACGACTGAGAAGGGAATGCGCGCCATAATTGCATTTCAGATGTTCTGCGCTGGACGGCGAGTTGAGCGCGCTTTGATGGATACTTCCAGTCCCAAGTGCTTGCTTGGGATGCCGACACCGACGCCCCGATGCCAGAAGCAGTGCCAGCACCACCGGCAGCGGCAGCGGCAGGCCGACCTCACCAGGCCTCCAACTTGGGAAGCAATTCGGATTCGGCAAGCTCCATGTCCTGAAAAGAAGAGTGGAGGCCATCCGGGCAGGTATAAGGTTTTGTTTTTTGACGTACGTACCTACGAATTGAGGGCCTCCACGGGTGATGCTGGGGCCGCGAGAATTTTTCGCTTCGGCGGTCGTCGCCCAGAAACCCAAAAAATCAAGGGTGTTCAATTTCAACCAACAATCAAGGCTCGCGCAACCCCGATCGCACCTATCGGGCCCTGCAGCTCGAATGCTGGGAAATCACGAGACTGAAGGAACGGCCGTCCGGGAAAACGAATCGGCTGGCCGGGGGTGGATAAGATGGAATGGAGAACAAAAAGGCAGGTCTTACCTCCGTACCCAGGTTGCGCGTTGCTTGTCGGATGTCCACTGTCCAGTGTGTCCAGTGTGCTGGTGACAGAGCGCCCGCTGTGTCAGCTGGCTCCGAGTCGCTTTGCTTTGCTTTGGTTGGCTTTTTCAGCCGGACAAACCTTTTTCGTTCCTCAAAGAGCTTAGCGTCAGCGTCCCACATATCCCATCTAATTCGGCGAATCAGAGACGAACTAATGCGCAACCTCCGAAGTCCGCCTGTTGCAGGCCTTTTTGCAAGTCCTGTGCTATCTTTGGGTGGCCGGTATCGTGAAAGGTCGTTTGCTATGGAGAGCCAGTCGCTGTCTCTATTCAGCCCTTGAACTCACTGGGTGTCGAGGGTGATGTTGAAGGGCTGCCTCGTGATGACCAGGGATGCCGGGCCGAGAACCTGGAAGCCAGACATGAGCAGGGATACCATTTTCTGCATGATGGTAGCGTGATGCGTGCGAATTGCTGGGTCCTGGTGGTGGATTGCGAGTTAAGCTGAGGTATACAGCCGTCGACCACCAACGACTGCTTGTGCCACCTCGGTGCCCGTTAAGAAATGTGTCTTGAGGTGTCTATTGCTGTGGTTGTTTCCAGTTGCTGATCAAAGGAAATTTCGTGAGGCAGCCATAATAGCTGTTTGATGTTGTCGTTCTTCCAAAGGCCAGGCAGCGACATTATCAGGTAACCATTCGGCCTTCACATCGCCACTGTGAGGCAGAAAGCAACCAAAGAAACTCCAATCTTTGCTGTCAGATTGACTTTCGAAGTACTGACCGCTTGCTGCAACGCCAAAGTTCCACAGATGCACTCAATCAAGCTGACAAGACTCGGTCCGGCAGATTCAGCTGATGGAACACCAAACCCACATTCTGAAGCGCCCATCAAAACCTCAATTGACCGCCAAATTTGTTCTGCAGTGGGTGACAAAACTGCCGCACCGAAGAACAAAGATGCACTGATTTGCACAAATTTGGCGAGTCGCTTGACCGCCCGTAGCTCCCGTTCTGCTGGCCCCGCCACTAATCACCGCATGACTTGGCCCAAATAATCCCGGTTTCCATTTTTGCCGCTCATTCCAACCTGTGGCTTTTTTTTTTTTTTGGAAATGAAAGGTCTGGCGGTTTCGAAAACCATGAACACCAGTTTTTCAAGAGTCATTCAGGAGGAGTAACCGAAAATCCCGTTGCCTCGTGGATGCAGTCTTCCCGGTGAAAGCGGCTGGTGGGCGTTGAAGACAGTGGGTTGTTATGTCATTCGGGTCTGACATGGGTTTTGGTGTGTCCCACATGGCTTGCTGGCGAGATTCCTGGTTGCCCGCTTTCTCTCATTCTGGTCGTGTGTGGGTTGACTGTGAACCAGCGCCTCGGTCGCTGGGAAATATTGGGGAGCCCAAAGTTTGAGTTTGTCGCAAAATCTCGGTCGTCCGTGTCAGGGCTTCTCTCATCATGGCATTTTCAACTGCAGACCGCACCTGGTGCAAAATCTGAGAATTTTGCCATATTGCTGCTGTCTTCTGAAGAGTTGCTGGCCGTTTGCACTAATAGTGCTGGGTCGTTGCTGGGGCGAAAAGGACTTTGAAGGTGGTAGTGACTGTGGTCTTTGGATGGCAACAGAAGCAACAACGACGCTGTGGAAGCATCAAAAAGAGGGGAAAGGGAAGAAAATGACACGACAAATGGGCAGAAGGATGAAAAGGGAAAGGAGACGAAGAGGAGGTGGGCAGTTGGGTCATTTTATTGTCGGTTGCTCTTCAGCAGCGAGGTCACTTTTACAGCCAGGCACTAAAAATTCTCCGACCATTTGACAGGCATTTCACGCCTGGCCACCCAGCCCAGCAAACTCAAATGCTGCTTGGTGCCCGTCGCTCCTTCTGTGCATCCCGAACACTTTTAACAATGGTCATTGAACACTGCAACGAACTGAGAGGCACAGCGAAACACGAAATGCGACACCTCACGGTTCCCATTTCCACCCATTCAATCATTTCGAGTTGAGAATTCTCTGGTAAGAGGAGGTGTCACTCTCTTTGAAGGGTGGTGACCCAAATCAGGCAACCCCTCACCCATCTCCCCCCCTTCCCGAACTTTAGCTACGAAATACCCCCATTTGTGGAATCATCTCAGATAAGCTTCTTCGGTATTTCCAAAACCACACAAAGATGGCCACGATTGAGTTGCGTTTACGCCTCTTCTTCAATTGCCTTGTCTTCACTGTTCAAACCCCAATATGTCGGGTCCTTGACTGGTCCAAGAGGTTTTTAGTCACTGGCGCCCTTCCCCCCTTCCCCCCCATCTCGGCCTCGCTCGAGTCGCATCTGGGGCCCGGCGCTCGCACCTTTCCGCTCCCTGACGGACCTGTTGTGCTTTGTGACCATATGTCACAGCGTTGCTTGCATATCAAGTATCAGCCTTTTTGCCATTTTACTCATGAGTGGTTCCTGTCGAGCAACGGGGAGAGGCTGTCGCGCCAGATGTGTTCCCAATAAATTTCACGAATGAAGCAACCCCTGTGTTCGTTTCGGCAATCCCCCATGGATCCCTGTCTTGTGTGGTGGAAATGGGCACAAGTGAGCCAGCGATCTTGACGAATTCCTGTTTCTTCTGTTGCCGTTTTTCGCTCTTGTTTTGTGGTTCTGCATTCGTCTTTGTTCAAGTTTTCTTGTCGCTCTTGTCTCAGAGCCCCCGAGTCGGAAAAACAAGTGATTCCTCCCGCCAAGGAGCGAAAATCCGCCTCGGACCACAAAATCGATTTGACGCAAACCGAATCACGGCTGAACATGGGACAAGTCCATCATAACAAAGCACAGCAAACTCGAAACCGGGGATTCTAATATCACTGGATTACGTTGCGTATCAGCAAACCGGAACGCCGTCCCTCCATGGCTGCCCGACAGTGCTGTCCTGGCTTCTCTTTCTTCACCAGACTGACGAAACCAGATAAAGCCACATACAGAGACTGCTCGGATGACACCGTTTCTTTTTTTTCACGTATACGTAAAATCCCATGTAGGAATCCCGGACGCTTCCATTGTTTTGCTCTGCATTCTGGCCAATTCTGGGAGGATCTTCCAAATCTGCCGCTGGCTTCTCCGGGTGTCGGAGATGGATGGGCACACGCATTGGAACCTTTTTGATCGGCTGCATCTTGGCAAATCCATGGTCAATCCAACGGATGGAAGATCCCCAAGTGACACGATGCATTTCTCTACTTTTTTTTACTTTTTTTTTTTTTAAAAAAAAAAAAATCTAAAAAAAATTCTGCGGTTTGCAAGAACTGCGCATTCTTTAGAACCAGGAAACTGTTTTCTTGTCCCTGGTCCACCCTGCGGTCCGGGCCGGTAGGGCACGGCCGAGAAATCCGGAGGAGAATCCCCGGGTCTCCGGTTGACTTGGGAGTGGCCGGAAATGAGTTCCTTGCTGAAGATAGGCAAGTTTAAACATCACAGTTTGCAAGGTAATATACCCAAATCATTTCATCATAAAAACCAGAAGCGTAAGCCCACTTCATGTTACTAGGTCGAACGTCAACCATTTTCGTCGGGCCCAGAACGCGTCCATTGCGCACTGTGCTTGTTTTGGCAGGGGTTTAGCTTCAATCGTATGGTCGCCTCGAAATTTGTCGTCAAATCACTTCATCTGCAAACCGGTCATCAACGACGGGCATCATTGTTTCACATTTCATCATGCCGAAAAGAAAGTCTACCCATGGGACAGAGGAGCCATCATCTGCACCGACTGAATCACGTCGTCGCTCAAGTCGGTTACAGAAACCTGAAAATCACGATCCTCACGTGGCTTCAAAATCTAACAAAAGATCTGCCGGTGCACCCACCAAGGAAACTGTTGAGAAGTCGAAACCTCCAGTTAAAAAGCGCGTGCCTAAGCCTGAGTTGAGCGCCGATGAGGTGAGTTAATCCAGGTCTCGAAGCCTTCAAGGACGCGTCGACCCTCGTCCGCTTTTTTATTGCTTTCAAGAACGCCCAGTGCTAACGGTTTATCCAGGAAGTCTCAGATATAGAAGATGAGCCACCAGCAAAGAAGAGTCGCCCGGGAAAACAGCAAACCAAGGCTAAGGTCACAGAGGAAACAACTTCTTCCGGGAAAAAGGCAACCATCAAGAAGGAAGACAAAACCCAGCCAAACGACACCACCGCCTCATCAACGTCAGCCGATCAAGAAAAGAACTACTGGCTTCTCAAAGCCGAGCCCGAGTCCCGGTTCGAGAACGGGATTGATGTCAAGTTCTCAATTGACGACCTGGCAGCCAGGACGGAGCCAGAGCCATGGGATGGTATGTCATCAACTTACCTTACCCTCCGCTCATTATCACTTACTAGATACTAATCTCATCTCAGGAATCCGCAACTACGCAGCGCGCAACAACCTACGCGCCATGAAAAAGGGAGACTTGGCCTTTTTTTACCACTCAAACTGCAAGGAACCGGGCATCGTGGGGATAATGGAAATCGTGAAGGAGCATTCTCCAGATTGTACGTATTTCCTTGCCTCTTTTCCGTCCCGTGTCCCGTGTTAATGAGTTGAAAAGTATCCGCACACGACCCAAAAGCAGCTTATTACGACCCAAAGTCTAGTTCGGACGATCCGAAATGGAGTGTTGTTCACGTCAAGTTTAATAAAAAGTTCAAGGCGCCGATTGGGTTGAAGGAGCTGAAGGAGATGGGGGGCGCCGGAAAGCCGTTGGAGAAGATGCAAATGATCAGACAGTCGAGGCTGAGCGTTAGCAAGGTTTCGCAGGGGGAGTGGGAGTATTTACTTGGTGTGGCTGAGAAAAAGGCATCAGAAAAAGAAGGGAGAGGTGGGTGATGCAAGGAAGGGAAGGGAGGGGTGGTTGTGTGATGTGTAAAATTTAGATGTCAACTGTTGAGAATAGTACTCGAGGGCCCAAGCTCATGGCTTTGATATTTGTGCATGTGAAAAACTTCAGTGATCGTCAATGTTTGCAACTGTCAAAAGAATATACTATTTGATTGACTTTTTAGTGGAGCCGTTGACGATCGAGATTCGGCCGACGTTCACCTTGATTCCTCGGTGCCATCTGATTCGATCCCTTGCTTCCCCTCCAACAGAACCCCAACAGGGACCAGGGGCAACGCCATAGCGTCAGAGGCTTGGCACTTGGCACTTGGCTCCAGTGAGTTTTTCGCGGGAATCGGATCCGCGCCGAGGTTTCCGGCGTTCTTGGACGTTAATTCGCCATTCGTGATTCGATGTTGGAGTCTTGGACAGTTCCTTCCCAACTCCGAAGTTGTTTCGTGGTCACGTCGCCCACAGTCATTTCACTTTCTTTCTTGGTGTACCAGTAATCAATATCTGGTGATTCGGGTGCAATGTCTTTCTGCATATGAGAAACATCTCTCCCTTAAAATAAACGACCGACCTGCTGTGTGGTGAAAAATCCTCCGAATTTCCTCCCTCCCCCCGCGCGCGCGACCAGAGACACGATGGCGTCGTCCCGATACAAGGACAAGGACACCGGCGTCGTGCTTTCCTTCAATGGCCAGTGGGTGAGCTGGTCGCACACTGTCGCCGCCTCCTGTGTGTAATAATCGCGAGCTTTCTACTGCTTTATCGAAAGACAGACATCACTAACATCGTCGCCCCGCGCAGTGGCCTTCGTCAGCGCTCTACTCATTGGTTGCGCATTGCACTACAACAAGATCGTGCAGAACGAGTGGTACGGTTATCCGCAAGAATGGTTCCCCTCGGTGTCTGCCACCATTGGCGACCGCTATCCTGAGCGATCAATCTTCATGCTCTTCATTGCCATCACCTCAGGTACGGGACGGCTCGGGTACCCCTCCATCCCTAGCTCCGTGGCTGGTCGCTAACAGCTTCAACCCCACCAGGCCCACGCTTTGCCCTTGTCGGCCTCTGGTACCTCTTGACCGCGAAGCCCGGACGCGCCCTTCCCAAATTTATTGCTCTTTCTGGTGTTCTTCGAACATTGACGTGTGGTGGATGGACTTATATCACCTCGACCGACGACCATGACTGGCACGATATTTTGATGATCTCGTACATCGTCCTGACGATTCCCTGGACGGCTGGATGCATTGCTCTCAGCCCACCGAATGCGAAGGCTATCAAGTATAGGAAATATGTCGGTGGTGCCTTCTTTGGCACCCTCGTGCCATTGGTGTACTTCTTTATTCAGCACAAGGTTCACCGTGTGCCTGGAGGTAAGTTGGGCCTGATCCTGTTAGGGGGGGACCATTGTGTCTGGGTTTACTAACTCCCACAACAGCCTACACCATCTACGCCTTCTTTGAGTGGTCGCTTATTGCCCTTGATGTGGGCTTTGATGCTATAACGGCACTTGACTTTGACTCGTTCGAAGTGGTGGTTAGAGATGTCAAGGGCGCGAGCAAGGGGTACGTCCAATGGCTTCCAAAATAGCCCTTGTCAACCCCCATAATTGCGGGTACAGCCGGGGCTTGTACTATATCCGTAACATTTGCAATGATATCATGGGAGTCAAGTTCTAAATGGTCTTAATAGTGTCAACGAGTCGTCTGTCCCCACTGCCGTGCTTGAAAAGGAGTAAGCCTCGTCCCATTTCCTGAGCTCGGATTAAACCTTCGGGTTGATGTCGACCTTCAGCCAGCTAACACTTCGATCCAGGAAAGAAAAGGCAACAGGCGGTGTCTACGCTGCTGGGTTCCGCTTTGGCAATGCTCTTGATATCGCGGTCGATGTTTACCATGGTGTACGTGGTTTTCCCGGATAAATTTGGATTGTGGTCTAACCAATGCAGTATGTCTTCTGGTCCATCTTGACCAGCTTGGGAGTTGTCGTCTGGTGTAAGTCCCTGGTCTGAACTTCGTCCGACCTACCCATCCTAACTTCGATGGCAGACTTCCCTCTCTGGCACATGGGCATATCCGGTTATGAAGCCTTCATCATGACCACGGTTTCCCCGTTCTTCCTTGCCATCAAACCTGTTCGGTCTTTCATGGTGAAGAACCAGCGCGTCACCCACTTCCTCTCGCTTGCTGGCCTTGTTGCCTATCTCGTTGAGGACCCCGTTTACCGCCTCTTCACCGTCGGCTTTGGTCTTTCGATGGCCTGCATCAGCTGGGCTGCTACTTTTTACTCCGACTCTGTTCACCCCGCCAGACTGGAGACTCGCATCCTTGCCTGGACTATCGGTCTAATTATGTCGTCTGTTGCCAAGTTTGCATGGTACACCAACAACCCCATTTGGCCTATTATGCACGCGGAAAACGGTGGCTGGAATGCCACCGGTCTCTTCCTTGCCGTTCTTGCGGTTCTGAGATTTACGCGTCGGGCTCCTTTGCAAGGAGATGTTGCCCCAGAGAAGAGGAGTGGATCGTCTTTCCTGGCTGCCCTCAGCATTGGTGGTTTGTTCTTCGCTTTGCACTCCCTCCTCTCTGATACCAGCACCATGATCCTCTGGGTTTGGGACGGCTATCCGATCCGTGGCCCCGTTTCCAACGTTCACGGCTGGTACACCATTGCTGCCATGACGGTCGGTCTGATTATTGGCGTCACCAGGCCAGGTCTTGTTACATCTTGGACGGCGTTCGGCGTTGGTTCCATCGGTGCTGCGTTCCTTACTCTTTATCACCAGTGGTCTGGGTACTATGGTGCATTGACTCTTGCTGCCTATCTGATGGCCATCTCGGTTCCTCTGATCGGCAATGCCGCGAAGAAGAGCCCTGCTGTCACTTTTGGTTTTGGCTTCCTCGTCTACAACTTCATGTTGCTCTTCCACGTCTGGGTTGTGGCATATGCCTTTGTGCCTGGCGGCCCTCTCGTTCGCGAACACACCGACTGGATCATGATCACCACCATGATTCTCATTGGCGCCGGTGTCTTTGACCTCATTTCGCAGCAAGCCGCTGCCAAGAAGGTCAACGTCCGTCGTGTGGTCAACACCAACCACAGGAAGTATCACTACGGCGTTTTGGGAGCTCTCAACTTCCTCTTCCTCCTCGCCAACTTCCTTCGTTTCCCCACTTACGACTACAAGCCGTATCATGAGAAGGATCGTCTCTTTACGGCTGGTATCTGGACCATCCACTTTTCCCTCGACAACGACATGTGGTCATCCGAGTACCGCATGCGTGACCTGATTAAGGAGTTGGAGGTTGATGTTATTGGTCTGCTTGAGTCTGACTTGCAGCGCGTCATCATGGGCAACCGTGACACCACCCAGTTCCTCGCTGAGGACTTGGGTATGTACGTGGACTATGGCCCGGGTCCCAACAAGCACACCTGGGGTGCGGCTCTCCTCTCCAAGTTCCCCATTCTCAACTCTACCCATCACCTTCTTCCCAGCCCGGTTGGCGAGCTGGCTCCCGCCATCCACGCTACCCTCGATGTGTACGGAACCCTTGTCGATGTGTTTGTCTTCCACTCCGGTCAGGAAGAGGACCCCGAGGATCGCCGTCTTCAGTCCGAGTACCTCTCCAAGCTGATGGGCAGCTCGCCTCGCCCCAGCGTGTTGCTGTCGTACCTCGTTACTAACCCACTGGAGGGCAACTACAACACCTACGTCTCCAACGTGAGCGGTATGCATGATGTCGACAAGAGCGACTGGGACCGCTGGTGCGAGTACATTCTTTTTAAGGGTCTAAGGAGAACTGGATATGCTCGTGTGAGCAGGAGTACGATCACAGATACCGAGCTGCAGGTGGCCAAGTTTGTGGTTCCTTCCAACGCCGAGGAAACTGCTTCTCTTTTTGCTCTCAATCAGAATAAGCGGGATAGGAGAGTGAAGGAGAGTGAGGTGCCTGAGGGATGGAGGTTTCCTGCGCTGTTTAAGGGTGAGGGTGTGAGGGGACATCGGTATCACGTTTTTAATGAGCCGAGGTACTATAATTTCTAATAGTGTGTAATTTTAGTGAGGAGAACACTGTTTGGAGGAATAAGGGGTTTGAAGGATGATTTGTTGATGGAGAGAGAGAAGGGGAAAAAATTTTGTCTTTGTATGATGTAGGAATGGGAAATTGGGCAGGGATTGATGGATGGATTAAATGTGTGTACGGATTAAGATGGTATGATGAGGATGGATGGATGGAATCAGGAAGGGGGGAATTGGTTTCTTTTTCTGATGTATTATATATGGATTTTGGTCTTGTGCAATGCAAGAGAGCGTTTTGTTGATAGCGAACATTTGTGAGTATGGTGAGGATCAGAAATGAGGCTGTGGCTGTGCTTGGCCCAGGCATTTCAAGGTCGGCCTGACCCAATCAAGAGAATGAGGAGGCAGCTGCGGTCATGCACGAAGCCCGCCCCCTCTTTCCAGGCGAAATTGGGCACAAAATTCAGAGTCCTGTCGGTTTATTACCTCGTCAACCCTTGAGTCGAGATATTCGTCCTGTCCCACATACCCAAACGTCACAGCGTCGCTGCCGAATTTCTCGACCACACCATGGTCAGCACGCAAGGAATATCCGTCCTCGCTGAGCCCGAAACCCCAACAGCTGAGTAAGTGAGCAATTCCTCATCGCCTTTGTAATGCCCCCCTTGAACGTCCGTTAGTCGGATTGTTCCTTTCCAACATGAAGGAGCCCTGCTCTTCTTCCAATAGCCTAATTCAGGTTCTCCTGCGGGAAACTTTCTATTTGTACGAAGAAGTATTCATTCTTTAAAAATGCTTTTTTTTCTCGAGGAAGGCGCGTTATATTTGCTACCAAGCCGAGGATATACACCAAGAAGTGTTGAACGGGGGCATGGTATTTGCTTTGTTCGAACGTGCGCTCATACTGACAGGCAACATAGCATCGTCCTCGTTCACGGGTTCACCGGCCATCCACGGACAACATGGACGATGGAAAAGTCAAAAGTCAAAAAGCGACGAGGAAGAGCAGCAAATAAAAGCCATTCCAAGTCGGCAAGCAAAGTCAACGAGTCTGATGAAGTATTTTGGCCTGCTGATTTACTTCCCAAATCGATCCCACCTGCCAGGGTGCTCACTTATGGATACGATACCAACATTCGACACTTCACTCAAGGTCAAATCAGTCAATCCTCAGTGCAGGATCATGCCCGGGATCTTTTATGCACTCTTGAGGCTAAGAGGAGGTCGCCAGACGAGCGAAGTCGCCCCTTGGTTCTCATAGCGCACAGCTTAGGGGGGCTGGTTGTCAAGGAGATGCTGAGGCAGGCCAACGACTGCAGTGTTACGCATCCAGATTTGCACCACATCTACACCCACACGGCTGCGGTGCTCTTTTTTGGGACGCCCCATCGGGGCGCTGACCCTCGAAACTTGCTGCATAACGTTCTCTCCGCTTCGGCCTTGGGGCTAGGCATGAGAGCAAACAAAAAGGTTGTCGAGACATTGCTACCTAAGGGAATACAAGAGATTGGCATAGCGGACTTTGTCCGCCTGGCTCATCTTCGGAAGTGGATTGTTTATTCGTTCCAGGAGGAATACGGGGTTTCTGGGCTCTTTGGCAAGAAGGTATGCTCTCACATTTCCCTTCGGCCTGTCAACGGTCATGATGAACTGACATCAAGTAATGTGCAGGTAGTAGAAGACCAATCGTCACGTTTGGATGATCCCCTGGAGACAACTCAGCACATCAGCGACAACCACATGGACATGTGTCGCTTCTTCGGAACCCACGATCCTGGCTACCAAAAGGTGGTCGCGGCCCTTGAAAAGATTCTGCAACGGAGGGGGTTAATGACGGACCCTACGTGTTCCGTTCTGCCATCAGATTCTCCGAATCCTTTTGCCCCGAATGAGGATATTATCAGGATAATCCCGGCTCCTGATGCTCTCCCCCAACTTCAAGTTGCCTTGGCAGAGGAACCTACAGAACGCCCAATGGAGGTAAAGCAGACAAGGTGCAAGGATCGAATCAATCATGTAACTACGGTGCCAAGTAACGACGACATGCCACAAGCGGATCGCGAGACAATGTTGGCCAGAGAACGAGAGGAGATGGAGAGACGCGAGAAGATTAAATCAGATCTGGTCACAAAGCTTCAATTCGATGAAATGGACAACAGGCTCAACAGAATCATCACTGCTCACGATAACACTTGCGAGTGGTTTCTTTCCACCCGCGAATACCTTCTTTGGTGTGATGATCGCAAGAGACCTGATCATTCCGGCTTCCTCTGGATCAAAGGCAAGCCTGGGGCGGGAAAATCAACCCTGATGAGATTTCTTCTGGACAAGACCCTCACCCAAATCCCCGGGACCAACTCCTTGGTGATCTCATTCTTCTTCAATGCTCGAGGCGATGCTCTTTCACAAAACACCATTGGTTGCTTTCGCTCGCTGCTGCTACAGCTTTTCAAGTCAGCCCCCAATACCCGCCAGGCTTTGGAGCCTCTTGTGGATCGAAGTTCGTCGTTCATAAAAAACCATGGCTGGACTCTTGAACTTCTCACCCGCACTTTCGCGGAGGCGCTCATCCTATTGGATCATGATCAATCAATGCATTGTTTCATTGACGCTCTGGATGAGTGTGATGAGCTTGAAGTGCAAAAGTTGGTGTCTTTCTTCGAACAATTCGGGGAGTCAACCCGTGCCCCCAAAGCCCACATCAGCATCTGCTTTTCGAGCCGTCACTACCCTTCGATCATCCCTAAAAAGGGAATAGAGATCACTCTCGAGAACCAGGAAGCGCACAAGCAGGGAATTTTGCGCTTCGTTCAGGCTCAACTTCGCATCGACAGCCCCAAGAGAACGGATGAGATTCAAAGTAGATTGATCAATAAATCTCAGAATATCTTCCTCTGGGTTGAGTTTGTGGTGCCGATTCTGAACCGAGAGTATGCACGAGGGAGGTTAGAAGCGGTGGAAAAGTGTCTAGACGCACTGCCTCCTGGATTGGATAGCCTGTTTGAGATGATCTTGGCCAGAGATGAGGAGAACGTAGAGGAAAGAGACCTTTGTCTGCAATGGGTACTTTTCAGTATGCGGCCTTTGCACCTACACGAGCTCTATTATGCCATCCGGTTAGGGATCTCAGTTTCCCCGGAGTCACCAACAGACGCCATGCCGAAACAAGACGAAATTCCGGATGAAGATATCTTGCTGCGGTACATCGAAGGCGCATCCAGAGGCCTGACTGAACTTACTCGATCAGGCAAGGTTCAGTTCATCCACCAGTCTGTTCGCGATTTCCTTCTCAAAACAAGGGGTGAGACCGCAAAATGGCCCGGATTTGGTGAACAGTTTGTGGGAAGAAGTCAGGAACTGCTCAAAAGTCTGTGCCTTCTCTCAATCCAGAACTACAGCAGGCACCTTGATTCAAGGCGGCCTGTTAGTCATATGGAACTCGATCTTCACGAGTACGCCCTTAGATACGTTTTGTGTCACTCAAACGCTGCACAAATGGAGGGCATCTATCAGCTTGATTTCCTCGAAATATTTCCTATATCTCTATGGGTTAGATCATGGACTCATATCGGCGAAGTAATTCGAGTTGATCAGATATTTGATGGGGAACTCCCGTCCGATACAAGCCTTATATACGTTCTCGTCGTCTTTAAACTCAGGCATCTCATTCGAATTCACCCAAGCACACCTCGTCATCTGTTTATCGCCGCCGGTCCTTACCATTTTCCCATTGTAGCAGCGGCATTGCGAAACGACGTTGGCACGTTCTTGGAGCTTACCGAAGCCATCGGTCTCAAGGGCAAGCTGAACGGCCCAGAGGTGGCACCCAAGCTCGAGAATTTTATGAGGATACACTGGAGCCGAAAGCCCAGGGGACCATTGGTTGAATCTCTTGTAGAGATCGATATCGCCCCGTTGGTTGAGGAATATCTGCGCCAGGCACATGAGAATGATTTGGATTCACTGTCAATAGTCAGCGGCGTAATAATCGAGGGTGGGAGATCCCAATCCAGTGTTACAAGCAGCGGCCTAGATGGTCTGGAGAAGGCCACTCCGCTGTTTTGGGCCCGTTCCGAAGCGGTAGCAAGGGTTCTCATCTCCTACGGAGCCGATCCAAACCAGAGCAGCAATCATGGCATCACGCCAACGGCTCACGCCGCAGAACGTGGAAACTGTCACCTATTCGATTATTATTGCAGCTTGGGCAAGGTTGATATAAACATAGCATCCGCCTCTGGATTACGGCCTATAGATTACGTCCTCTTATTTTCCAGACGTCGTACGCACCATGAGTTCAGTATGATTTCAGCTGAGATAAGAAGAGCAACGAAATCTATGTTCGATGCCTTACTCCGCAACCCGCGATTTAATCCATCACTGGTGAACGGAAATGGCGAGTCAGCATGTCAAGCTATTTTGACGACCTGGGAGTCGCTTAGATTCTCTTTACCAGATAGTGAATTATACCTCGGGGTTTGGGCGTCAATCATCAGGGCTTATGATATCGACCTCAAGCCTATTGGACCGAAAAGGTGGGCAATAATACTCCATGGACTTGCCTCCATCGGTTTGCTGGAACAACTGAGATGCCGGATCGTGGAGAGGGGGTTTGATCCAAACGTCAAGGACGATGAAGGAGCTAGCATTTTACAATATGTCCTCCAACGACTATCGACGTGGGATGAGAATTCAGCCGGGGTCTCAGCTCTAAAATTTCTCTTGTCGTTCGAGCCCCTTGATCTTCAAGCGAGAGACAAATCGAAGCGCACAGTCTTTCAGTTTGCCGTTTTCCAAGCCGGGCTTGGTGACCGCCTCAACTCCCCGGTTGGACCTGGACCTGAGCTCCCTTTGGGCTTGTACAAAGTATTTGCATCAGTCAGGGACAGGCTGGCCGAAGAGGACCGGATCATCATCGATGCTGAACTCAAGAAGCGGAACGAAAGGGAAACAAGTGCCGAGATGGAGAGACGGAATCGAGAGAAAGCCGAATCCAACGGCCCAGCCGTGATCGAGAAGATAACTGGGGACCTCGGTCAACTTTCTTTTAGTTTTGGGGGCGCCGCGCAACGAACTGAAAGGTTTCAGTTTGTTTCCGGGACGTCTTGGCCGGCAGACGTCTGGGATAAAGCCAAAGTCAAACAAGAACGCTATGGCGTAACGTGGCTCTACAGCAAAAATGACAGAAGAATCCGAATGGACAATACTCGATGAGATGCGTACACCTAACAAGCAGAAAGAATGAAGATGAATTCTTTTTCAGAAAAGAATTTTTTTTTTTTAAAAAAAATAGAAAGAAACGAGAAAGAAAACAAAAAAGAAAAGCTCAGGGAAGATCATCGATGTGTCCTGGAGGTACTACTGAATAGTTCAACTATGTACATATACCTGAGTGACACCAAAGTGTATCTGGAAAGAGCTTCAAGTTTTGCCAAGGGGTCATGACGCTCTGCTCCTTGCGGCTCACATAATGCACAGCACCTAGTCTATTTCGATACATTACCCACTCATCCAGAGGCACAACGACCACATTTGGTGGCAGTCTCCCTTCATCGAACCTTTCCCTTTTTTTTTTTTTTTTTTTTTTCCGGCCCCCTCGCCTTGAACCTGTTGCTGACCTTTCTGTATCGGGGGTTTTTTTAGTGCGCTGGATGCCTGCACGCGAATGGCTTCTAAAAACACCAGCAAAAAGGCAGCGTCAGTTACATTGCGATAATAGTATTCGCGCAGCCGAAACTTGAAGTGAAGATCAACATTTGGATCTGGGAGCTTACCGCGGGGAGAAGCACTCCACCGATGATGGGAACAGGTGGCAGGGCGTGACAGCACTGAGGGTACATGTGGAATCCCTTGCCCATGGTCTTGCAGATCACTTCAAAGTGGGCGTGGCTGCTTGGTTTGAAGTGTCCGACTGAAGAAGAGGAAGAAGAAGAAGTATTCAATATATGACTCCATCTGAAAATACAGGTATCCTGGCAAACGTACCTGGCTCGCATGATCCGCCGACGTTGACGTCGACATCGCGAATCTTCATGATTGTTTGGATCGTCTCGCAGCAGAAGGGATCGCCGGCTTGGGGAGGTTTGATGTGGAGCACCCTTCCGGCCATCTCGAGATGAGGAAACGAGCAGGAGTCGTAGGATTGCTGGTCAAGCAAGTCGATCGCCGTTTGGTTGTTTGGGAGCGCGGCACCGAGGGCCGTGGAGGCTAAGGCGAGAAGGGTTGTGAGTTTCATGATGGTTTAAAAATACACGGCACTTTAGAATACAATGGCGAGAAACAAAGAGGATGGGAAAAACGTTTAGAGTGCATATATTTTTCTGATATATATCCTACCTTAGCCAGACGAAGTAGCGGAACTCCGTAGCGTTTTTGTTTAGATCAGGGGTACTGGTGCGAAACGGTCTCCGACCCTTGACGCGATGACAGTTGAAAGACCCCTATTCGAGTCATTAATTTAAATTCCTGGCCCGATAGCTTCACACATGGCACAGGAATACCTGTATTTTCACATGACAGATAAGATACACTTGTGAAAGACTCCAAAATGTTCATTATTTTTATTCATACAACATGAAAACCATCTACTCAGGAATCTGATGCTCACTCGCGGGGACACCAGCCCTCCACTGATACGAAGCAGCAACATGCTCCCGCAAGGGGTGCTTCTGACCCTTCTCACCGTAAAAGTTCTCGCGATAAGTCCCACCGGGGACATCATAATCGTCCCAGAACAACCCGCGCTTTCTGAGCTCGGGAAGAAGCAGCTCGATAATGTCCTTGAAGGACTGAGGGAAGAGAGCATAAGCCTGCAATTACAGCTGTTAGCCATGATCATTATAGTCCTCAGACAATAATATACTTGAGAAAACAAGGTGAAAAAAAAACTCACAAAATTAAACCCATCAACCCCGCCCTCGTCAACCCACCTCTCCAACCCGTCGGCAACCTGCTCGGCGGTCCCAACCAGAATCGGCCCGTTCCCTCCAATAGCGATATGCTGCCCGACCGTGTGCTTAGTCCACTTGACGCTACTCCCTTCCGGCGCGAACTTGGCATACCCCGTAACGGTGCTCCTGACGGCGTTGCTCTCCACCTCCCTCAGCTCCTCCTCGTCCCCGTACTGATCCAAATCAACCCCCGTCCACCCGCCAAAAAGCGCGAGCGCGCCATCGACAGAGGCGTATTTTTTGTACTCGTCGTGCTTGGCTTTCGCTTCTTCCTCTGTTTTGCCGAGGATGGGCGTGACCAGCGCGAGGACTTGGATTTTGCTTCCGTCCCGCTTGAACTGCGACGAGGAAGCGAGCTCGCGGATTTCGGAGATGGATTTTGCGCACACGGCCGGGGAGTGAGCAGACGTAAAAACCGCCTCGGCGTGCTGGGCGGCGAAGATCTTGCCCGCGCGGGACGTCCCCGCTTGTAGGAGTAAAGGGGTGCGCTGAGGGGATGGCTGGGTTATGTGCGGCCCGGGCACGTCGAAGAAGCGGCCCTTGTGGTTGATTTCTCTTACCAAGGCAGGATCGGTGTAGATTCCCCGCTGGCGGTCGAGGATCACGGCGTCGTCCCGCCAGGAGGACTGAAAAAGCTTGTACATTACTTTCATGTATTCTTCCGCCTGGGCGTAGCGGTCGTCGTGGGGAGTTTGTTGAGACTGGCTGCCGAGGAGGTTGCGCGCCGCCGAGTCGAGGTAGCTCGTCACGATGTTCCATCCCAGTCTGCCCTTTGTCAGGTGGTCGACGGTTGAGAGGCGTCGGGCGAGGTGGTAGGGCTGTTCGTAGGTTGTTGATATTGTGACGCCGAAGCCGATGCTTTTGGTCGCCGCTGCCATGGCGGGGACCACGGAGAGGGGCTCGTTGACTGGCCACTGGGCGCCGGTGGCTACAGCTGGGTCTAGGGAGTTTTTGTAGACGTCGTAGCCACCTTTGATGAAGGATTAGTTTTAGGTTGTGGTGAGACTTGTGTGGGAATATTCGGTTTACTTACCCAGGACATCTGCGATGAAGATGCCGTGGAATTTGGCCTCCTCGAGCAGTTTGGCCAGCTCTACCCAGTGCTCGAGCTCGTTGAAGCGCCAGGACTCATCGTCGGGGTGCCTCCAGAGACCGGGGGACTGATGCCCACTGCCTGGTTGAGGGTTAACCGCGTTAGCATTGCGAAAATGAAGTTCATGATTCTACTGCCTCAAGCACGTGGGGAAAGACTTACACATCTCAACGAACGCATTGATGATGAGGCGCTTTTTAGGCCTGGGCTGGGCTTCTTGGGTGGCCATGATGGCGGTTCGATGTGTCAAGATGTCTCGGATGGAGGGAACTGGAGATATGTCGGTATCTTCAGAGTTGTTGTACCTATGTGTAAACGAGGAGATTTTGACTTTTTTGGGAATAAATCTGCTTAGGGGCCAAGGCTCATAATAATAACCAACTTGGACTTCCCGGTGATAGATAGGCCGGGTGGATCGGCAAGATCCGTCATCGAGGGCCGGAGGTGTGGCAGTGGGCGATTGCGTGATTAGCGTGTGAAATGATGCTCACCAGAGATCCATATAGGCCGGATCTCCGCCAAGTCCCCCTAACACGACCCCCGGAGCGGACAGCATCCCGAGCAGATCCCGAAGAATGGATGTCGACAGCATGTAACACCAATGGAGCGCCGGCTCCCGATGTCAGTCCCGATCATCGGTGGCTTTTTGGCAATGGTGTGGGGGTGGATCCGTGATGGCGGTTACGTTCAGGGGGTGTGTGAGGGCCAAGGCCATGTGGGCAAGAGATTCCGAGAGACCAATGAATACTAATACGCGTCGATTGCGCAATACAAGCTTGGATTTGTAATTGACAAGCCCGACCAAGTCCTACAGCCGGTTTCTTGGGGACTTTATCTTGAACGCACCAGTGCACCTTTAACATCATTATCGACGGCCGGCACTTGCGTGATTAGATACCGAGACACGATCCAAATCGATCGATTCAATATTCCATCACACCTTTCGAAAAATGAGCGGCGGCACTTCATTCCTCCGGAAAATGTCTTTGCACAGGTTTCGCAAGTCGGTTTCGTCCTCGAGCTCCACAGCAACAGACGAGGCCTTGACTCCTCCACCAGAAACCCAAAACGTTCTCTTGTTGCACGCTGCGCGACAGCCGTACGAGTTCACAGAGAACTACCCCGTACCAAAACTGGAAAACGACCATGAAGTGCTCGTGAGGGCACAAGCAATTGGTCTCAATCCCATCGACTGGAAAGCACCGTAAGTCTCTCACCCATTTTACTCGCACCCTCTCAATCTCGTACTCACATAAATCCCACAAAGTGACTTCAACTTCGCCATCCCAGAACTCCCCTACATCTCGGGCAGAGAGCTAGCAGGCGAGGTAGTCCAACTCTCAAACACCACCACCGGCACCCCGGCAGCATCCCGTCTCAAACTCAACGACAGAGTCCTCGCCATCTCAACAGACTACCGCGACCTCCGCAAGGCAGCCTACCAAGAATACGTCGTCGCTTTCGACTACAACACGGTCCGCCTCCCTCCCAACCTCACAGCCGAGGAAGGCTCAACCCTCGGGGTCGCCTTCGTAGCCGCCGCCCTCGCCCTGGGAGTCTGCGCCGGCCTCGACTTCTCCTCGGTGCTCGACGGCCCAGACCTTTACTCCCTAATCCGCAACAGCATCTCTCCCGACCAAATCGCCGACGACATCCGCTCGGAATGCCTCGACGGCATCCGCCCCCACGAGCGCGCCCAACCGGGCGACTGGCTCGCAGTCTGGGGCGGCTCCTCCACCTCGGCGAACCTCACCATCCAGCTCGCCAAACTGGCAGGCTTAAAAACCGTCGCCGTGGTGGATAAAGCCAAGCACGGCCTCCGGCTGGCGAATCACCATGCAATCCGCACCGATTTACTGGTCGACAGCCACGATCCCGCCAGAGCGGTGGAGGTCATCAGGGGAAACCTGAAGGGAAAACTCCGATTCGGCATCGACGTCCGCGGGAGGGAGTCGGCGACTAGCTTGCTGCAGGCTTTGTCGCCGGATAATCTTGGATCAGAGTCGGCTAATACGTCCGGGGAATTTGGCTCGGAAGCACCGCCGTCTCCTCCTTCTACTCCGCACGATTCGAGTCTGTTGTCGGCGCATTTGATCGGTCTGACTGGGTTGCCGAAGCAGGCCGCGCCCGAGGGGACACTTTTCCATACCGTGCCGATCAAGCTGTTTCACGAGGTTCCCGAGGTCGGGGAGGCGCTGGTGAGCTGGTTGGAGAGGCTGCTTGCTGCGGGTCTGGTGCAGCCGCCCGAGATTATTGACGTCGAGGACGGGTTGAAGAATGTAAATAAAGGGTTGGATCGGATGAGGAAGGGCGAGATCAGCGGAGGCAAGTTGGTTGTTAGAGTCTAAGGGTTTTTCAAAAGAATAAAAAAAGGCTATGCTGTTTTGTATATAAATTATTACTGACATTATTTTTGGGTATTTTGCGTATCTCGAAACCGGTAATTTGGTCGCCCTGAAATCCCTCCAACATGACTCCCGTGTGTTCTCCCTTCTCGGTTGAAGATCCTCTTTCAAAACCGTAACTCCGCTCCCTGCCCACCTGACCGTAATTCGACTCCCTTGTTGCTCGCTATCCTTTCCCGCCTCCATCGTAACCCGTAGCCTCCCACTGTTGTCCATCTCCTCACTGCCTGAACTGCTTCCTCTGCCGCCGAAGAATGCAAAACACCGTCAAAGCGATCAACAGGATCGCCACGAATATTCCGACCACGATTCCGACGATAACGGGGACTGGGAGCTGTTTTCCCTTTCCTTTGCCCTTTACTTTGCTCTTCACCTTGACGGAAGCTCGCGCGTGGATCATTGGGAGCGCGATGAGGGCCTGGACACACGTATGAGCGTCAGTGTTGAGCAGGTGGAAGTGAAAATGGGCCAGGAAAAAAGAAAACGTACATCTTGTAATAATGAGGAGGTGGGAGCCATTGTGTATTGAGTGTGGTCCGATTTCGGGCTGTTGATTCGAAGCGTGCGAAGTTTGCGTCGAAAAAAGGAGCGACTGAGGTTCAAAAGATTCAAAAGAGAGAATGGTGGCTCTTGAGAGTACAGACAAGGAAAGGGAGCCCTCAAGACTTTTTGATCTCGTGCCAGACGTGCCGTGGTGGCTTGCATGGCGGAAAGGAGGGTGAATTGCCTAGTAAGGGCCCATGTCGTAGCCAAGAGGGCACGTCCGGAAGGTGTCCAATCAAGCATCGCCGTGGGTGATTAAGCATTTACTAGTTGGGTGTAGCTGAAAGGAACCCTGTAGGACATGAGAGACGTTATTGGCTGGACTGCTTGTTGCTGGCAGAAAGACCCTACTAGCTCAAGCCTTTGAGGAAATCCGGTAACCACTGCGAGAGAGATGAAGGGTCGTGAGAATGCAAGGAATAGGAGCGTGGGCTACAGGTAATATTCTGTTGTTTTGAAAACCGAGATGAATCAAAATTCATTCTATCACGGCCGATTTGGAGCAACCGGACTCTCAGGCACGACAGGACTTCCCTCCAGCTCGTACTGCTCCGAACGCAAAGTGTGCGAACTGTGCGAACCGTGCCGTGATGATCTCCACCCGTTCGATGACGGCGCCTGCAACTCGGAGGCAGCGACTCCCGCCGCGAGCTCACTCGCCGGCTGCTTCCTCGCCTCGAAAGGAAACTTCCAGTCACTGTTCGACGCCAGCTGGTGATGATGAAAACCCCCCTCCACCTCGGCGGCGGCAAACCTCTGGTCAGGCAATTCCACCTTGCCCTCCGGAGACTCAGTCCGTCCATACACTCCTCCTCGCTTCTTCCTCTGATACCGAACAGCAAAAAACACAGCCAAAGCAATCATCAACAACCCGCCGGCAATTCCAAACGCCATCCCGACTGCCGTCCCGACGGGAATGCCTTGCCCCTGACTCTCAACAACCGACTCACTATTACCATTCCCCGTCTCCCCAGCAGATGACGTCGGCGATGATGTCCCGCCGCCACCACCCCCAGTAGTACCCGTAGCCGTAGTCGCCAGCGTAGTCCTAGAAGTAACAGTCCCAAAATCAACCCCATCAACAACAGGCAACGCCCTCCCGCCATCAACCAGCCACCCCAAACCCCTATCAACCGTAGGGCACGCAGTGACACTGCTAACAGCCGGGGTATACTGATCCCTCGCCGTCCCCGTCGGTCTGATCCCGCCCCAAACGCTCCTCAGCGTGTTAAACGCGGCCAGCGTGGTCGGACTCCCCGTGCACGCCCTGGAGTTGCTGTACTTTACCAATCCGTACCCGCTATCCTCCTTCATCGCCCACTCGAACGCGTTCAACCCCGAAAACACCTTTTGATATTCCGAGTCCCCGAGCATGACGTTCATTTCTGCGAAATTGCGCACGTCTTTGCCTCCCGCGAAGCAGCCGTCTTCCGAGATCAGGACGGGAAGAGAGTAGGAAGCAAATTCTTGAAGCAGAGCCCTGTAGCGCGGGGCCGTGCAGTTGTGGAACAAGTTAAAGGCGAACAGGTCTATGCCGTCCGAGTCGGAGGAAGAGCCTCCGCAGGAGAGGTACCGCGCTGTAAGCAAGCGGAAGTTGTCGTCGGGCGCGGCGCTGTAGCTTATTGGTATCTGGCGGTATCCGCGGGCTTTTTGGAACGCCTTGAGATCTCTGGCTGCTGCTTTTACGTAGGGGGCGCCGAGGGTAGAGTTGGATTCTTCCGTGATGACTTCCTGTCCGATGCCGATGGCCAGGAGGTTGTCGTGGACTGCAAAGGAGTCTAGGATGGATGTCCAGGTTTCGTAGGTGGTTTTGTCGTATATTTGTTGCGGCGAAGAGGCGTCCTGAACCGGGGAGAGGCCGATGAGTTGGAGCCAGACGTAGATGCCCTGCTTGGCGAACTCGGTCATGCACCCCTCGTGCCTGTCGAGCTTTTCGACGTCGATGCTGTAGATGTAGACGGCGTTGGCGCCTAGGGTTTTCATGAGCGCCGCGTCGATGCGACATTGGTTTGTGTCTAGGAGGGGGTCCAGTCTGTCGGGTCCTGCTGCGTAGACCAAACCTTTGGGTAGGGGTTGTCAGAACTAGTGTACATGCCAGGGTTGAAGCTGTTTGAGGAGTACCTTTGACGAAGAACTGGTTGCCATCGCTGTCGTAGAGCTTATTTCCCTTTGTGGATATTGGTGAGATGGCTCTGACGGCAGAGGGGATGAGAGTGAGACACAAAAGTAACGAATGCAACATCTTTACGACGCTGAGCTCTCAGAACATGAAGCAACAGGGGGTTCAGAGAGGGATGAAATGTTGAAAATTGTTTGATAGGTCCACCGGGGACAAGGGGAATGAAATGAAATGAAGTAAAAGAATGAGAGTTGTGGGTGTTTGCTGTTGCTCAAAGGAGCAAACCGGCCGAGAAGGAATAACAATCTCAAATCCGAAATCAAGAACAGAGAGAAAAGAAAAAAAGAAAGAAAAAAAGATGGCCGGGTGACACGACATTGTCGGCGTCAAACCACAACTCTATCTGCACCTTCTTCATTTTTAATACCAAGCTTTTCTAAAAGTCCTCCCCTTGCCACTTGGAGGCTTGAGAACCTGTGACCCGGAAAACAGGAAACGAAAATGGTTCAAATGCCCGCGGCACAGTTGCATTCCGCGCGATCCCAGCAAATCTCTCAAAAGGCAGGTGTCAGCGCGTCTAGCGCTCCTTGAAACGCCGGACTGGAAGCCACAAGCGTTAAGAGTGAGTCCCACCCATTTTTGTCTTTGGTGTGTGTTCGCCACCAAGCCGCTACTGTCTTTTGGGTGGTCGTGATCGGACTTTTTTTTGGTGATACTTGACCTACTACCTCGGATCTTGAAAAGATTGTGCAACACAGATTGCAGCAGCCACTCAGCTTGTTGTTTGTTTTTGTTGAGCAAGAGAAACTCAGACGGTCAAAAAGTCCGAAGGGGCAAGGATTCTGCTTGGCATTGTGGCATGTTCGCTGGGGTCCAAAATGAGCCAGGAGAAAAGAAGCAAAGCGTGCAAAAGACAAAACCCCCCGTCCCCTGCAGCATATCCACCACATCATAACGCCGATCCGATCCTTCCTCTCCCCCAGGCAACCTCAGATATGGCCCGTGCAGAGATGGTAAATTGAGAAAAGAGAAAATGACATAACTAGTTATCTTTTGTTTGTAATTATTTATGACATGTGCTGGGAATTAAATTCGACATCAAGTGCCACGTGCTATATAGGTATAGGTAGGTATATAAAAGTTGCCACAAACCCCAACTATGTTCTCACTCACTGCTTCTCGGTGGATTTTCCTTCCTCATCAACCGAAATCCCCGTTGTCGAACCTGATTCCGCATCAGAAGAAGTTTTCGAACTAGAATCACAAAAAAGGCTTTGTTAGCATCGAACCCAAACTTCACACCGAAGGACGAAAAAAAAAAAAAAGACCACTCACTCCTTATTCCTGAGGTACAACCTCAACAAATGCGCAGTAAAAATCAGGCAAACCGCATTGGCCAGCACAAACGAGTACCCTTTCGTAAACCGCGGGCCCTCGACCGTCTTGAACACGAGCAGCGGCGTCCAGGCCGTCGTGCTCTGCGCCACCGTGTTGATCAAGACGAGCACGAACGCCCTCTCCCCGGGCGACGCCTTCAGCTGGCTGTTGACCCATCCGTAAAGCACGCTCGACATGGACACGGCGCTGTAGGTCGTCATGAAGGAGAACCACAGCGCCTTTTCGGGCACGTCCCAGATGACCTGGATTATCAGACCGATTATGTTCCACACGTGCGCCACCGTGATCGCCCAGGCCGGACCGAGCACTAAATCCGAGGCAAAGCAGATGAAGATGGTGTAGAACATTCCCAGCGCGGGGGAGATGGCGCCGAGGTTGTTGACGCGCGCGGTCGAGAAGCGCTTCAGGCTCTTCAGCCAGAGCAGGTATCCGCCCGTTGAGGTGTTGATGCTGCCGTTCCAGAAGAAGACGTCGAACAGAATCAGCGACCAGAAGTGCCAGCTCTTGAAGATTTTGATCAGTCCCTTCCACGAGAGGTCGCCGTGTGTTGCGTGGCCCGCGCGCTGCAGGCGCTCCTTGGAAACCGCAACGTCGTCCTCGCTGAGAAGCAGGCGGTTCGGTCTGTCCGGCGTGCCGGGGAGGATGAAGTAACCCAGGACGCCGATCGGGATGGTGATTAATGCGCAGATGATGTACATCCACCTCCAGCCTTCGAGGCCCTTGACGCCCTCGAGGCGCTCCGAGGCGCCGGCTTGGATCAGACCGGCCGTCAGGGTGCCCAGGGTCAGACCGAGGTAAAAGACACCGCCGCGGCGGGCGATTTCGTCGCTTCTGTACCACGCGCCAAAGATGTAGTGCATTGCGGGGAAAAAGGCCGCCTCGAACCAGCCGACGAGGAAACGGTAGGCTGCCAGCTCTGCGAACCCCTGGACGCGGTATTGGAGGAGCGTGAAGACGCCCCACGCGATGTCGAGGAAGGGAATCACCCAGTGCATCGGCACGCGGGTGAAGAGGAACATGAAGGGGATCTGGCCGACGACGGCGCCGATGATGTACATGGTTTGAAGCTGGACGAGCTGGTTGCCCTCGAAGCCGAGGGACTCTTTAAGGCCGGCGACGTATGCATTGTCTTCAGTTGAGGTTGTGTTAGTTAATTACCTAGGTAGGGAAATTTAGGAATAACTAATAGTATCAAGAGACAAAAAAAAAAAAAAAAAAAAAAAACTGACTGAGGTTGCTCTGGTCCATATACTTGACCCAGTAAGCAAGAAAGGCGTAAGGGACGATCAGCAGGTCGAGTTTGTTGATCAACTTCCGCTCTCGGGGCGAGTCGGTCGGTTGGTACCACTGGATTTGGTACCACTTCTTCTTTGCTGGGACATCCGCCATTGTGAATCAGACACTGTATGAACCGGGTGGCGGATAAACTTTACATTGCTAATCTAGAGGAGACGGTCTTGATTTATAAGATGCAGGTAGGCAGATGCTGCAAGTGGGAGATTCTGCATGCATGCCGTCTTAGCTGTCTACAGGTACCCTTGCCACGACGTCGTTCAACGTGCTGGTGGCGTCTGCAGAATGCAACCTCCGTCCAAACTTGCGTGATGAATTGGACCCCACGATTTTCAGTCGAAGCAGACCCCTAGCCAAGGCCTAGGTTCGTAGATACGGAGGAAAGGATTCACGATGGATCACCGTTGACAATGCAGAACCGCGAACCCGCGTGCCCGCATGGCGGGACCTCATACCGGCACTTGAGATTACTTGGGGGTTACCACGTGGACTGACAGCATATTCTTAAATTTACTCCGTGCACGGTCCCGACCATCTGGGCACTCTCATGGTATCATCAATGATAATATGGCGAATATCTGCCACGGAGTGGGCAGTTCGACAAGAGGGGTTAGGGTTAAGCTCCTTCCCCCTGTCGCGCCCCCTTTCCCTTATTTACTAGACCCACCAGGACATCTTCATCCAACCTCCAACCTCGCAAAAGGATGTCCAAAAAATCCACCGTCTCATTCAAGGAAAACACAAATATTTTCAAAGAGGTATTCCCGAGGTTCTTGTTCCCGAAGGGCGGATCCAAGGCTCAATCACACCATCGTGCGCTAACGGGGCCCTTATCAACACCACTTACTAACGGTAGCCTCAGAAATGCAACCCAATAACCCATCAGTGGATACGCACAGGTACACGACAGCCATGTCGCCATTTCATCGACATTTCGTGTCACTTTAAGTTTTAGTGTTCCCTAACCCACCACCGGTATTCGGAGACTATGGACTCGGAGGTAGTAACACTCAAACTGCGTGGGGGGGAGCCATCCGTACCCCGCGAATGGTGTTAGAAGAGGAGGATTGACGTGCTTGACGGCTTTTGCCTTTGCACGGAAAGGCAGACGTTTTATCGGGTTGGCTATCTGATCGGATGCGGGTACGGTAGAAATTGAAGGATGCATATGATATTGGCTCGATGTGGTGAGAGAGGCGTTTGCCGCTGGTAGCATTATAGAGAGCGCGTGTGCATTCACCAATTTCACTATTGTGTGACATTGCCTTTTCATACCCAGTCATTATTTGAACTACACAGATCATGGCTGCCGCCGTACTTCCTGCTGGCCGTGACGCAGTCGCCGAGAAGCTCAACAGTCTGTCAATCACGGAGCAATATGAGATTCTACCCACACCTGGAGTTGAGCAAGTGAAATTGGAGCCACCCACTGTTGCACCAGTTATCCCGGAACCCTCCACAAAGCCCATCTCGTCATATCCTAAACCGCGCATCTCGCTGATCGACCGCTTCATCGATGAGCCACGAGCACTCAAGGTCGCAGTCATTGGAGGTGGCCTGGCCGGCATCAACGCCGGCATCTTGCTCCCAGCCAAGGTCCCAAACATTAATCTCACCATCTATGAGAAGAACGACGATTTTGTAAGTTCTCTTTCAACCCTTCAACAACGTCTCTTAACAGCCGCTGACTCAAATCCCAGGGCGGCACATGGCTCGAAAACGTCTACCCAGGCGTGAGATGCGACATCCCATCCCACGTCTACCAATCCACCTTTGAGCCCAAAACCGACTGGTCCGACCAATTCGCCCCCGGAGCGGAAATCCGCGACTACTGGCAATCCGTGGCCCGCAAGCACGACGTCTACCGCCTCGCCAGGTTCCGCACCCGCGTCGACGACCTCACCTGGGACGCCACAAACTCGGTCTGGCAAATCACCCTCACCGACCTCTCAACCAACGCCGTCGCAACCGAAACTGCCGACTTCGTCCTCACGGCCATCGGCAGGTTCAACGCCTGGAAGCTCCCCTCCTACCCGGGCATCGACACGGTCTATAGGGGAGTCCTCCGGCACGCATCCCACTGGGACGGCTCCTTCGACCCAGCGGGGAAACGCGTCGCAGTGATCGGCAACGGCGCCTCGGGAATCCAACTGGTCGCCAACCTGCAAAAGTCCGTCGCCCAGCTGGACCACTACGCGCGCAACAAGACGTGGATAGCGGGATCCTGGGCTGGCGACGAACGAACCCTCGGCCCGCAGCCGTACACGGACGAACAAAAGGCTCTCTTCGCGAGCGACCCGGAAGCTTACCTCGCCTTCCGCAAAGAACTCGAAGACAAGTACTGGCGCCGCTTCGGCGCCTTCTTCCGCGGTTCCCCCCTCAACTCTGAGCTCCGGGACAGATTCATCGAGATGATGCGTAATCGTCTGGCCAAAAAACCCGACCTCCTAAAACACATCGTGCCTGATTTTTCGCCCAACTGTCGACGCCTCACGCCCGGCCCGGGATACCTCGAAGCAATCACCGAGGACAACGTCGAGTACATTACGGAGAAAATCTCCCATTTTACGGAGGGTGGTATAGTCACAAAGGACGGGAGGGAAAGAAAAGTAGACGCCGTCTTCTGCGCCACGGGAGCCAACGTCGACATGGTCACGCCGTTCCCCATAAAGGGGGAAGACGGAACCGATTTGAGGACCCTGTGGGATCCCAGTCCCGAGTCTATCACTGCCAACAAAAAAGGAGGGTCGCACGGGTTTCCTTACACATATTTGGGTCTCGCCACGCCCGGGTTTCCCAACCTGCTATTCGTCCACGGCCCGCACGGCACCGGACCCTCGGGAACGGTTCCTCACTCGGTCGAGAACCAAATCGTTACTTTTGCAAAGATTTTGCGCAAGGCGGGCAGGGAAGGAATCAAAAAGATGCAACCCACCAAAAAGGCTGCCGACGATTTCGTCGAGTACAGTGATGCCTTTTTTGCTGCGACAGTTTTGAGCGATGGTTGCAGTAGCTGGTATAACGGGGGGAGGCCGGGAGGAAGAATCCACGGCATCTGGCCGGGGAGCGCGGGGCATGTGACGGCCGTGAGGAGGGAGCCCAGGTGGGAGGATTGGGAGTACGAGTATCTTGGTGAGGAGGGAAATAGGTTTAGTTGGTATTTCGGGAACGGGTGGACTAGGAAGGAGGCCGAGGAAGGGTCGGACATGACGGGGTACTTGAGGGTGCCGGGGAGTGTTGATATCAGGGATCTGCATGAGAGTTGGTGGGATTTGCCTTGATTTCCAGTACCTGGTGGCTTATCCAGAAGGAGTTCTGTTCGTTCTGTTGCGTAAACAGACATCAAACTCCAAGATTGTTTTCTCTGATCTGCCCATGTCCCAACCTATAAAATGTGGGTTTGGTCGTAATTCTGTCCCTGCTCAGAAATCTTACGTGTCTCTTTCAACATGGGAATGGCCTCGCAGATGCCTTTTTTCTTTTGTTTTCTTTGCGGTAGCCAATTACTTTTACTCAAAATGTGCCCTTGTACGAAACATGTAACTTTGCAATTGCCTCGAGTTGAAATTCTCTACGCCATTTGGTTATCAAGAGTTGAGAAAGAACAGACATGGTTGTCTGAAGCAAGAAAGTAACCTACCTAGATGCCGCCATTTTGGTCACATTTTGCAAATACCACCTCCACCTGCGATCTGCAACCCAGCTGCCGGATCCAGCATGCCTACGAATCTAAAGTCTGGATGATATACTTGGCGTTGCAACGTCAAGAGTTTCTAAAACTGTCAAAGACAGAACGGGAAATCCCTCCGCTCAGTTAGTTCCCGGATATAACGCAGTCAGGGCGGAGATATATCGAGATGGGGGTCAACCGTGTCAAATGCAACTTGACGGCGCGGGTGGCGCCATCAACAGCGCCGGTACCAACTCCCCGGGTGTGGGGGGACACGGATGTTGCTATTGCGTGCTTCCGGGGGTGTGGTTTGCAAGAGACAGTCTGGACGGTCCGGTGCGGAGTGACAAGAGCTTCACCGCGCTCTCGGCTGGGTCCGAGTCTGTGCTGCAGGACTAAGAATCAAGTCTTTTGATGCCGGAGACACAAGATGAAGGATCGCGAGAGTACAAAACCGGCATAATTCGTGGAATGCCCTCCAAATCGAATTTAGAATCCTCGAGTACCTCCCTGAATTCTCCTCAGGTTTCATCAGCTGCGGTTGTTCGAGGTCAACGGGCCAACAGACAAAATGTCACCTCCAACCACCAAGTCTCGTCACAACGAAAGCGAGATCGAACCTCCCAAGTCTGAACAAGTACCAGTACGATGGCACCGCGGCACCTTCTTCAACATGACCATCCTCGGCCTCTGCAACCTAGCCGCCCCCGGCATCTGGGGCGCCATGAACTCTCTAGGCGCAGGCGGCGCCGCTAGCCCGGAGCTCATCAACGCAGCCAACGCCCTGACCTTTTGCATGATGGTCGTGTCGTGTTATTTCTCCAGCATCTTGGTGCGGTATATCGGAATCAAAGGTGCACTCATTTTTGGAACGTAAGCAAACGAAACAAACCCCCTTTCCCTGAAACGTCAGTTTTCTGACAATGCTCGACTTTTGTAATGTACGTGCAGCGTCGGTTACGCACCCTACGCAGCAGGTCTGTACACCAACAACAGATTCGGCACGGAATGGCTCGTCTTGCTTGGAGCCGCCCTCTGCGGCATCTCGGCCGGCGTCTTTTGGATGGCCGAAGCCGCCATCGCCATTGCGTACCCTGAGCCCTGGAATCGCGGCAAAGCACTCGGTTACTGGTTGACGTACCGCCTGTCCGGCCAGATCCTGGGCGGCGCCATCAACCTCGGTCTGAACGCCGACAAGAACGAGGCCGGGAAGGTGTCGTACACTGTGTTCTTAGTCTTTATTGCCATTCAGTGCACCGGTCCCTTTGTTGGCTTCTTTTTGAACAGCCCGGACAAGGTCGAGCGCAAGGATGGCAAAAAAGTGGATTTGAGCATCACGCAGAACCCGTGGTTTGAGATTCGGGAGACGACGAGGCTGTTCTTTGGCAAGAGGTTCTTGTTGATTGTGTTGTTTATCGGGCAGGCTGTGTTTGCTGAGGCTGTTTTCTTTACTTATCTTTCTAGTAAGCCGCTCTGGGGATGAGTTTGGTTGACCGAACTGACCAGGTTGTAGTGTGGTTCTCCGTTCGTTCTCGTGCGCTGGGATCTTTTCTTTCCGGTATCGTTGCGGTCATTGCCGGCAATCTCCTCGGCGTGAGTTTTGTCTGTGACAACCCTGAACTGAATTCAAAACTGACAGTCGGCAGCACTGGATCGACCGCACCAAAATTGCGCTCAAAACTCGGGCTCGCTCCGGCTTCTGGGGAATCGTCATTCTTCAAGGGGCCTGGTGGACTTGGGCAACCATCCTCGTCACCCGCTACCAAACGTCTCAGCCAACATTTGACTGGGTTGATGCCAAATTTGGCGAGGCGTTTGGTGTTTTCATCTTTCTGACTGCCGGCTTCCAGCTCAACTATCTCTTCTTGTGAGTCTCTCACCAATCTTCCCGAACTAGCTTGCGACTAACACATATTTTAGATACTTCATCATCCACAACATGGCCAAAGACGAAGCTGAGATCATTCGATACGCTGCCCTCCTGCGTGGAACTGAGTCTGCGTGGCAAGCCCTTTCCTACGGTCTCGAGTCCCTGACCATCTTCGCCGAGGTTGGCGGCGTCTACATGAACTTTGGGCTCTGGGCTGTTGCCATTCTCCCTGCGTGGTTGGTTATTCGCCAGTTTGGCACGTCCAAGGTAGATCAGGTGGAGGATCGGCCGTCTTCGGTTGACACGCCGAGCTTGAAGAGTTCTCATGGCGAAGAGGGGAGAAAGCTGTAATACGAGAGGGGAGTGTGTAAATACCAGTTTAGTCAGTCAAAACAACAGCACGCCCATACATGTTTTGTCTTTGCTTGCCCAATTCGCATGAATCACCTCGACACGCCCGTATAGCTCAGTGGTAGAGCGCATCACTCGTATTCATTTCTGACATGATGAGGTCCGCGGTTCAATCCCGCGTGGGGGCATATCTTTTTCCTCGCATTGGCTACATAGCCTTCTGGTCTTTGAAAGTGCCAGACTCGATTTCACCAACTCATGATTTTTTGCTATTCCTTCTTTTTCTTCTTGTCATCGATTAGCGGGTGACGAAGTATCGGATTTGGGGTGCGTCCTCCCATGGTTTACACCTCTTTTTCTTCCGAAAGACAGACTCTCAATATTCAGAGTCAAGTTTGGATTCCTGTCATTCACTGCAAACCCGGCCAGGTCTTATTGCCGGCAAGCCGGAACCGAAAAAGGCCACTATGCACACGCTTGATAATCACCAATGGTACGCCATCTTAACTCATCACGTTTACTGGACGCTATGCATCACACCATCTGTCTAGCAATGGCAACATGATGTTCGACTACAACCTGCAACCCGCTACCCCACATCGTCTTGTATGTAATAGGTAGGCATGAATTGCGACAGGTTGAATTTGGGCTTCTCACCACCTCTATAAATGCTGTTTCTTTTTACTGATCAATCTGTCTCACCTCATCTTCATATTCAAATCAGAACAAAACAAATCCATCTCAGATTCAATCAACATGTCAGACATCAAGCAACCCCCGCCAAAGCTGCACGATCTCGGCAACGGCAAGAAACAAATCTTTCTCAACGCCTTCGACATGAGCACCGTCGGCCACTTATCCCCGGGACAATGGAAGAACCCGGTCGACAAATCCGCCACAAAGCGCCGTCTCGAGTACTGGATCGAGCTCGCAAAGCTCCTCGAGCGAGGAGGCATCAACGCCCTCTTTCTGGCAGACACGTACGGTGGCTACGACACATATGAAGGCAGCGTCGATGAGTGTATCAGACGTGCCGCTCAGTGGCCAATCACCGATCCAACAATTGTAGGTTTCCATATCCCCCTTATCCCTTCTCGCAAGTGATGCTGACTTTGTATTCCTCCAGCCAATCTCAGCAATGGCAGCAGTAACCAAGAACCTCTCCTTCGCCATCACGGCCTCCACCTCGTTCGAACCCCCCTACCTCCTCGCCAAGCGCTTTTCGACTCTGGACCACTTCACCCAAGGCCGCATCGGGTGGAACATCGTAACCTCGTGGAAGAAATCAGCCTTCAAAGCGATCGGCCTCGACAACCCAATCGAGCACGACGAGCGCTACCGCCAAGCAGACGAATACCTCCGCGTTCTGTACAAGTATGCATTTTTTTTTCCCCATCCCTCAAGTTTTTAACTCTCCCAATTAACTGTCCTCCAGACTCTGGGAATCGTCCTGGTCCCCCACCGCCCTGAGTCCCAATCCTACTCTCGACCAATACGTAGACCCGAGCCAAATCCGCACAATAAACCACCAAGGCAAATACTTTCACCTAAACGCGAAACACATAGTTGACCCATCCCCTCAGCGAACTCCCCTCCTCTTCCAAGCCGGGACCTCGTCCGCCGGCTCGGCATTCGCAGCCACGCACGCCGAAGCGATTTTTGTGTCGGCCCACAGCCCTTCGGTCCTCCGTCCCAAAATCGACCAAATCCGCCTCCTAGCTCAAAAACAGGGGCGCGATCCCCGGTCCGTAAAAGTCTTTGCGACGTTCACGCCCGTGATCGGCAAAACAGACCAAGAAGCCCAAGAGAAGCTAAAAGAGCTCAAAAAGTACGCTTCCACCGTTGGCGGGCTGGTGCTGGTGTCGGGATGGACGGGCATAGATCTGAGCAAGCTGCCGCTCGACAAGGAAATAACCAAGGAGGATTCGGTCGAAGCGCACAAGGTTACTTCCATCTTGGATAATTTCACTACTTCCAGCGAGGAACACCCGAGGTGGACGCCGAGGCTGGTGGCTGAGCACGCCGCGATCGGCGGGCTAGGGCCCGTGAGCGTGGGTAGTCCTGCCACGGTGGCGGATGAGCTGGAGAGGTGGGTGAGGGAGGCCGACGTGGACGGGTTTAATATCGGGTATGTGACCACGCCGGGGACGTTTGAGGAGGTGGTGGATCTGTTGGTGCCCGAGTTGAGGAGGAGGGGGATATATCCTGAAAGCCAAAAGGAAGGGGAGGAAGAAGCGCTGACGGCTAGGGAAAGGATTTTTGGAAAGGGACAGAAGGGGTTGAGGGATGATCACGTGGGGAGCAGGTACAAGTATGATGTTTACGTCGAGGATGAGCCGTATATACCTGAGGAGCAGAAGGATGAGGAGAGGTAGAGAGTAAATTGATTCGACTTTGAAATTTAGTTCAAGGTGCCCCTCAGCATGGAAGTGAATGGCCCGTTGATGTAAGCAGGCTGTCTCCAGTTGCTCCAATCATGGTTCAGCATCCCCCAGTCCTCGTCGTAATCCTGTCTCCCCGATCGGATGTAATAGCTACCCGCCAATACCCAGATGGTCCACCCAGCCTTCTGAGAGGGAAGATAAGTGGACAAGCAGCTGGCATACGTGTTCCTGTAAGTGTTTGCATCCATGGCGAAGCCAAACTCTGTCAACATGACGGGGAAGACATTGACTGCACTGCTGCTCATGGCCTTGAACCCTTTGGAGTAAAGATTGTTCTGCAGACTGCTGCAGCTGTTGATGCCGGTTTCGTAGTTGTGGATTTCCAAAACCAACTTGTTGGCATAGCCTGGGAAGTCGTTGAAGCTGAACTTGCCGTTGCCTGGTGTGAGGGCTGTTCCTTCGAATACGGGATTAAGATAAGTGTCGTAATTGAGGCCGGAGAGGAAGATGAGCAAGTCCTTGTTGGCATTGTTGACCGCTTGGGCGGCTTGCTTCATGTAGGTATACCATGTCTGCCAGTTGTATGAATTCTTGGCGGCTTGGTTGTTGGTTGGTTCTCGAAGCTCATTGCGCAGACCGATCGAGACGAGACCGGGCCAAGATTTGCCCTGGGTAACGTTAGCTGTTGTCGATACGAGCTTGGTCTTCTGATAAAGGACTTACGTGATCTGCCATGTACCCCAGCCCTCTAGTCCAGTTCGCTGCCGAAAAGTACTTGTCTCCAAACCAACTGTTTCCGTCATCGCCGCTACAACACCACATGCCCTTGGAGATGTGGTTGTCAAGATGGATAAGAATTTGTTGCTTGGACAGTTCCTCCGCCACAGCATCAAAGACTTGCAGTCTTGTTGTCGATGCGGTGAATCTCGGGTTCTTGGCCAGGATCTGGCTCAAAATCTTTGCGCCATTGGCTTGTCCAAGTGCCTGTACGAGCGCTTGCTGGATCGTGATATCCTTGCCACCGTTGGAGTAAATCTCGTCGATCATTTGGATGGCAAACGTTAAGCGGACAGCGTTCATGCCAACGGACTTGATCTTCTGGACGATGAACTCGACTGATTGGTATTGGAGCCCCTCTGGGAACATGACATCGTTGTGGCCGGGCCAGTTGGTACCCGCGTAGGTTAGGTTTTTGCCGGTCGTATCGCGGATATATCGTCCCTGGGTGACGAAGGGACCATTTGGCCAAGCTGCGCGTTTCGAGGACTCATCGTGTTGAGGTTGAGAGCTTGGAGCAGCCAAAGCAGTGCTTGCTAGAGCAAGCAAGGTGGTAAAGAACTTCATGATTTATCAGAGGACAACAAACAACTTGAACCTGATATGTCGTCATGGACACGAGGATGGCAACAGAGGAGATGGATATTTTGGGGACTTTAAGTAGGCCGTCCGGAGGTTAGGAACCTTGATAAATTGATGTGCATATTGAACGGCTGATATAACAACGAGGGGTCTGTGATGGCAAGTCTTGGACCGGGAAATGGGAAAGTGGTAATGATCATGGCCACCAAAGGTGGTTGAATGTGGAATGGAGAAATTGGACGCGTCGAATCATTGAGGTTTCTGGAGAGGCCATCCGGCCCCAACAAGTCGTATCTCCATCAAACGGTACCTGCAGTAAGACATGTGAATAAGATCGGCTCCGGCTTCCCCGGCAGATGATCGACTTCTCGAAGAGGTTGAAGTTGAGATTCTGCCGGGGATCTGGCAGGGGGTCCTTTTGCCGAGACCGTCGCTGCGCGTTTAGCCCCACTTCCCCACACTCTGCTGTTTCTCCACGAATCTTCTTCCTCGTCTTCCTCGGATGGTATCATTGTTTTGTGGTTGATCACTGGTTTTGTTTCATTCAACTTACTTCTGATGTAAACCTACAACGCCACCCAAATCTCACAATGCTCTGCTTGCTAAAATCACATCCAAAATACACCACAATTTCGAAATGCTCATCACAAACGCCCGCCGTAACCAACAAAACGAATCAGTACAACATGATCTCCCTGGGCCCGTCCCCGACTTCAAATGTCCCGCTTCCTGAACTCGACCATGACACCCTCCTTCCAGCTGGTGAACGTATCAACCAACTGCATCTCCTCCTTTCTATGCCGTCCCCAAACACCCCTCTCGGGACCTCCCTCCGCCGGATCCTGAACACCAACCGCCCTGCGCAGGTCATACATCCACAACACCCTCGCGATGGTAATGCTCATCTCTACATACGCCAGTCCCTTTCCGATACACCCGCGCGAGCCAATCGAGAAAGGGCAGAAAGCGCGCTTCGCAGCCTTGACTTTAGCTTCTTCACCGATCCACCGTTCAGGCTTGAAGGAGAATGGGTCAGGGTAATACGATGGGTTATGGTGAATGGTGTAATGGGGAGTTCCAACGATTGTTCCTGCGGGGACTTGCTCGCCGTCGATGGTCATACCGCCCGAGAGGACTTCACGGGGAAGAATGCCGCCTACCGAGGGGGAGAGACGCATGGCTTCGTCGATGCATGCGCGGAGGTAGGTGCAAGAGTTGAGCGCATCGCCGATGTGGATGTCTTCAAGCGAGGGGAATACGGAGCGGATTTCGGACGTGACACGGGCCAATGTGTCGGGGTTGCGGACGAGGTAGAAGAGAGTTGCGGCGATGGCGGTTGAGGTCGTGTCCGAGCCTGCGATAATCCTTTAAAGGGGTTGTCAGTAGGGAGAAACAGAGGTAAGTGGATGATGCTGGTGGTGGCCTACAGAAGGTTGGACTCGCCCCAGAGTTCAGGAGTAGTGAAGCCATGGCCAGTTTCCGGATCGCGCGCCTTTAGGAGGTAGTAGAAAAAGTCGCGGCGGTCGGTTTCTTCCCCGAGAGCAGTACGTTCGCCAAGTTGTTGGCGGCTGTATGCCATATACTGAGCTCGGCCAGCGGCAATCTTGTGGAAGAGAATCTTGTCAAGGCCCAGCTTGTCAACAATGGGCATGGTTCCGCACAGCAAATGTCTCTGAGCAGCCACACCGACAAGGTCAACGGTGTACCGGTTATCCGGCCTTTCAAGCATGTGGAAGGCCTTGCCAAAGCACAAATCTCCCAAAATATCCATGGCTAGCCAGCTGCTCCAGTCGGACATGTTCTTGGGGCTGCTCCATCCCTTGTTCTCCGGAATGACTCGCCCGTAGTCGCCAATGGCTTCGCAGAAGGTCCGGATGTTAGCCAGGATGTACTTCTCCACCTCCTTGATCGCGCCGTCGGAGAAGGCATGTGAGAGCACTCTTCGCTTCCGGGCGTGGAGATCTCGGTCGCGAGCGTTATGGGTGTTGGGTGCAGGATGGACGAATGCATCGTAGAACTCGGCCTTCCTCACATTGGCACGGTGTCCGTAGATCTCATGCAGGGCAGTGTCCGAGTTGACGGAAAGCGAATTGGGTCCAAATCGCACAAACTTGCCGTATTGCTCGTGTAATCTCCAGAACTCGAGGTGTCGGTCACCTCTCCATGCGTAGTATAGCATGTATGCATCTGTGAGTTTTGCCAGGAAGGGTCCTGGATACTTGGCTAATGGATGGAAGAAGACTCGATAGATCACCAAACATGTCGACTTTCGAGCATCCAGTCAGTGTGAGTTTTTTTTTTGTTTTTTTTTTGAGTTGACGGGACATGGCAGAGGAGACTTACGTAGACAAGACCGCCTATTACAAATAGCCCCAGCCAAAGCTGGAGGTGAGATGTGTTGAAACCCATCACGCTACAAAATAGTCAACAGACAGTTCTGTCAATTACAAGCAAGTATGCATGCAGGTAGAACCTCAAAGGGAAAAGAAGATAGCAGCAGGAATAAGAAGTAAGAAGAGGTCGTCACATTGTTTTAAGAAGTGTCAGAATTACGCAAAGAGGGTCATGACCTTTTTCAGATTACACAACAAACCCCGCCATTCCCGAGAAGACCCAAGAAACCACACAAAGCCGTCGATGACCAGCGCGGTCTTGGGCTTGGACCCGGGACTCGAAATGGTTCTAAAGCTTGAATGCTGTCATCTTCCTCACTGATCTGGAAGTTTGAAGGAAGTTCGGCTTGTGGCGGCTCAAAGAGACAGCCCAATTCCTTATCGGGCTTATCGGTTGTGAGTTGGCGGGCGCATGATGATGTCGACTTGCCTCTTTCGGCCGTGATTTCCCCCTGTCTTCTGGACTGTTCATGTGATGAGCTCCGTTTGAAACCTTGTCGGGATCGGATCTTGATCGAAAGACCTGCGGAACGTGCGGAATTTTGGAGTCGTCGGCGGAAACATGCGGTTCGTAACGTGGTCACGCTCGGTGACGGGCTGCTCTGTCCCTTCTTGGATCCTCTTCACCCCGAACTTAAAGTGGAGAGAGGTTCACACTACTGTGACACCAGACATTCCGGGGAAAGAAATGCCGTGGGAAGTTGGGGATGTGGAGAGGATCACAGATGACGTTTTAGTGTGAGAATCAATTGGAAGGTTATGGAGTCGGTGATCGATTGTGAGCCGCGTCCAGACCGGTATCCCTATGGAGGTTGTTCAAGGTTGGAATAGTGCACATCAAGACTCGAGATGTGAACAAAAATGCCAAGAGCAACTTGAGCATGGATATTGCGTAGCTCCTGTAACGATAATTGGGGGAGAGAGAAAAAAATAACGAAAGGAGCCCTGAATGAATAAAAGAGGGACTTTGAGATCCGAATATGATCATGTCCCAGAGTTCTACAGGTTATCTAATAAACAAAGCTAGAATTGCCAATGGCATGGAAGTGGTTGTCGTGAAGGGAGGGCGACAGGTCTGAGAGACCCACTGTTAGTGCACACCAAATCTGTTGGCCAAAGGGCCCATCTCTTCTAACAGGCGAACAATCTTTATTCCCAAAACCAAAATTCCATCTCAGCCACACTTCCCATATTCCTGTGGCTAGGCCCTCAAGGTTGCTGCAAGGCTGAGAAGGCTGACCCTTCAATCCAGTCGCGACAATCTTTCTGGCGACCAACATCTCTTTTTTCCCCTCTACCATCTTCGTCCTGCTACAATCCTCAAACCGGCCACAAGAAACGATATGAAGACGAGATAAAAGACCTACACGCCATCGGCGCGACATCCAAGATGGTTGTCTGCAAGTTTTACCAGCAAGGCAATTGCAGATTTGGGGGTACGATTGGGGTCCTTGTCATTGTTGCAGCTGCGAGCCAAAGGCAGAATTGATCAATGCTAACCATCGCGATTTGCGCCGACTCCAGCTTCCTGCAGGAACGAGCACCCCGGGGCAGGAAACCAGGCACAGGGAGCGTTTGGCAATCGATTTTCTGCCCTCAATTCCGGCGGCCAATCGAGCCAGAGCCGCGCTCCAGGTACGATACCAAACAACAATTTCGCAATTTGGTTTTGGGGCTTACGTGGGGGATAACAGACGCAGCGCCATACGCCGGCCTCACGGAGGATATTATCCAACGCGACCTGACGAGCGAGTTGCCAACATGGATCCTCTCGTGCTACGGCCCAGGTCGGGACGCTCCAGAACAACTGTTCGGAGGCTCTCCTCGTGAACAGAGTTTTGAGGAGATGCGGCTGCATTACATGATGGGAGAGATGAATGGAAACCCACAGGCGGCTGTACGTTGATTTTTTCCCCCGGCTGGATCGAGTCAGGGAGATGGCTTTGCTGACGGTTTCCCCTCTAACAGCTCAACGACATCCAAACGCTCTATCAAAATGCGCAGCAACAAATACAGCATTCCCTCAGCAATATCCCCGCCGCGATACGATTCATCGTCGATGCAGGAAACAAGCACCCGAACCGGATCGATATCTGCAACAACGCGTCGGGAGGCGGCGGAGGATTAACATCGAATGCATTCGGAGCGCCACCTCCGCAAGTCGCAAACCCGTTCGGTGCCGCTCCCGCTGCGACTCCGGCGCCCGGCGCCTTTGGGCAGACTTCGTCGTTGGGTCAAAAGCCCAACCCGTTTGGTGCCCCAGCTTTTGGCCAGCCGGCGCAACCAGCAAACGCCGGCTTCGGGCAAACACCTGCTCTCGGGGCTTCGAGTGGTGTCTTTGGCACACCAGCCCAGCCTGGTGGAGCTTTCGGCCAACCAGCTCAGCCAGGTGGTGCTTTTGGCCAACCGAGCGCGTTGGGTGGTGGTGGGGGACTGGGAGGGAAAGTCTTTGGTCAAGCAGCACCACAGCCGGCTTTTGGTCAGAGCGGATTCGCGCAAGCGGGAGCAGCAACACAACAGCCCGGTCTCGGGTTTGGCCAGACGGCCGCCTTGGGCGCAAATCCGAACCCATTTGGTGCTCCTCAGCAACCGGCGGCAGCAAATCCGTTCGGTCAACCACAACAAAAGCCAGATATGAATAGGTTTCTTGAACCGGCGATTAGTGCTGGTCCGTTTCCACCGATGGCGAATGCCGTCCCGGCTTCGGGCAACCCCTTTGGTGCCCCTTCTCTGGCAAAGAATGCCTTTGGAGGTCAGATGGCTCCAACGAATTCGAGTCCGTTTGGAGGGCAACCGACTGCTCCTGCTCAGCCTGGTCCTTTTGGCCAGCCACAACAACAACAACCAGTGCAACAGTCCAGTAACCCCTTTGGAGTCGCTACAGCTGCTGCACCCGGGGCACCTGCCGGACAGACCATGTTCGGCCAAACTCCAATGATTGCATCGGTCGCTTCTCAGGTAGCTTCTCAAGCAGTAGCAGGAGCCGGAGCGGCGGCAGCCATCAAAGCATCGGCACCACAGGGTCAAGGGCCCTACGGTCCCAACGCGACAAGACAGCACCCCGATATATCAGCATATACTTCCAAGAATCCCGACGGCACTTTGCGCATGTTTAAGGGAAAACCAGTCACGTATGAGACGCCCAAGGGAGGAGCGGACAAGCCGCTGCCGTTTATTCGTCAGTTCGACGGGAGCATGGTGAGGATATGGATGCCGAACGGGGCGCCGGCGTACACGAAGGAGACGGAGGCGGACGATTTGTCCGTGTATGACGATCCGTCTGTTCAGCAGCAGTGGGCTGGGTTTCTGCAGAGCGGGGAGTTTGCGGACGGGCTGATTCCCGAGGTGCCGCCAAAGAGGGAGTGGTGTCAGTGGGACTTTTAGAAGTGGTGCCCACGGGATGTCAGGTACTGATTTCGTTTGAGTGGTGGTTTTTTGTAATGATGTCTGTGAGAAATACCAAGTAAAAAAAAGAGTCAGAGAGAATTTTGAAAAGCGAAAAAAAGGAAAAAAAGAAGAATAATGCATGGGATTGGAGTTTATGGTTGTACCTATATATCAGCGGGATGAGATTGTCTGGTGTCTGTCGAGTGGGACTTGGGTCTCTCGTGAAGGATGATATATCTCAAATCGGATTTTGTCAAGGATAAAATCTTTTGGTTTCTTCAGCGACTACAAACAAACAAAAAACTTGATAGTGTAATTTCTCTAGTTAAGCTGTTCTTGTGGCCAAAAGCTCTAACCAGCAAATCCACCCCTAGCCATCTTCTTGGCTCTCTGATCCCGTCGATTATGGTTCGCCCTGCTTCCCTTATTGGCTTCCTTTCTGCGTCTAGCAGCTTCAGAGTCCGGAGGCGGCGGCGGCGCATTGTCCCCACCTCCTCTACCCCTTCCACCACCACCACCTCTACCACCACGTCCTCCTCCGCGATATCCACCACCACCACCTCTCCCACCAACAAAATCACTTCCACTTCCGCTCGCCCCATCCTCCATCTCCTGCTGCTGATCATCCTTCCATCTGTTCCTCGCAGTCTCAATCTCCACGTTCTGCCGTCCGTCCCACTCCCCGTACCGCCTCGCCAGCCTCTTCTGCGCAGCAGGATCCCTTAGCAACATCGTAGCCCACCCCTCAATCTGCTCATCAGACATCCCGCCCGTTTCTTGTCTTAATTTGGTCCGTTCATTACTCCGCCGCGAAAGAGGTGACCGCTCAAAAAGCTTAGGGTTAGCAATGTACGCCCTGTACAGACTAGCCTCCGCCCCGTCGGGGATGATTTCGTCTTGAGTCGCGGTGGGATCTACTGTGCCCCCGACGTCTGCCGCGTCGTAGGTGTCGTCTCGCTCGTCGTCGTCCGAGTCAAAGGCAGCCAAAGCCGAGAGGATGGATGCCTTTTGGACCGAGGAGGGTTGGGATTTGAGGAGGGCGTCGGCCGTTAGGGTCGATTTGCCCATCTGGAGGTTTGAGGAGGTGAGGAGGGCTAGGTCCTCGTCCGAGTCGGATGAGTCGGCAGGAAGGTAGGTGGGTTGGATAGGTGGTGTAGATTTGGGAGGCAAGGAGGAAACTTTGGTGGCAGACGCGGTAGTAGAAAGTTGTTCTGAGCGGTCGGCAGATTGTAAATGTGGAGGTAAAGAGTCGTCGAGCAGGTGGGCGATAACTTCCTCCGTGCTGTTGTTGTGTCCGTATTCGTCTAGGAGTTTGGCGATGAAGCCTGAGCCCAGTTCGGGAAAGAGGTCCTGTACTTGGGAGATTTGGCTCATCCGGTGGATGTGGATTTCTTGCTGGTGTTCTGCGTGCGCCTCTGCTAGGAGTGCTACGCCCTTGCCCTTGTCGATCTTGCGACGGATTAGGCGTTTGGGCTTTGAGAGGGTACTTCCGGGCTTCCTGAATGTGTCGAGTTCGGTGAGAACTGATTTGGTGCGGCTGGGGACGACATCGCCTGATTCCTCGAGTTTGCGGAGGAGTTGTTGGGTGAGGGGCGTGGAAGTCACCAGCTCGGCAACCAGAGAGTCGTTGACGTTTAGAGGGCCAACTTTGTGTGCGTCGGCGGCCGCTTTGAGGGAGTAAAGCTGGTCGGTGAGTGCCGAGAACTTTTGTCCCTCTGCTAGACCCACGAGACAGAGAAAGGTCGTCGAGATGAGCGCTTTCCGGAGAGGTGGGTTGGTGATTTTGTAACAACTGATGAGGCCATCAAGAAAGTCACTTCCAGAGAGAAAGAATTGCGCAATAGCCGGTGAAGCGTGAATGAGGTTGCTGATTCTCTCCAACCGCTCCTGAATACCCCTGAGATCTCCCCCGTTGAGTCCATCGTCGAGGTTCTGGATGAGGAATTTTTTGAGATCCGCCAATGATGCATCAAGATGTGACTTCGAAGCTTCCGAAAGACTTGACAAAACAACATCGGCCTTCTTCTTTCCATATAAGCGACTGAGGTCGGCGAGGAAATCCCATTGTGCCAAAGCACTGGGTGGCGATGCTGACTGAAGAAGCTTGGTGGTGAGCTGGAGAGAGTCCTTCAATAGCCGCTTTGCAGAAGATGATGATCCAAGTATTCCAGCACCGTGTTCAGCCGTTTCTTGAGTAAATGATGTGAGAAAGGCAGGGAGACTGTCGTCCTTGGTGGTGATGGCCAAGAACTCGGCTTCAGAGAGGGACAGGTGGCTATCGATAAGAGCTACCCACGCATCGAGACAAGAGACCCATTCGTCGGGGACAAGTTGGTCCCTCCAGGCGGTAATTGGGAAAACTGCAAAACTGGGAAGACCGGAAGAAGCCATGATTCGAAGTGTTTTTGCAAGGGTGCAGCTGTTTGTGGTGTTTGAGGGTCGGTCTAAGTGAGCTTGGGGAAGTCGTGACAACAAGGTGGGATGCCAAGATTTGGGGAAAACCAAACACTGAAAGCAGCAAAAAAACCAACGACAGATATTTCTGGCAACACCTTCAAAAAGTAAAGGAAAATAAAAGAGAATGTGTGAGTCCCGATTAATTCGCAATCGCATGAACGTTCTGGATATTTAAAGCCTTTCGTTATTCATCAACGAAAGCAATAGTCTCCCAGGTTGTGGTTTGCCCCTCTGTTGGTTCCGGGTTGATCTGCCTGGGATCAGACTCACCGAATGTGTCATTGCCGCAGTTAAGCCACACCTGCCAAACAAACAAGCCCAAATGCACCAGCCGCACAAAAAGCTAAGCTGAGCTGAGCTGCAGGGGGGACCGTGCCCTGGCCCGCGAAAAGCAAGCCCCACCAAAAACGGGAAAGTCGAAAAATAACCCACCAAAAAAAAAGTTGGCGAAAACGAATTTCTGTCTCCCGACAACCACCACTTCCAGCTTTTTCAGCTACACTTTCGCCTTCATCACTTTACCGCAACGGTATGTATTATTTTTTCCCTTGTCTGCGAGTTTCTCCGTTCCGGGAGAAAAAAGTGGAATTGAAAACTATCGCTGGACGACAGGGGTGTGTCTAGATTGAACAAAATAAATTGACATCTTTTTTTCTCAACTTCGCAGTCGACTACGTCCGTTCGAGTCGTGAAGGCCCTTTCTACAAAGCAGCAGTCAATTTCCAGACGCCACCGCAAAACCCAGTCAAGATGTCTTACAACAAGCCCGAGAAGGAGTTCGGTGAGGCCCCCAAGGTCCACAAGATCCGTAAGTTCTGCACCACATCATCCCGATAATAATAGCCTCTACACACAAAAAGCTAACCCCCCCCCAAAGGCATCACCCTCACCTCCCGCAAGGTCGCCGCCCTCGAGAAGGTCTGCACCGAGCTCATCGAGCGCGCCAAGAACAAGGACCTCCGCGCCAAGGGCCCCGTCCGCCTCCCCACCAAGACCCTCAAGATCATGACCCGCAAGACCCCCTGCGGTGAGGGCTCCAAGACCTGGGATCTCTTCGAGATGCGCATCCACAAGCGCCTCATCGACCTGACCGCCCCCACCGAGATCGTCAAGCAGATCATCATCAACATCGAGGCCGGCGTCGAGGTCGAGGTCACCATTGCTGCTTAAATTTTTAAATAACAAATTTGAGGAGGAAAAAGTGACTTTTGGCTCGGTTGGCTGGTTGGCTAGTTGGCTAGCTGGCTGGTTGGCTGGTTGGAAACTGCTGCTCTCTCCTGCTTGGTTTGACGTGTCTCGAAAGAGATGACGGGAAAAACCCATGGCAGGAGAGAGTAATGAAAACCAAACACAAATCCGGGAAATGGGGCTTTTCAGCTAGCTTTTTGACAGATGCAAAAAAAATGGCAAAATGCAAAATTCTCGGATCAAAAAACTTCTGGCTGACCCTGAATGTGGTCCCATTATTTTCGTGTGAATATCTTCTGTAATGACGGCATGGTTCTATATAGGCGACGCTCTGGTCCAAAAAGGGAGGAGGCGGGCCCCTACTTCCTCAGGCGCCTCCCTCCTCGTTCTGCTGCTTCGGATCCCCTTCCTCAACCTTGCCCTTGGCAACGCGCTCCTTCACCGTCCCCTTGGTTTCAGAATACTCATACAAGCCCGAGCTCTTCCCCCACTCGGTCTGTTCCCTTTCCCATCTTTTGTACCTCTTCTGCGGCGTATTCATCTGCCACCTCCCGGTCCCGGACGCGGCATGCCTCCTGAGGGCCGTCTCCTTTGCCTGGTACACCTGCGGAGAGATGTACGTCCCCTTGAGCCACCTCGTCCCTTCGCCGCCGACGGCAAACTCGTTTCTGCCGTGCAGGACGCGCCAGTTGTCAAAGATGACGCACTCGCCCGGCTGCATCTTCACCTCGACGACGTTTTTGGGATCCTCGACGTTGCTCTTGAAGACGGTGGCGGCCTTCTTCCAGTCGGCAAGAGTGATGTGCTTCTTGTCTTTAAACAGCATGCTCTTCTCGTTGGAGAAGAAGCTCGTCTGGAACGGAGGCGCCCAGTGCGTCGACAGGGGCGCGCCGAGGCTGTCGACGGAAATGGTGGGCAGCGAGCTCTGGTAGTGGTTTTCTCCCTTTTCGTAGCCAAATTCAACCTCCTTCTTGGTGAGAACGTCGTACGCCTCCCGGTGCAGGTTTTTGATCTCGGCCGCCGCGCGCAAACCGTCGCTGAAGATTGATTCGCCTCCTTCGGAGCTGTTGGCGATGCAGTGGAGGAGTTGGAGCCTCGGAATCGGAACGTGATACATTAGGTCCTGGTGGAGGCCCAGGAAGACGTTGGTGTAGGCAACGTTCTCCGCTTGAGGTTTGGACTTGACGTCCCACGTGTTGCCGTAGAATGTGTGCTGTATCATGCCGATCCTGCTGGCGATTTTCTCTACTTCTCTTTCGTCTTCCGGCACGCCCTGGACGAACAAGAGGCCGGTTTTGGTCAAGGTGGTGAAGGCGGCCCAGAAGGCTTCGTCGTTGGTCATCCAGTCTTGGTAGGAAATGGTGCATTCCCCTTCGGCGCGGAGGGCCTCGAAGGTCGATTTGTTCCAGAACAACCTTTGATACGGCGGGTGGTGCTGGATTCTGGGTCCGGAGTTGTAGATGAGGCGCTCGAGTTCTTGGTTGGTCAGGGTGGTCGCGTGTTCTTGTCCATTGCTGAGGACGTCGTTTTGCCAAACTACCGTCAGGTTGCCCTCGGAGTCCAAGCTTGCCGTCTTGAGCTCTGGGACGTCTGGCAGGTCGGTGGTGGAGAAGGTCTTTTGGCCGGAATCTGGGTTGAGGCATTGGGCGCAGCCGCAGGAATCTCGGAGCCACAGGAGGTCGAGAGCGCGGTTGCGGGCCCTTGTTGCTGCGTGGGTGAGCCTCAGGAATCTCCCCTCCTGGATGACGTCGGTGTATGCTGTCGCAAACTTTTTTTTGGCGGGGGCAGCCGCACCGGCGCTCTGAATCTCCGGGTCCTCTGCGGCCAGGGCTTCCTGGCGCACGGGTAGAGTAGTGTGTAAGCATCGTCGCGCCGGGGTTTGGAATCGGTCAGCGAATGGGAGGTGTCGCGCGACGGTACGGTTCTGGGGGTTTCGCGCAATGAGGATAGAGGATGCGGAGGAGGGTGTGCTGCTAGTTGGTCGAAGCCGCACGGGCAGGTTGACTCGAAGTGATCGTCGCATGGTGATTTTTGGATTGGCGATCGACGAACTGGAGGTTTGGGGAAGATCAGATGGAAGTTGGTGTTTAAGCCGTTCCTTGCCCCACCTTGAGACCCCTACCTCGGGTCAATTTGGAGGGGCACTCTCGAACCCACCACCTCCTCATCTATCTAAACCCCAAATAGCCGATTTTACCTGTGACTTGTCACAGAATGATGTTCAGCCAGTATCATCTGTTTCCGTGCCAATTGATGGTGCTATTTTGACCCTTTCATATATCACTGCAATCAATCACATGCATGTCTATGACATCATTCCCATAGATATGTAATTAGCCTTCAGAAAAAATGCCCAAATTAATTCCCACTCAAATTTCTCAACTACATAGGTATATATCTCTATTCACACCAACAACTTCTCCATCTTACTCTCTCGCAACCTCACACCCTTCAACAACATCAACAACTCCTTAGAGCAACAATCCGAAAACTCCAACAACAACCACACCCACCAAAACCCGCCCGATTCCCTGTCCTCCAACCACCGCAGCACCACCAGTAACAACCGCAACCCTAGAAGTAGCCGAAGGCGGGCTACTATACACCCCCGTATACCCGCTCGGCGCGATCGTTCCGACCGATGTTCCCTGTCTAGTCTTGGTAGTCACGCCGCTGGGGCATTTGTTGCCCTCCCCTCCGCAGAGGTAAGTAGGCTTAGCGGCCGGCTTGATGGGGGACTTGCCGGTCGGGGTGGGAGTCACTACTGTTGGAGGGGGGGTAGAACCGGGCTCGATGACGGGGCAGATTGTGGTTGAGATTGCGATGGTCTGGGTGATGACGCGGGTTGAGTGGGCGGGACACTTGGTGATTGTGGGGGCGCACGAGGTTACGGTTATGAGGGTTGTGGAGTAGATTGTTGAGGTTGTGAAGCCTGAGCCTCCTGAGGGGGTTGGGGAGCCGGTTGGGAAGTCGGTTGGGAAGACTGTGGGAGAGGATGTGGGTGAGTCGGTGGGTGATCCGATGGGAGAGGATGTGGGTGTGTCGGTGGGGGCCTCGGTAGGAGATCCCGTGGGTGTTTCTGTAGGTGTCTCGGTGGGAGACTCGGTGGGGGCGTCGGTAGGAGATCCTGTGGGTGTTTCTGTAGGTGTTTCGGTGGGAGACTCAGTGGGAGATCCTATGGGCGTCTCGGTAGGTGTCTCGGTAGGTCCTTCAGTGGGAGACTCGGTAGGGGTAGGCTCAATGGGAGTCTCGGTAGGTGACTCGGTGGGAGACTCAATGGGAGACTCGCTAGGAGTTGGCGTGGGCTCTGGCTCAGGCGAAGAAGTAGGTGGGGTGAGATCAGTGTCCCAGGTTGAGGTGGGGCCATCATTGAAGATGGTAGAGGTGCTGGCACCGCCATCGCCGGAGCACACCTCGCCAACCTCACAGCAACCATAATCGCCGTTGTCACCAAGCGAGCAATACTGGCCTGCTCGGCACCCGCCCTTCTTATCCTCGCAGCAGGTGTAGTCCAGAGGAATACATCCATCACCACATGTCTGCAGACCGTTATCATCGCATGTCGTGTCACCAATCTCGGCGTAGTTATCATCTGTTCGACGGAAGAGGTAAGAAGGGTGTGACTGGGCCGCCAAGGCCAGCACGGGAAGAGCTCCCAAAAGCAGAAACGACTTCATGTTTGTATGTGTTTTAAAGAACGAATGTGTGTGTTTGTAAACGATAGTAAGTGTCCAAAAGGACTGTGGAGAGGTAAAAGAATGACTGTAGCTGAAGAAGCTATCTAGGTCGGTAGTGACGAAGCGAGGTGAGGAGGAACAAAACCTTTTCCTCCATCGCTGGTGAGATGCACCGTCGGTTTTGAATCCTTCATGGATCCCAAGATTTCTGCTCACTCTCAGTGTGTCCCCAGTTCCAACAGATGCTACCTTGGTATGACGGTGCCTGTCGTATCCGTTGGCATGCGGCGCAGTTTGTGGTGAGGTTACCCTTGGATGTTTGGATATCCAGGGGCCACGCCTCCCTGGAACAGCCAACGGCCCAATTAAAAGGAGCGTCTTACATACAACTCGTACCTGCAGATGGTTACCCGTATCCCGGACGTCAATGCTTGATCGTCCCTTTGTGTGTCTGTGCCACGGCTGTCCCTCGAGGATATTTGACAGAGCCTCCCCGGTTGAATTACTTAGGGGATGGTATAAATCGGGAAATTACTGCGTGGTTTAGTCAGAGGCGTGTGCATGCACGAGGGGGCCAAAAATTCGCCGATGTCAACAGGGATTGTGCCGCTGCTGGGCCCGCGCGTCATGAATGGGATGTGGACTGATTACTCATGCCACATACCTACCATCAACCTGCGCCGTTTCAGGTTATATACAAGAAGATGAAGGCACAATGCGGGGCAATATTTGGCTGTTAATTTCCACATTATGCCGTGAAGAGGCTGAGAATACATCAATTCGAAGTGTTGTTGGTGTGAAGAACTTGTGCTTCATTACATTTGGTTGTATTCAGTTTCTGCACACAACACCCCAAAGAAAAAGCAGGTGCAGGACTTTCTCGTTCGAGTTCCGAGAAACTGCAAATATTTGCTTGTTGAGTCAAGAGTTTTGATAGGTTGAAACGATGAATTCGGTTTGTGGTGCACGCAGGTGTGACTGTGTGCACCTGCCATGGAATTGGTGATTCTCCGCCAACCTGGGGGCGGGCAAAAGTAGAAGTCTAAGACAAGAAACGGTTGAATTTATAAAGGGGCAACTGTCGGCCTGTCTTTCGGATCAGAAGCACATTGTCTGCCGTTCTCCGAGTCACCGAGCTGTTGATGCGGTTGAATGGCCGGCTCGCGTCCTCAAAATCAGGAAGGGTGTATCAAGTCAGCTTGAAATCCTCTTGGTCAATTTTTCAACTAAGATGAAAGACGAGTTTGCTGCCTTGAGCTACTGTTGGGGGCCAGGGGATTCCGGGAATCGGCACTCCCTCAAACTTAATACCGGCACGGAGGAGCGTCCGCGTACGGGGGTATCAATATCAGATACCGACCTACCTCTGACGCTGAGACAGGCTGTTTTGGTGTGCAGCTATCTTGGAGTGGGTTACATTTGGATTGACGCCCTGTGTATTTTCTCCAAGAAACAATGGTGGCTTCACTTGGCGCGAGCTGCCCTAGTGGTGGCAGCTTCTACATCTGCGAGAACGCAAGGGTCGAATTCATCGGATGCTGCACCTCGGATCCGTGTACCACAGAAGTTGGAGGGAAATGCCCACAAAACAACATCCGTCCCGCATCATTCTCCAGCGACAGTTACCAAGATATTCCTGCTCAACAATGCGACTCCACGGACCCCAAAGCACTATGGTTTACCTGTGCATCAAATAATCCCCCTTTCATGGGATATTGCAAAAGTAACCCGTGTTCGAGCGGATCGTGTCCGACCAACAACCTTGTTGCGGCCCGACTGAGCAGTGATGATAAGGACCGTGAAGCCTTTCTTGGAGAAGCAAAGACCTCGACGATATCATCTACAACAAGCTCTGCCACAGAGACGGCCAGCACCGCTACGCCAACTTCCACCAGCGAGAGCAGCTCCCAGGCAACACCAGCTCAGGATGAGAAAAGCGGCGGATTGCCGAAAGGCGCCATAATAGGAATCGGAGTTGGTGCTGGCGTTATTCTTCTTGCGATAGTCGCCTTTTTCATCATCAGACGCCGATGGAATTCTAGATTTCATGGTTCCGGGGAGGACCAGATCACTGCTTTTGTCACCGGAGGACGCGGAGCCGAATACAAGCCAGTGTCAACATTTAGCACACCTGAGCGTAAGTTTGACTTGTCGCATCCGCCGGCATGTTGTAAAAAATACTAACGGATCCTCCGCGCAGCGTCACACATGCGGCCGTACACGCCTGCGTCGCACTTGGCACCGTATTCACCAGCACCATCCCACCTCTCTCCATATCCGTCTCCGCTCAACTCGCCGATGATCCTCATCAAGAGACCAAGATAAGGGCTATATCGCAGGTTTCGGAAGTTTCTCAGGTCTCGGATAGGACTATGAGCACGTATGGGGGCTACCAACCATCATCGATAGGAGGAAGTCCAAATCTGGCAGAGTTATCTTCAAATGCGACAGGCGCATTCGGTGGCGGTCAAGTTTATTCGGAGCTGCCGGCAGATGAGAGCAGCGGGAAGCCAAAACCGGGGCAATATCAAGAGCTTCAGGGGTGAAGTGAGAGGTCATTTGATTTAGCGAGGCGCAAAAGAATTTTGTCACTTGTTTTTGGATAAAAATAGATTAATCTACAAAGGAAACTTGGATACCCGCAATCAAACAACAGCATTCAACAGAGTTGATTTATGTTCTCTCATTTTTCTATCCCAGCCGGCCAGTACCATGTATGGAAGATTCCATCTGAACCCGAGAATCCGGATGTGCCGCTGCAGCTGCGGCTCTAGAAGAATGCTAAAATTCCTTGGTATTATACTTTGCCACATGGTTAGGATTGTTTTGTAAAGTTCAGACTCATCACAGCCAGTGGGTCATTTGCTGACTTTTTTTTTAGTCTTGTAGTCTCAGGGTAAACAATGCTAAGGATTGAAACACCAAGACATACATGATTTAGAACAATCTGGCATGGGGACTCAGAACAGTCTTGCATACATGATCAGGAACAATTTTACAGGTCATAAAGCGGGATGCTTATAATGCCTTTAACTGTTCTTCTGGGGCTCTTCTTTTTTTCCTTCTTCTTTCCTCTTGCAGATTACTTTCACTCATTCCAAACCGACCATCGTCACTCTTTTGAGAAGCCATCGACAAAAAGTCATCATCATGAACCTCATCTTGCTATCCGCGGCACTCATGCTGCAAGTCGTCTTCATCTCAGCAGCGTCAATCATCAACCCCCTCACCGGAACCAAGCGTCTCGGGCCTGAGGATGTAGTAGTGTCTTTATCTTCAGCTGGCTCAGAAGAGATCAGCAGCCCTCTTTCTGCTTCTCATCGCCACGGTTCTTTTCAGCTCAGCAAGCGTGATTTAACCGAAGGGGTACTACTCGTCAACCCGATTTCCACATCTACTCGCCTAGGTCCGGAATCTAAACTCTCACACACTCCTCGATCTGAATCAGCGGTCAATCCACTCCTCTCAGCTTCCCGTCGTCCTAATCCTAATAAAACGTGGTCATTCCCTACCCCATTTAACAAAAAGCCACTTACCCTCCCTTTGACGCCATGGATGCCGGGTCTTACAACACTCCAATGGTCAGGGGAAATAGGCGTGGGGACGCCACCTCAGAAGTTGTATGTTTTCTCTCTTTTATATTCCCCATTCCATTTGACCAAGTACTAATAACGATTATATTTACTCCAGCAACGTGATCCTAGACACCGGCTCGCCCGTCCCCCTCCTTCTCCCTTCGTCTTCTCTCTCTCTTCCGCCGTCAGCCCCCTACAAGAAAACCAAATTCAACCCCTCCCTCTCGTCAACTTTCTCCTCCTCCCTGCCAAACTCGACATCGCTCCCCCTCCACTTCGGCCGAGCAGGCGGCGGAACGGTACCGTACCCCACCCCGCAGGGAGCGAACTGCACGCCCGTTTCTGACGCTCTAACCATTTCTGGCACTCGTCACCAAATACGGGGTCAACAGTTTTTGTTGTGCGATTATTATTCCGAGGGATTGGTTGAGCAGTTCGCAGACGGGATTTTGGGCCTAGGTACAAACCCGGCCGGTTTTTGGCCCGGCGTTGAGGGGGGGTATCAAAGCGTACTCAGAGGGTTAGGCGTGAAAGGGTTAGTTTGGATTTGGAAAGGGGAAAAGTCAAGTTTGGGGATCATGATGGTGATGATGATGATTATGATGATTTGGGGCAAGGGAAAAAGGGTGTGAAAAAGGTCATGTTGGAGGAAGAGTTGAGCAGAGGTAGGGGAACGTGGGTTGTGAATGTCACTTGGGAAGGCGGTCGGGGGGCAGAGTCGGACGAAAAGGGCGTGGCGCTGTTGGATACGGGGTCTGCTTTGGTTCTGACGCCTGATTACGAGACCGCCAGGGTTTTATACCGTCAGATGGGGGAGGGGTTCAGGCAGATTGACGAGTGGGGGAGTTGGGGGTCCGAGTGTGAAGAGATGGAGAGGGCGAAGAGGGATGTGATGTTTCTGGTTGGGGATGGTGTAGAAGTGGTGGTGAGGAAGGAGTACGTGAATGTGGGGGAGTATCCGGGTTTGCCTGGGATTTGCCAGGGGGTTTTCACGAATCCGCCGAGTCCGAGTAGGGAACCGTTGGGGGGCAGGCCGGCTTGGGTTTTGGGGAGTCCTGTTCTGAGGGGGTATGAGACGTTTTGGAATTGGGAAGGGGGATGGGTTGGTTTTGGGGAGTTTGGGAGTGGGAAGAGGTGTGGTGGGAAGGGGAGAGAGTGAAGCTGGACTTCGTTAGGGGGTAAGTACGGTAATAAATATCTGGGTGCCACATGGCTTGTGTCGGGTTCTCGCTTCCATCTGATAATCCAAGCTGGTTGCCCCCGTCTGCCAGCTGCCCCCACGGAATGATGCAGCAGATACTTATTTCTGGCTTTGTGTCCCGATTCTGTTACGGATCTGTTTGCACCGTGGTCTCGAGCCCGGTCACGCTTTCTTGCATGGTTTGGGGCTTCCTATAGAATATCGGCGACGGCTCTCTCGAAGCACGCCACCGGCCACACCACCATGATGCCCCAAATATTTACCCGTGGTAGTGGGAGCTATTTGGTCCACCCTCAACCACTTGTGAGAGCCGAGACACCCATTCCTGAATAAAGGGTCAAATACGTGGTGTTTGGTACTGACGGTTGAATTGATGTGGCTAGTCTTCGATCAAGGCTGCAGGCCTGAACCCAACGCAGATAATTCCATTTATTGTTATATCACCCAAGACTGCCCGCGTTAGCCGTCTCGACCTCACCGATGCAGTCTCCAAGTTTGGCCGCATCGACGTACTTCCTATTTGGCAATGCGATTCACCAGGCTTGGAAGCTTTACTCTGATGACCTGGACTCCTTTTCCGTCGCGGTTTACCCCACAAATGTCAAGGCAAAGGGACCCGATGCGTACAATTTCTCCGCCCTGAACTTCCTCGACACGGACGGCATCTGGAAAAATGTCGCGGTTCCGAGCCGGCTATACGCCATGCCCGGAGCGTCCGGGCCCAAAACTGTCAAGGTGCCACACCGGAAATTTTAAGCAAATGCAGTGCGGCGCCAAGCGCGGCATTGTAAATTTACAGCACGTTTTTGCGACCAATCCGCGATGGATCCATGAAGCCACGAAATGCGACTGGGCCAAGAGACAACTGGAGCGGACAAACTATCCTCCGAGTCTCTAGCTGGTGAGGCTGAAGTCATCCGAACATCTTGACATGCGGGGTCACACTGTTGTGGAAACCTGGACGAACTCTCTGCAGATCAGATCATCAGTAATATCGATTGACTAGACCAACCAATTTGACAAAGCCACTCAATATAGCGAGTCAAGCGTACATATTTCAGAACGTTCTCGGTACGAGGATCTTCGTTTGATTCATTCAGGCCCATCATGACGCGGACGGCATTAGACAGCCCCGATCACTACACCATCGGGTGGATCGCGGCCCTCCCTATCGAACGCGCCGCGGCCACCGCTATGCTCGACGAGCGCCATGACAAGCCGCAAGGCTTTTCGCAGCACCCAAGCGACAAGAACTCATATACCTGGGGCCGGATGGGAAAGCACAATATTGTCATCGCCTCGCTCCCGGCTGGGATATACGGTACGACGTCCGCTGCCACCACCGCGTCGAGCCTGCTTTCCTCCCTACCGCAGATCCGAATCGGGCTCCTAGTGGGGATCGGGGGCGGCATCGCCAGACCAGAAGAGGGTAGGGATATCCGGCTTGGCGACGTCGTCGTCAGCCAGCCCGACGGCGCCACCGGCGGGGTCGTCCAATATGACCTAGTAAAGGCGAAGACCGGTGGCGAGCGCGAACGCAAAGACTTCCTCAACATGCCTCCGCTGGCCGTTCTCTATGCGCTGGCAAAGCTGCAGGCGGAACACGAATCCGAAGAACCCATGATGAATGAGTTTCTCAGCAAGATGCTCGCGGATAAGCCTCGTATGGCGAAAAAATCCCCTGGCTATGTTCACCAAGGATTTGAGCACGATAAGCTCTTCAAGGCGTCTTACGAGCATACTGGGGGCCGTGACTGCCGCGGCTGCGATGCTAACCAGGAAGTCCAGCGCGACGCGCGGGACTTAACCGACCCCAAGATTCATTACGGTATCATCGCGTCTGGAAATACATTAATAAAGGATGCCGCTAAGCGGGATGATGTGGCTAAATACATCGGGGAGAATTGCCTCTGCGTCGAGATGGAAGCGGCCGGGCTGATGAATTATTATCCTTGTCTTGTGATTAGGGGCATTTATAATTATACAGATTCTCACAAGAACGACCGGTGGCAGCGCTATGCTTCCGCCACGGCGGCTGCGTTCGGGAAGGAGTTCCTCCGCTACGTTGAGGCCGATGACCTCCAGATGACGCGAAAGGCTGTTAAACTTCTTGAATCTAGTTAGTGCAGCCCCTTTAGCTTTAAGAAGTGCAGCTGTGTTAATGACGATATAATCGAGACGAAAATGCAATATATCGAAGCTAAAATAAATACTATATATACGGGAGTTGACAGACTAAAGTCGGCGACGAATATGAATCACACCAAATTCCATTTCCGTCTTTGGACCTGAGCAACCTGCCGCTTTACCTGAGCCGTGACTGAGCCCAGAAGACAATGATTTTCAAAGGAGAGATTTTGCAAACTATGTACATACTGCGGTGCCAAGCCATCGTCCCCGAGCACTTTGGCAACAGGACGCACTACATTAGACATTAGCAGGCAGATGGCCGCTAATTTTCCAGTACACGTTGTAGTTGAAGTTGTGCGCCTCGTAGAATGGGCCTAGGCTCACTGTCTGGCCGTCGGCGGTCGCCGTGAACTCCAGCCCGCCGCGCGCCGCGCGCCGCAATGAGCTCAGCGTGAGCGTCGGCATTGAGGAGAGAGAGGAGCTGCCGTAATTGCCGGCCAGGACAACGGGCCCATAGGCCAAAGCCGCGACGTTGGGACTGTCGTTGGCCGGAATCGCCCGCAGGTTCATGGGCAGTCGCACCGTAACCACGTCGCCCGGACTCCAGGCGCGAGTGATGGACGCATACGCCCCTGGCACCGCGGCGGCGCCCTTTATTTTCTCGCCGTTGATGCTGATCTCGACCTCGGACGTCCACGACGGAATGCGGATGTTCATTGTCCAGTCACCCTTGTTGCTCACCGTCAGGGTCGTCGTGTCGCTAACCGGGTATGTCGTGGCCTGCGTGACGGTGACGTTGCGCTGCGACCATCTCAGAACCGAGGGCATAAATAAATTGACAAACAGGGTTGAATTGTCGTGGAAGTAGATGGAGTCCATCAGCTTTGTATTCGTCTCCAGGGCTGTGCCTTGGCAGCACCAAAACGAGTTGTAATCGGTGCTCCATGTGCCGCCGCCCCACTGCGGACCGACCCCGCGACGCCCGCCCGGGTTGAGCGAAGTAAAGTAGGTAATGTGTCCGTGGGGGTCAGCTGCGTTCTGCTGGCCAAGGAGGTGATTGATCAGGGCACGCTCGTAGTAGTCGATATAAGTCGTGCTCTCGGGGTCCATGGCCCATAGCTCCCGGGTCAGCTTTAGCATATTATACGTGTTGCATCCCTCGGCCGTGTCTCTGCTCAAGTGCTGGGCAATGGCGTTGGGCGGGCGGAAATGCTCGGCCTGGCTGTTCCCGCCTATGGCGTAGGTATGGGCTTCGACGGTTATACGCCAAGCATTGCGAGCAATGTCTCTGTAGCGCGTGGCTCCCGTGGCCTTGTACTCGCGGGCTGCGCCTATCCACTTGGGCACCTGAGTGTTGGCATGTAGGCCGCTGAGAGAGTCCCGGTTTGACGCCAGGGGGTCGAACACGGCTGCATGGTCGAACCGCTTCGCCGTGGTAAGCCACCGCTCCTCGCCTGTCTGCAAGTAGATCTCGGCTAGCACATCGTTCATGCCGCCAAACTCGGTGCCCAGCATGCTCTGCATCTGGCTATAGCTTAACCGACTGGTACGAGAATCGACCCACCCGGCTATCGCTAGCAGGACGTCGCGGGCCTTGGAGTCGCCGATGTGACGCCAGACATCGAGCAGTCCGGACATGGTCTTATGTATGGCGTAGTACGGAACGTTACCGTTCCTGAGAGTCCGCTGCTCGACAGCGCTGATCTCGGACTCTGGGAAGCCCGACAGGTACCCGTCGGCGAATCCGGCGGCCCTGTTGTTAGCCTGGCACTTGGCGAGCTCGGCGACAAAGTAGACAGCCCGTTCACGGCACGTCTCATCGCGGAGCGAGGCGTAGCAGTACGCCCATGCATTGAGATAGTGCCCCTGTGCGTGGGTGCGGAATGGGAAATCGGGTGCATCCCATCCACCGTTCCTGGTGGCTCCTTTGGTGGACAGACGGTGATTTGCCCGGAAATTGTAGAGCAATCGTTCCATGTCAACCGCCTTCAGGTAGTTGATAGTGCGATTCTCGTTCTCCTTCCAGCGGCTGTTGGTCAGGTAGACTTGACTCATGTCGAACGCGTATGCGGACGTGCCCGTCTCGGGTCGTGCGGGCGTGACGGCTTGACCGACGATGGGCGAGGCCATCAAGGCGATCGTGATGTACCAGGCCGCGGTGGCCCACAGCAGGCGACCGAGGCGGCTCCAAGCCCTGAACTTCATGTTGTCTGTGGAAAGCGCCTGGCGGTTGTTTTTTCTTTTGCTTTTTTTTCCTACTGTTTTTATACTAAGACTCGCCACAGACTACGTGACGTCGTGCCTAAGCCGGCCCTATCAGGAAGGACGACAGATGACGGCAAGCTAACACGGCTATTAGATCTGAATTTCAAGTGGGCTACTGCTTTTGGTTGTTGGGACTTAAAATTTAATTATCCACCAATCATAGGTTTTGGCAGTTTGGGCCCTACAGGCAACATCCCCTCGCATGAACTTTAGCCAACATAATGGTTACCACGGGTTGGGTGCAACTGGGGAAGCGCATAGAGGAGGTTGTAATTCGGAGAGCTTCCTTGTATTACCGTTGGGAAGCTTGTTGTGAGAAGGCAGAATCAAGAGCCTAGGTCTCTAGTCTTCGCAAGGCCGGTAAGAAAGGATTAAGGTGTGGTAAAGACTGTTGTTACGATAGATGCCGTGGACGCTGAACCGCTATCTCAACAACTTCTTCTCGGAGCATGTCAGCACACTCGGTTCTGGGCCGCGCACGTCGTCCTGGGTAGTTTAACTGACAAAAAGCTGCACTATTGGCGCGCATATTAGTGGACGGCGACTTAGCGCCACTGCGGGAGGCTATCAGTTGGGCCACACCGACAGAGGCGACCATCTTCACACACACACACACTATAGCTTCCATAGATATTACAAGCATTAGAGTTTTCCCGTGTCGCCTACCACACGCATTCGGCCGTTTGCGCCCAGCAATGCTGACGGGAACTGGGCAGATAAGAACCCAATCGCCGACTGGTGGCCAGCGGGTTTTGTCAGTCTGAATTCGGTTTCATCTGATTGGTGCGCATATTAATCTGATTTACGGGAGTGCCCGGCCGATCGACACTGGCAACGGACATTTAATAGACGGACTAATGGCACCAGTGATGCTTTCCGCCGCATATTTGTAATCTTTAGCCCACCTATCGCTACCTTTGCCCGTATTCTCGAATCCAGTATCCTGATTCTCAGAGTCGTAGTTGGCATAGGCTTACCCCATCGACGTGGCCCCCTCTTTACGGCTGAATTTGAACGGCAGTGTGTCGCCACTGCTCAGTCATGCAATAGATAGATTCGAGGATGGATGCACCACAATGAAGCCAAGAAGGGCGGCTTGGCTGAACGCTGTCTCGCACTCAGAAGACATTGAAGGTATCGTCAGGAGGTCGAGCGCCATCTTCTTCTTCTAAAGAGAGCCTTTCTTGCGCCCCGCCAGTGTTATAACCTTCAAGGAAAGCTTTAGCGATGAGGTTGATGATGTGGCCGAAATAACGAAGTCCTCACCATTTTTGTAGGCGAGCCAACTGTATCCGGTTTAAATTTAGGTGCAACTGCTGGAGGAGAGAGAGAGCAAGTGTTATTGTCCCTAGCGTTATCAGCCATAAAATATCCCAGCCGCTCCCGAGGAATGGGAAAAGACTCCGTGGTCTGAAGATCACAGGAGCAACGTTTTTGCCGCTATGACCGCCCTTGACTCTATATAGCCCAAGAAGGTCGGCCCGCAATTTGCCGTTATTATTACGTGAGGGCTTCGCCCAGCAAACCAAAACCAACCAACCCACTCAAACAAAAACAAAAACAAAGCTTCAAAATCCTTCAGTGCCCCCTGATCAAGGGGCAAACATTTATTCAAGCCTGCATTCCAAGTGCCAGAAAAATGGTGTTAAATTTCTTGTCGACCTCCCTCGGCCAACAACCGTGGGAAGTGCGGGTGATTGGCAGTATGAATAGGTGGTGAAGCTATTCCAAGAACACTCACTTGGCACTGCACACCAGAAACATCTGGAACCTTCTCTTCTTCTCTTCTTCTTTTCTTTTCTTCTTCACTCAAGGATTTTAGTAGCGTAGGTAGCACCAATTGCAACACATTGCTGCGAACCCATTACACTCTCCTTTGCCCTGCGGAGGTATTCCTCAGCACTCTTCAGTTTCCCTATTACGCAAAGACTTTATAAATATGCGGATAGTGAATAAGATCTATAGAAAGGCAGGAGGGCTAAAAGTAATACGTAGGTTTGAAAGAAGTGATCCCGTGGATCTTGTGGGAGAGAACATTAATACTAGCGGGGAAAGGATAGTTAATGTATAATCGCTTTATAAGGAATAACGATTACTAAAATATTAATGCATTTAAGCTATCGAAAGAGAGTAGTATTTATGTTAAGATTAATTATAATGGTTGTAAGACAGGCTATCCTGTTATATAGATTTTATTTGATGGTAGGTATTAGCCGGGCGCTATTAATAATAACTAGACCGGAAAGCGGCGCTAAGTCGTAGGTTCCTTGCAAGATTTAGTCCTTCTTTTACCTAGCCGTAGCTTGTTAGCTAAAGCAAATGAAATTAGGCCCCAAATATGGAAGCAGTATGGGCAGCGGTACGGTTCGTAACTGCTATAGGATATGGCGTATAATGAGGGTAGCGGATACCGATACTATAACTAGGACGGTAATCGAAACGGGTATTAGTTAACTATAAGCACGCTGCTTGTATTTCTCGGGGTAAGCGGATTGAGGATGTTAGATAGGGAATAATACTGGTGATCTTACCTTAATACTAATATAGCGTCGCCACCTATTATATACGATCCTAAATGCTCCTTTCTTTCCCTATCTTCAACATTCAATCCCCTCAGTTTTCAAATGAACCCGAAGCATACAAGCGCCGACAAAGAAAAGAAATCGAAAATAAACGGGCGTAAAAATATAAGGGAAAAGATGGTGCACTCGCTTATCCCACACGTTAGAGGTTAGGCTATGAGAAATAAATTTAAAAATACAAGTAACTACAGCTATGAAATACTGGTCTTGCAAGTCGTCTCGTATTTGTCACTTTATCCCTGGGCAAACCTTTGGTCCGCCTAGTGGCTTCAAATTGCGTCAATAGTTCGGACGCGGTGGGGTAGCATATGCCTGACGTGATTGGCATCAAGGTACGGGTAGATATCTTTCCTCGTGGCAGCCAGGCTTTTGACGGATATTCCCGGCATCTTATTTTCAGAGTCGTGCCACCAAAGACGGGCGTATGCCAAGGATACTTTGGGAGAGGTGAGCATAGCCGCTCCGAGGGCTGGATTTAGTAGTCCGACGATTCCCTACTAATATCCAACAAAGTCTCGAGAGCGAGCGGGGGGGAATGGGCACTTGTGCAATCGACTGGATTGCATGCCACTAGATAAGAGCAAGCTGCCACTGATCCGAACCCGCCGCAAAAATGCTTGATATTTTTTTCGCCGTGGTCGATCTCGTCGCCATAATTCTATTTTATCTATATCTTTTCGTCATCTCGATCTGCTTCTTGAGAGGGCTAGGACGACTACATTTTTACGAAGCGATCAGGAAATATCAACATCCACATATTGTCACTCAGGCATCGCAGAATAAGCCAGACCGCCCAAATGACGACTCGGCATCAGCAGTTCGGGTTGAGGAGAAAGACGATTTACGGATTGAGAGGAGTCACAAAGCAAAGGTTCAAGAAAATTCACCCCAGCTTCCCGCAAGACCACTCCGGAGCCGAACTCGGTCCCATCAACAGGCCGGGGCCTCCCACTCGTCTCAGCGATGGAACAACATTCTCGGTCATCTCATCTTCATCCTCCGTGTTTTCAACGGGGACCGCCCTGTGGTATTGATGACAGCATTCTTCATCACGGCTCTGAGAAACTCCTTCAATGGCGGTCTCGACTCGCACCCAACCTGGGCACTTCGGGGCGAGCATCACTCTGAACGTCACGGCCCGTCCAGGTTCACAACCAGCGACAGCGAAACAGTGAAAACCCCCAAACCGCCGGCGTCGCTTTCACAGCATCCATATCGGCAACTCACATTGGATCGAGCCCGCTTACAGCATAATGTCGGTAAACAGAATCAGATGCCATCATTTGCCCTCTCCGTATCGGTAAACAAGTCCGATCAGGGGCACAAAGCTTCGGGGCACTCTCATAACTTGTATTGGAAGTGGCTTCTATCCTGGTGGTTGACTACAGTTGGCCAACACTTTACGCTGTACGCTGCGGAGCTGTTAGGCCTCGCGCTGTGGTCATATCTCTACTACGAAATGGAACTCCGAATCCCGTCTGTTCCCACCCGGGACGATCTCGCAGAGCTTGCGGCACGCCTTCGCATGGGCAGGTCGGCGGCTACAGGCTCCATGCCTGAAGGCCATGAAGACCTGGACCCGGAATCTGATGGCGCCTGGACTAGCGTGCTAGGCCTAGAGAGCAGCACAAGCCCGGCGTCTTCGGGTGATAATCTCCCGCACGAACAACACACAGAGTTTCTATTCTGGCGGCGCTTCGTCTGGGAAGCGTTGACTTCCTCCTCGAACGAGTTCGTCATGATGTGCCTCAAGGTTATCCTGCCAGCTGCTGTAATTACACTCGCCCCTCCTGCCGTCCTGAACGCTTTCAAGTCGGCAGGGAACGGAACACTGGCCGAAGCGGCAGAAATAGAGCCGGCGCTGTCGAATGATTTAGAGCCGCTGGCTGCAATAGTCTGGGAGCACGCTGCGAATTTCGGCGAATGGTTTCTGTCCTCCTCTACATCGCTCATATGGGGATCACTTACAGGCATCGTCGCAATTCTGCTTTTGGCCTTCCAAGCGGCTTTCTGGCTATCTTGGCTCGTCGCGGCGGTTGAGGGAATTGCTGCTCTCGTGCAAAAACCAGACGAGCTGGCCTCGACAGATGAAGATCGAGTTACCGAACCCCCCGTTGAAATGGATGGTTATGATTGCTGAAGGTGTTCGGCGTGGAAGTGACCTCCTGACAAACGAAATTGGAAGCATTCATTGAGCTGGAAATTTTGGACATGGGGGCAGAAGTAACAAAAGGGCAAATGGCACAAAAAAGGGCTTTTTTTTAAAAAAAAATTATTTTTTACGCTCTTTGGAATCCAGTGACCGTCCCGGGGGTTAAAAGAATCAATCCAAAGATATGAACGAAGAAGTGGATGAAGGGTGAAAATCTAAGCACGTGTGACACTTGGGACATGTAACCAAGAATATAACGAAAGAAAAAAAAAGAAAAGAAAAAGGATTCCCAAGCACCAGGGTAGGAAAATTTCAAGTTCTTCAGTGTCCTGTGATATGACCTTTGCATGGCTAGTCGGCAAAGTATCTATTTTGGATCCTTGAATACAGAGCACTCAGGATGAAATAGAAGTCAGCCGCGCCGTCCCTGTGAACATGAAAAGAATGGTATCATTTAAATGTCTCTTTGCATGGTTCACATGTACTGTATGTATGTACATGCATTCTACCCCAGTCTAAGTATACCAAGTAGGTTCCGGAATCTCATCCAGCAAGACGTACCGCCCCAGCTCCCTGTTCTTGTACGCCACGGGGTCATGCAGGGTATGCGTCCTGATATCCCTAAAGAAGCGGTCCAACCCGACTTTGGCCGCCGTCGCTCTCGATCCTGTAACCTCAAACACGCCGGCTGTCACGCGCAGACCGGTGTCGGTGGTTACGACCTTGACGCTGGCGACCCACTCGGCCCAGTCGCCGCGCTCCCTTGGAGTCAACGCAGCACGATCGTTCTGGTAAGCGGCATAGATCCTGTCCGCCTCGTCGCCTGCCTTATCGGCTAGCGTCTCGGCCGCGCGCAGGTGAGCGAACCAGTTGCCGTAGTTTTGGAGGACGTAGAACTCGTCGGTTGGTTTTTCCTTGTTCTGTTTCATCATTCACTTGGTCAGTATTTTTGTTGCCAAAAAAAAAAAAAAAAAAAGGGATTTGAGGGGTATAAGTAAATATGTAAGCAACCTACATCTCCACCAAAAGGCCAAGCGCGAGTACTGGTGGTCGTGTACTTCTTTGCAAAGTCGAGAGCGCCGATAGCGATACCGAGGTAGAAGTTGCTAAAGACGAGCTGGATGGTAGGCAGAAGCAGAGAAGGGAAGGGAATGCCCAACACGGCCGGGTCGGGCTTCTTGGTTGCGACGTCCCAGCCGAGGGCATCAGCCCAGGGAGCAGAGATGTTCTCGATTTTTCCCGAGCCGGACTCGGTCAGTCTGAGACCGATGTTATCCCAGTTGTAGTTGAATGTGATGCCGGCCTGCGCGGTAGGGACGATAGCGAAGATGTGTTCTTCAGGTCTATCGTGGATGGCGCCCTCAAGTACGATGAGGTCAGAGACGGCAGCGCCAGTGGTGAAGTTCTTGAAGCCGTTGAAGGTGATCTTCTCATCGTCAAAAGTAATTTTGAGATCGCTGTCGCGGGGGTTGACGGCGCCGCCGACGTAGTAGTTGTTGGAGATGATGAGCTCCTGGAAGCGCTCGGCCTGCTCGTCGTTGCCGACGACGTGGGCGGTGCGAGACCAGAGGAGGTGGTAGCCGAGGAGCATGCCGATTGAGCCGTCGCCCTTGGCTACTTCACGGATGGCCTTGTAGCCGACGCTCCACGGCTGCTCGCCGCCGCCGTACTTCTTGGGACCAAGGAGTTTGAGGAGACCGGAGTGCTTGAGAAGGGAGACTTCTGCCCGTGGGGACTTGTTGGCCTTCTCGCGGGCTGCGGCGTCGACTGAGAGGACCTCGGCGACTTCCTTTGCTCTTTGCAGCCAGCTTTGGGTGTCGGTGGGATATGTGGCCCATTTTGACTCGTACTCCTGGTAAACTGCAGGATCTGAGGCCGAAGGAGCCTGGGGGACAACAACGTTGGACGCCATTGTCGGGTGTGGACGGGTTTGCTGGAAGTGATGACTCTCTAGGGAATGGAACAAAAACAATGAGAGAGTGAAAAACCAGGGGTATCTTGGAAAGTGCTGCAGTGATGGTGGTTTGGATTTTGATATGAATACAATTGGGAATTCATGTGGCAACTTCACTTCTTATACAACCGACACTCATTGAGCAAGTTTACACCAAGTCCGCCGCGTCTTCCGAGCTTGCCGCCTTCGTTGCCGCCATTGTCAGTCTCTCCCTCCAAGTTCCCAAAACATAACGGAAACTCCCTCATTGGGATCACGTCGCAAGCCTCACAGATTTCGCCAACGCAAGGGACCATAAGGACCCGCGTATCTGTCTCCTAACAGCGACCCCCTCACCCATCGACCCGACAGCTCGGCTATGCATGTCTCAGTTGGTAAAAGTCGTGGCCAGAGCTTTCTCAGGTCGGATCTCTTTCTCCATTCCACCACGTGCGACCTAGCTCGGGAGCCCATAGCGAAACGGACTCGATCCCGCAAGGTTCTCCGCTATCCAGCCATTGGCCCAACCTATAGATTGCGCAACATGCACCAAGAATGAGCACACATCAGCCCGCAACCTCTTGCACCCACACCCATCAGAAGATCGACACTTATGCAGCCTCGTGCAGGGAAGGGTAGTTGATACAAGGACACCAACGCGATGACAACTGGCCAAGAAAGCTCCCACTCGGCACATCCCGAACCCCCGAGAGACCTCCTTCCGACGGCACAGGGCTGAGATCCGCTCAACTAAACCTCGTACATATAGGAGAAATTGCGTGATGTTGCTCCATTTGGCATTAAACTGCGGTAGTATCCGCTTTCCCCACGCCAAGCTTGGCCGATCTCCCATACGGCGCCTCGGTGGCGTGTGGCATCATCACGCTAGAAGATGGCGGCATCACCACGAAGCCAAGCCCCCGATTTTGCTGTACGTAAAGTCCGGTCCAAAAAAGCTCTGCCAAAATGGGAAATCTGTTTTGGTATAAATGTCAAGTCGATGTCGTCGTCGAGAAGGTCTGTGGCGTGATTGAGACGGTGTCCTTTTTAGATCTGTACCTCAACTTTTAACCCCTTTTCTTCCCGATCAACGGCAGCAACACCATCTTACGCCAAGCCGGAATCTTGCCTTATACAGAAAGACAGAAAGACAGACAGACAGACAGACGCAATGGCCGACGTATCACAGCTCAACAGCGACCCGGAGAGACTCCTCTTTGCGTACGTTTTACCCCCTTTTCACACTGATAGAAATTCCCAACACTACTAACACAACAATCTCCACTTGAACAGTTACTGGGTTCCCAACGTATCTGGTGGTCTGGTAGTTAGCAAGATTCCACAAAAGACGAGCTGGGATCTCAAGTCCAACCTTCGGTACGCGCAAGCGGCCGAAAAGGGTGGATTCGAGTACGCCCTGACCCAGATTCGCTTCACGGCGTCATACGGCGCTTCCAACCAGCATGAATCTGTCTCTTTCTCTCAGGCCCTTCTGCAAGGCACCGAGAAGCTAAAGGTCATTGCCGCTATCCTTCCCGGACCATGGAACCCCGCTGTTGCGGCCAAGCAGCTTGCCAGCATTGATCACTACTCTGACGGCCGTATCGCTGTCAACATTGTCTCCGGGTGGTTCAAGGGCGAGTTCACCGCTATCGGTGAGTGGTGGCTCGACCATGCCGAGAGATACCGCCGCTCCAACGAGTTCATGCGCTGCCTGCGCGGCATCTGGACCGCCCCAGAGGATGAGGGATTCACCTTTGCCGGTGATTTCTACCGCTTCCGCAATTACAAGCTCAGCCCCAAGCCCGTTCAGAAGCCGCATCCCCCAATCTTCCAGGGCGGAAACAGTGACGATGCCCGCGTCAACGGTGCCGAAGTTGCCGACTGGTACTTCATGAACGGAAACGACCTCGAGGGTTTCCGGACTCAGATTCAGGACGTCAAGGCCCGCGCTGCCAAGGTCGGCCGTGAGGAGCACGTCAAGTTTGCCGTTAACGGTTTCGTCATTGTGCGCGACACCGAGGAGGAGGCGATCCGCGTCCTACAGGAGATCCAGGGCAAGGCCGATGCCGAGGCTGTTGCTGCTTTCGCCAACGAGGTCAAGAACGCCGGCGCCAGCACCAACAACAAGACTGGCATGTGGGCGACCAGCACCTTCAACGATCTCGTCCAGTACAACGATGGGTTCAAGACCAAGCTCGTTGGTACCAAGGAGCAGGTTGCCGAGCGGATTGTTCTGCTCAAGAGCTTGGGCGTGAACCTGGTGTTGACCGCTTTCTTGCATTACGAGGATGAGATTGAGCAGTTCGGTCGGGAAGTGTTGCCACTGGTTAGACAACTCGAGGCCCAGGGCAGAGGAAAGGATGCCGAGTATGAGATTGCTCAGACTGGTGAGGTGTACCGGAAACTCACTGCTTAAAATAGTTAGATACCCAAACAGAAAGTAAAAGGCATTGACCATCCCCAAGAGTGAGTCCCTTCCATCGATCAGTGTGCAATGTTGATGTCGATCGAGTCAGTAGTGTTGAGGGATAAAGAGCTGGATGATGCTCCTTGATCCGGTATTCCAATCCATCCAGAAAGATCCGAGTCTGTGCTTCCGTTGTAGGCTTTGATAGCGAACTGCCATTCCCTCAGAGAAGGCTGGAGCCAGTTCACGGTCCTCTTCCCGCACTCGTACCCATCAACAGGGCATTTGAAGAGGCATTCTTGTCTCCCGTCGCCTTTATTCATCCCCCAGACCTCATAGCCCCCGACATTGTAATCGACCGGCCAGATCAACTGAACGCCCTCAGCTCCAAGGACTCTGACCTTTAATCCTTGAGGGACAGCAACCCTCCCCAGTCTCCCAATCACCACCTCCCTCTCACAGCCTCTCGGTGTGCCTTCTCCAGCCTTATTCCAAGTCCTGACCGAAACACCATACCTATGCCCGTTATCCAAGCCCGGTATCCTCCCTCTCTCACCTTTAATCCCATAAACCCTTGGCCAGTTCCCCGGCAAACAATAATCATAAACCACAACCCCATACCGATCAATATCCCTCGCAAACTCTCCCTCTGGTCTATCCAACTCAATCTCGAACCCATCCTCCGTAGCCCACAGCCTAATATCCTTGGGCGGCGGGGAAGTCTCCGGCCTCGCAACAGCTTCCACAACCTCGGTCCACCCCGACCTAACCGTATCTCCATAACAAGCCCTCACCCGATAACTAAAAACCTCCCCATCCTCACAGCCCGCTTCATACAACCCATTCCCCGCCAAATACCTCACCCCTCTTCCCAAAGTCTCAACTTCATACCCATAAGCCCCATAAACCTTTTCCCACTTCACAACCACGCCACACGGCGCACTCACAGCCTCGAACCCTTTTGGTATATCCAACTCCCTCTCCTCAATTACTCCCGGCATCTCCAAAACCTCCTTACCGATACCCAACCCTTTCACAAGCGTCCTGCTGAAAGCCCGCGCAATCTCCCACTCCCCCCTAGCATTAGGATGCAACCCGTCATACGCGCCCCTGCTATCTGACCCACCACACGAATAGCCCTCACAAAACTTGACCAATTTCACTCTGCTCCCTTGAACCCTATCCCACCTTTCCACCGCCCTGGCCAGCGAAGCATTATATATATCCGTCCTCAACACCAAATCATTGTCGTCCCCCTGCCCCGGCAACTCACTCCGATGCGGCACATCCGCCACGGCAAAATGCACATCGCTCTTCACGGCCCGCGCGTTCTCAACCAGCTCCCTCATGCACCCCAGCGTAAAGCTCGGAGAAGTCCTCAACCAGGCCAGATCGTTGAACCCCAGCGCGACTAGACACAAATCCGGCTGATAAGCAGAAACCTGCTCGGCTATGAGCGATTTGGCCTGGTATATCTGTCGTCCGCTCGCAGAGAAGTGATCAGGGTTCAAAAGGAAGGAGGGGGAGCACGATTTGGCGTAACCGCCCGTTGTGAGGAGCGGTTCGGGAGGTGGGGGTGGTTCGTTTATAAGCTGGGGAGGACGGGGTGGATGGGGAGTGTCGGGCGGGACGGTGCCTTTGTATGGGCCGACGAATTGGAAGCCTGAGGGGATTGACTGGGCGGAAAGCCAAGAGAAGAGTCGGTAGCGCCACGTGTGGTCGCCTTCGCGGCCGTGGGTGATTGAGTCGCCTATCATCATGATTTTGAGGGGAGGAGGAGGAGGTGAGGATGGTGAGGGAGATTGAAGTGGGGATAGCATTTTGAGTAGATATTTGAGATGAAAAATAATAATAATAAGAGGATGGAATTAATGAAATTGAAATCGGATTTGAGTATATTCAAAATGCTGTTTCTGGATGATGTAAAGTGAAAAATTGTTCAGAGTTCCCCGCAGTGGCTGATTGATTGACTGCAGTGTTCAAGGCTCGTGACATGATATGACATGACGCGCGGAGATTGCTCAAAAGGAACGCGTGGGGAAAATGGCTGCGGTCTTGGCGCTAACAACCGCCCATAAAGATATCGTTTAGATGCTACAACTTCAAGGTTGAGGCAAAAAAAAAAATTGAAAGAAAGATAGATGATTCCGAAAACCAACAACATGAAAAATACAAAAAAGAAACTGATCATCGTTGATCGGGAATTGAGCCCGACGTGGGGGTCGAACCCACAACCTTGAGATTTTCGGAGAACTCCTTAAGAGTCTCACGCTCTACCGATTGAGCTAGCCGGGCGACGGCTATTGGTTATTAGTAATCAAGCAAGTTTCAGTCTAAATATCGTGCTGCACATGCCGCCCCGGACCTCCTGATCGAAACATCAGGCAGTCAAAGAAATAGTAAATACTGCAGCTTTGGCTTGCGCAGCCATCCATGTATATGACAAGTATGTTAATTGCAATATTGGTTATATGGTTCCCAGCTATAACGGCCGAGACGACCTTAATTATAGTATTTATATCCGTGCTGGTATTTGCGGGGGCCTTGTCGGTATTTTTAACGCTTTTAAATACCGAAACAGTGGTAGTTCTGGTGGTAGTTGCGGCTGTTTTGAATTGACTAGTTGTTGTTTGGGTGTCAGTAGGTAAAAGCAGTTCCTAAATTCTGTCCTGCTGTTTGGTATAAAAATGAAGAAAACGGCTATCAATGCGGATGGATTATTCAAAATGGATGGCTCAAAGTCGGACAATCTGTCGAATGCAACCAAGGGTCTTGTCCAGTGATGTGCTCCCCCACGCTCCGAAGCAGAGGTGTGGGAAATGTGCTATTAATTTGGCTCCAGCGAATAACATAACAGCCCATCACACCCGGACGCCAAAAGCTGGTAGGGTCAGCACCACAGGAACAAGCCACGTGTTCCCAGACGTCAAGGGACTCGACACCGGCATGAATTGTCCCGGGATTTGTGTCCCACGGTTTCTATATGCACCAAGTGCCCGGATAACAGTGGAATAAATCTGGGGTACCTCCCACCTGCAACCGCTCCTGGCACACCGGTTTCCTTCATTTCCTGCATTTCACTGCGGTGTACATCATTTCATAAAGCTTCGAATCGTTGTTGGTAAGTATTATATAACACTTTGCCCGTTTGTTCCAGTGCTCCCGAACCCAGGCCTAACTGGAACTGATTGATTCAGAAACCCATCCTTGGCGCTTTTCCGTACCATTTTATTTGTTACTACTACCTATGTGCTACAAGAATCAAGACAGTTATGTGGGTTGTAAGACGCGCTCATGCAACAGTCTTGAGAGTCATCAACAGAACAGAATCAACTGGGGTCCAAGGTCTAATGCGACAACCCAGTGCAACGGTGGCAGTGCGAGATGTCGCTGTCTAGGACGGATGAATCCTTGGAAGCAGCGCGGCAATAATCTTTGCAACATATGCGATCCGGATTGGGGGTTTGCCCCGGTAGGAACCTTTTACGATGGCAGCTTTGATGAAGGAGTGAGCGTGTGAACTAGAGGTAGTGTGTCGGAGAAAATTTACTTGTTCAACATAGTCAGGGACGCAGATTGTTCGTCAGGGCCATTTCCGAGATTTGCATTGCGCTTTGTTGTGAACCTATTGGCTACACGGAATACGCGCTGTCAGATATATTCAGGAGTCCCTTGCAGAGTTGAGCTTGTAGACCTCGTCACGTCAGTCAACCAGCCAGAAAATGACAACCTGTCTTGTCATGGCATCAAGAAAATACCACAAGTGGACGATGCCTCGTCTCACCAAGGCAATTCTAAGCGGTCGAACCAAAACAATCAACCTGGGATGGACGACCTTGTTATTTGAGTATGGCGCTACCATAAAGGCAAACACCCCAGCCACATACTTCCACCGCCCAAACAACCGACCCCCTCAGTTCAAACACTGCGAATACCACTCATTCTGAAACTTGCAACTCCCCTCACTGCACCTCGTCGGGCCCGTGTACCCACTCCCCCCACACTGTCCCCAGAGCGGCACACTCCCACTACCACCACCATTACTAGGCGGCGGGTTAGAAGGCTGACCACCACCACCACCACCACCACCACCACCACCACCATTTCCACCACCGCCGGTCCAAACACTATGCCTCCCAACATTCGTATACGGATACTCCGGCACGCCGTAAATCCAAAACCGCAAAGCCGGATCGTTCGAATCATACAAGCCCGGAATCTTGACCATCGGCCCCGGGTTTCCGTTTCCGCTCCCGCCGACCTCGATCTGCGCACACTCGTAGTAAAACTCGGTATCCCCGCTCCGTGCTCCGTGCAAAGCGATGTGCTCAACCCGAACAAGATACTGTCCGGGGGGAGTATCCCGCGGCAGGGTGAACTCGACGGTGGATTTATCCCACGTGCACCAGTCTTTATCGCCTAGGTAACCGCCCGTGGGAGGCTTGCAGATGATCATCTGGTGCACCTTGAACCAGTCTCCGTCTCCGCGGTAGTTACGCACATCACCTCCGGGGGCGCGGGACATGTGGATGGTCAAAGGGCCGGGGTGCTGCATGGTGGCGTAGTACCAGAGTTGAAAGCCGATCTTGTCTCCCGGGTTGACTTTGGCCACTTTGGTTTTTCCCGCGTTGGCGAAGGAGCCCGAGTTGCAGCGGAAGTCGTCGCTCGGGGTGAGGAACTGCTTTGTGGGCATGATTCCGTTGCTGTTTTCGCGTATGTACTCAAAGTCGTTTGAGAGTTTGCCGTTGACGAGGAGCTTGCTGAAGCGGTAGTGGGCTGAGGCCGTCTGGGCCGCTGAGAGCGCCCAGAGGGCGAGGGTGCTGATGGTGAGCTTCATGGTGCTGAGGGTGAGAGCTGCTCATGCTGAGTTTTGTCTTTTGTGGTTGGGATATTGTGATTAGCTTTATACTTTCTGGTCAGTCTTCAATTCGCTTGCTGGCTTCATCGAGGCTGGCAATCTTGCTGTTGTTTTTCCTAGTTGGAGAGCCGGCCCTAGTCCATGTCCGTCCCTGGCCCGGAGCAGAACGAGGGGCGATTGACAACCTGACTAGAGTATCATCTCCGTGCCATCGCCACATCGCATCTTCAAATTTTCTTCCTATGACACTGACTTCACCATTGGGGCGCCTCCTGTTCATGCTTCATTTCTTGTAAGCGCTGCCTCCCCATTGCTGGAATTTGATAACCCTTTCCCATCATAACAGCGGCAACGTACCTCCGTCTATACAAAACAGGGCTGATTCTGCGCCCATTGTGCGCTCCATCTGCACCTGATCATGCTACCAAGGTTTCCATCAGATCGCACGACGGGAGAGACTGGAAGCGAGCCGGAGCCAAGAGGTCGGTAAGATGTCTAGCGAACGATTTAAATGAGCCCAACCAAGATCTTCGTCAGGGTTCGGCAGTTGATGGATACATGGTGGTGATGCCCAGGCTTGAAAAATGCGGAGGGCGCGCCCAAAGTGGAAGCTCTCGAGTCCACGGTCCCCACAATACCCCTGAGAGGCCGTTGCACCAACTTCTTCCAAGATGGGTGGAATACAACGGTCATTAGAGGTAATCAACTGTCCCAGGTTCTCGGAAATTTACATTCAAAGTGTACTGTAAAGCCAGACGCGCGCCTATCATCTAGCCAGCTAGGCCGTTTGAAGATGATGATCCGTGGTTGTAGAACGTGTGGTTGCGCTGGGATCAAGATGTCGATTTTCGGCAGTTGAGTTCGGCAATTTGACATGATTGTAGAGAGGCATGCTCACAAGTTTCATTGACGATATTGGAGTGTGCTATTACTGTGACAGTTGCTATAACCAACCAACATTTGCAAGAGCCCTGTCTCTCCGTCATTGATGGCTTTTGGGTGATGGTATCCTCATCCAAAAGGCAGATTACCAGTGTGAAGCAACAAAGTGATATTTCGCCGTTCTCTGATCAGGGAATGATTTTATAGTCTAGAGTGAATATTTTGACGCAATACTATCAGATACCTACCTATATATAAGTCTAGATAGGTGTTGAGGCCGGGAGAGACTCGGTGAAGCGGATTATAATACGCGATAAGAGCCTCACTAGTCTACAGACTGCAAGGAGTAAACGGTACCTCCTGTGGGAACAGACATGACCTAAAGTAAAATGCCTTTTCGGGACCGACGGAGAACTCAGAAAATCGGACAACTTTCGGAGCGAAACGGGGATTTGGACCCATATTTCCCGGTTGTGCCGTGTCTAAAGGAGCGAGATTTCCCACTTCGTCTTCGGTATTTTCCCTTCTTCTTAACAATCAATCACCTCTTTGTTAAGAACCTCGGAATCTTTGAAACCCAAGTTTTCACTACACGCCTTCGTATCCAGCTCAGCCATTCATTCATTGCACTCATGGAGGTTGCCGGCCTAGTTATCGGCATCGTGAGTTTGTGCCCAGCTTGCCACTCATGCTACACCCTCTTCTCCGAGGCTGAGGATTCAGTCAAGAACGCCACCGTCGCCGCCCAGCAGCCCGAAATCCAGCAGTTGATTTTGAAAGCTTGGGTTTCCTACTGGGAAATCAGCCCGGAACTTGTGACAAATCTAGGTGACCCAAACCAGGACGGCCAACCGAAGAAATGCGACAGGTTAGAGACCTATTTGAAGCAGAGGAACAGAGGTGAAGTTGGTTGACGGGGAAAATCATGATGCTGATGTAAGTGAACTTTGATGTGCTAGATGGAAAGATTGCGATACTAACCGACATATTCAATGCATGCAATAGCCCAACGAAAGGCAACCAGAGTCTCGGTCAGTCAAAGCCTGGAGCTGGTCAGAATTGAAGACGGATATTGAGCAGAAGGCCAAGGCACTCGAATCTTGAATCAAACTCAAGAGCACAGTTTCTTGGGCGTGGAAGGACAAGGACAAGTTCACGACTCTTTTACGCCATCTCACAAATTTCAATGATTCCTTTCATCTTCTTGGCTCTGAATTCGCATTCGAACTTCTACAGATCTCGATCGCCCTGGAGCATTTGCCTCGGCATAACGATGCTTCCCAAGTCCGCCAGTTGAGCGGCCCCCCAGTTCTTGCCACCGGCGCCGAAATGTGAAAAGGACGGGCCGCAGCGCGGTAACACAACAGCAAGCTCGATTCGAATTACAGGACCAAAAGCGGTGGCTATGGAATAAGGTGATCGAGCCGTTAAGTTGGGATGGGGCCCATCACCAATGCTGCAAGGTATACAGCTCATTGCAGACCTCGCCGCTCTTGAGCGCGAAATTTCTACAAGTAAGGCGGATAAGCGACTCACCGAGAAGGAGGAGGCGGAATTATTATCTATTAATTAGAAGGACCCAGCCCCTGGAAAGGGCCAAACTGGGGGATGGAAATCTCAAAAGAGAACCGTCCCTCTTAGAAGCATTCTTATGGGCTTCCTCCGACTCCCAACGCCAGCAAGAGTAACGACGATTCGGAAGACCGTATACGAACCAACATCCCCGAATTCGGCCGGCTGCTTAAGCTACCGGTCTGCGTCAAGCGATTCTTTTCCCTCAAGGTTGCCGGGCTGGTGGAGGTCAAGGAACAAAAGTCCATCGGCATCGTATTTGAACTTTTTGGCAGCCACAGCTTTCACGCAAATGGGGCAGCATGGGCTTTTCCCGTCCAGAAATTCTAGGCTATCTCTTCTCGAGGCCAGACGATGTGGAAGACGAGCCCGAGACCCCCAAGAAATCAGCTACCGGGATGGAGAAAGGGAAACACGCCAACGATAACTCGGATCAAGCCTCCAAGCCCAGACTAAACAACGGCATCGAGTTGATCTGGATATTAAGCACCATCCATCCAAGCGGACCAACCCGGAGTGGCTCTATCGCCATGCTTTTGATTCCTACTCGCTCGGTATTATGTCTTTGGAAGCCAATGGATCCGCAGGTGTTCAAGGAAGAAGATTATCCTTTTTTTTTTCGGTTAACTGGCCATCACAAGTGCTCGGAGCCGTCACCAGTGCATGGATCTTGTAATTACATGCTGTTCTTTGGGTGCTTGTGGCACGGTTACCTACCGCACATGCCAGACTGCGAGGGGGAAAAGAGGAAAAGGTCGACTGAACAGCTCACTGAGAATATCAGACTATTTAGGTCATGCAGACTTTGTACAGAGACTTATCACCAGTAGGTTACAGCACCTTCTTAAACCGGACGAAAACCATCAGCTCACTGGCTGCGGTTTTGGAGTCTCTTGACATGGGCCGAGACCTGGGTAAGGCGGCTCTTGGCACAGACAGAGGTCGAATCACATGGCGAGATGCGTGCTGGTGGAACAGAGGTGTGTCCACCATGCCCAATATTGGTTACAAATTAACTCAAACATGCTCACGACCCCTGTCCCTTGCTGGGAGTGATATCAGGTGAATTGTTGTTGGAGCTGAGGTCAAGTTCATCTTTGATGTCTTTTATGTTTGAATGAAGAACAAGTTTGTTTATAATATCTAGAGCACGATAGAACACGAAGTTCAGGATGTGCAGTACAGGCGGTGGAAAGAATGGAAGTTTAGCAATCGCATGCTTCTCTCGCCGACGTTAAAAATGCGATCCTGCGGTGATCAACAACCAAATTCCCAATCCCTCGGTGAAGACATGTCAGATAAAAACCAGCTCAAATCGTTGGCGCCAAGATCCGAACATGCCACTCGTATTGCTCGAGCTGGGTTGCAGGGGGTCACCTTTGGACAGTTTGGGATGCCAGTGATACCTCGCACTGGCTGCAAGGCACCTGCCTGGAGGCACGGAGTGGGGGTTTGAGAAGGATAGAGAGAGAAAGAGAGGAAAAAGGCCATCCAGGTTCTCAGTTCTGTGCTGCATATAGGAGTCCGACAACGCCACGAAGAAAAAAAAAGATAAGAACGCTGTCTCCCTTCATTCCATCCAGTTCCTCAGCCATCTCTGGTGAATAATTAACCCACAGTCAATTTCTCACTATACCCCTTACGTCACAAAATGGACCACAGCGGGCACGACATGACGGCTGCAACCACCACCGCCGCGTCTGCAGCAGCGGCCGCTACGACAGCGGCATCACACTCTATGGGTGGCATGAGCCATGGCACCGGGCCTTCATGCAAAATTTCTGTATGTCATCTCCACTTACATCCCTGGTGTTTTGCTCCAATTTCCTCGGGTAAAATAAAAGTGCTAACCAATCACCCCCTTTTTTTTCGCAGATGTTATGGAACTGGAACACAGTCGACTCCTGCTTCATCGCCAGATCATGGCACATCAGATCCGCCGGCATGTTCGCCGGCTCCTGCATCGGCGTTGTCCTCCTCGTCATGCTTCTTGAACTTCTTCGTCGCAGCGTAAAGGAGTATGATCGCTACCTGCTGCGGAAAGCAACGACCAGCGTTGTGACGACCGAGGGTGGGAAGGGTGATGCTCCAGTCTGCGTGACGAGCAGTAAGGGGTACAGACCAAGTATTCTGGAGCAGGCGATCAGGGCCTTGTTGCACATGTGTCAGTTTGCCGTGGCGTATTTTGTGATGCTGTAAGTTGACTATACATCCAACCTTTTTTTTTTTGTCGATAGGCAAGAGTACCTACCTTACTGACGCTGGTGGAATTTAGGTTGGCCATGTATTACAATGGGTATTTCATCATCTGCATCTTTATTGGGGCGTATCTTGGGAGTTTTGTCTTTCACTGGGAGACTTTGGGACTGTAAGTGTTTGACCAGAGCATCCAAACTGCTAGAAGTTCCTCGAAATCTTTTTGCTAACCGGTCTTTCTTCCAGGAGCGCGCAACAGACATCGGCGACAGAGGAGGCAACTGTTTGCTGTGGGTAGAATAGAAGAGTAGCTCGGGGCAAGGTCGATAATTGAAGACGTTTGGTCATGATCAAAAATCCTGGCGTGTTGAGCTTGCCGCGAGATGCTCAAAGTTCCATCTGCATGTTGATAAATGCCGGACTGAACAGAACGACCTCGGTCTAATAATTCAATAGCAAAGGTTTCTTTTCTTCTTTTTTCTTTTCCTAATCTTCCAGTCTTGTTCAAAACTATACTAGACTCCCAGATTTTATTCTTTTTTGTCAAGCAAGCTTTCTGTTTCACAATCAATATCCGATTGGGCCTTGGGCGAACCAGAGGTAGGTTGCAGTGGCAGCGCGCCAACGACCCCAACATGCGGCGTGTTCTCAAAACCCCGCTTTTCATTGTTCACCCTTTGACAACATGACAGCAAGATCATGCTGTGTTAATGCCTCAAGGGACTTTGATACAATCCTCAGCGGCACATTCTAGAGTCGGCTCCTCATTGACATCAAGACTTGGCTTGCGATGGACAAGGCAACACCACGCGCAAATCACGCCTCGGGCTCCCCCAGCCATATAGCAACCCGAGCGATACCGTTGAGTCGAGATGACAACGAGTGCCGGGTGCCTTGGCATGGATTACACTTGGAGCTCATGCCCATTAAAAAACTGTGGGATCGAGCCTTTGCAGAAGTATCTTGGCACGGTCATGTCTCACCTCCAAGTTTGAAACTGGGGAAGTGTGGATGGGGGCCCAACTTCCTCTTTGAAGCCCTCATTGATCCTCTCGGTGTCTGGACACATTCACCTCCGATTCGGCAAAACCCCCGACAGTGCCTTATCGAAATTTTGGGTCTCGCCAATCCCAGTCAGCCATTGAAAGACCATGAAGTCAGGATCTTGACGGTTTATCCAGGAGACTGGGCAACCAGGATCTGTTGTACCTTGGAAAGCATCCCACTGAAACGAGCAGCCAAGAAAGGATATCGGGCTCTTTCATACGCATGGGGGGACGACACGCAACCTCAGTTCGTCGTTGAGATCAATGGTGTCGCCACAATAGTGCGCCAACAGCTTTTCGAGGCTCTGCTATATCTTCGGTTCATCAACCGCGTCACCCCCCAACGGATCTGGATTGATGCGATATGCATTCGGCAAACAGATGTGGAAGAAAAGAGCCGACAACTTCCCCTCATGGGAAAAATTTACTCACTGGCCAGTGATGTACTGGTTTGGCTTGGTCTGGAAACCGAGGACAGCCAGTTAGCCATCCGGTATGCACGTACTGGAGAGCATGTTCAATTCTGAGCTACATCGCCCGCCAACAAAGATCATGTCTTTGAAGTAGCCATGTCTCTTTGGAGTGTCCTTCGTCGGCCCTGGTTCTCGAGACTGTGGGTTGTACAGGAAGTTGCGTTGGCTGCCCATCCCCGTGGGCCTTTCGTCCTGATTGGGACACAGTCAGTTCGTTGGGAAGGCCTTGCACGACTCATCAAGCAAACAATAACTGCTTCCCTGGAATTACAAACGTGGAGGCTCAGTATGGAAACTGTGAAGGACCCCCTGGGACCAAAGCGAGCAGACCAGATTGCTGCTTTCGATTTGCGAGCCGCTGCATTTACGAACCTTGAAGACATGCGCCAAGAGGTGGTACGGTCCAAGAAACGACATGATCCAGAGGGGACGGGGATACAGCTCTCAGCAGCGCTCGGACAGACGCTGTCATATCTTACGACGGATCCGCGGGACAAAGTCTATGGTTTGCTGGGAATCGTCCGCTCCGACTACTATCAGCTCGCTATAAGTCCGAACTATCAAAAGCGCACCGACGAGATTTTTATGGATGCCACATTGTCAATCCTGACTATTGATGGAGACTCGGGACTTTATTTTCACTACCCAACTCTTTCTCGTCCCGACGAAACAGCCCCTGTCCCATCTTGGGTCCTAGACTTCTCACAAGCATCCCGAATCGGCCATGCTAAGAACCTCTTCATTGCGCCTCTGGTTAAAAGCTTCACACCGATCCGCACATTCGTCCAGCAACCCGGCAACGTCCTGATGACATATGCAACGATACTCGACCCCGTGGCGAATCGTTGTGGTCCTGCACAGGTTTATCCATGGGTTGAGACCATAACCGAGCAAAACTCGGATTACAACCCGATGCCCTCGGAAGATGCTTTTCTGAGGGGATTCCAGCACTTTCTTGCGTCGTGCTTTAGGTTACACCAGGAAGCCAACAGACTCGCGACCTGGTGGGCACCAGGAGGTATTCAGCCGCTTTGGAAAACACTCTGCGCATCCGTTTTTCGCAACGAAAAGAAGTGGCAAGTGCCGAGCCTAACTGATCCGCCTCCGGAGCGGGTGCTGGAACGGTTTCATCGCTTCGCTGGCCTTGAGACCGATATACGCGTACCTTTGGGCTATCTTTATGAGCGGGCGAACGAAGCAAAACCGCTCACAGATATAGTCTGGAGGTCAACCTATCTTCAAACAAAGTCAGGAGGAGAGTCACGTCACAATTTTTTCCGAACCGAGAACGGTCTTTGTGGGCTCTGCCCGTCGGTGGTCGAAGCAGGCCATAAAGTCGCAGTCATATTTCGAGGATCGAAAGCCGAACTACCCTGCGTGCTGAAACAACATCCGGATGGCAAATACACGTTTGTTGGACCTGCCTATCTGCCAGACAACTGGATCGTGCTGGCCAGAATGACACAGGCATTGGAACCCGAGTTGATAGGCATCAAATAAGGGGCCAAGTTCTTGTTGTTTGCCAGTTTGCCTTGAGCTTGGGGGTGAAGCCTGACTCAACCCGAGTGTTCCCGCTCACACCAACCAACACCATCTCCGAGTATCACTTGCATCGCCCTCACCATCTCGACCATCTTCACCACCTTTACCACCTTTACCACCTTTACCACCTTTACCAACTTTACCACCTTTACCGCCTCCGCCACCTCCACCATCTTGACCATCCCTATCTTCCTCCATTTTCTACACGCATCCCCGGTCGTGAGAATCAACGGTAGGGTATGCACGCATCCAAGTGCCACGGTTCACCCGCCTAAAGGCCATAGGTCCTCGTCCACAAACGTACCAGTCAGGCTCCTGATAACAGGCATCCTACGCAACCGCTCCTCAACCTCCTCATTCGGATCTTGCGGACCATCACCCCTCCTCACCTCCAGCTGACGCAGACTAGCATGATACTCCATCTTTCCGCCCTACAACACGAAAGCATTAGCAACCCATGTCCAAAAACCGACTGCAAAAAAGAAAAAAAAAAGAGAAAAAGAAAACTAAAAAAGAAAAAGAAAAAGAAAAGAAAACCTCCCCAAAAACTCACAATCGCACAAACCTCCATACCCCTCCCGGCAGGCCACCACCTCTTCCAGAACTCAAAATTACGTTCCGTCTTGACCCGCCCCTCAAACGCCCACAAGATATACCCAGCGCGCGGGAGCTTTCCTTCCTCTCCTGAGATCCAGTCAAGCACGACTTGCATGTTTCTGACTTTGTTGGTGTGCATCTGGGATTTGTCCGGGTAGTCGTTGGTTGCGATTCGTTCACTTTCTCTTACAATTGCTTCTTTGAGTTGAGCAATCAGGGCCTCAGATCCAGGCCAGGCGGAGGAAGGGATATACGATCTGCCTACTACGAATTCGTCTTCTACTTCTTGTTCGAGAACGCTGAGGAGGGTGTTTGTCTGGTAGAGGTCTAATTCTTGTCGCTTATCATTTTCTCCTTGCTGCAGTGGGGCTTTTGCTTGATCTTTGGTATCTCTTTCTTCTTTGGCCTGTACGTCGGAAGTTGCCTTCTTTTGCTTCTTTTGCTTCTTTCTTTTCGCCATTGTGGGTGATGAGAATGACGTGCAGTAAATGCAAACGGGAGTCAGGAAAAATGAAAGGGAAAAAATAGGTGCTCTCTTCTCAGCTACAGTTGAGTGGAAATTCAGACGTGGTATCTACTGTACTCCTTCTTAAGTGCGGAGGTGAACTGGGTAGCTGACGTATGCCCTCAGGCTGCCATTTGACGAGCGCAGTTGGTGTTGGAGAAAGACACCAAATCAGCAGCGGGATTGGCTTGGCTTGAATTTTGCTTGCACCACAGAAATAATTACTACACTCAACCGTAGTAATTTGTCGCGCTGTACTTTTGTCATGACGCCTTGTCGATCTTTCAATTCTAGGTAATTATCAAAAAAGGGCATTTGTTTACCCTTATCAACGTGCGTTGAACCCTAACCCTGGATGCAAAGGGGTTATAGGTAAACGGAATAAGAAAGGGCCCCAAGCGCGTCTTAGATAAATCCACCAAAACGCGTCCCGTCTACTTTTCCTATTCTGCCACCCACACACCCACCATGGCTCCGTCAAACGGCCGGCGCCCAGCACCAGAAGATGACGCCGCCGCTCCAGCTCCCAAACGCGCCAGAATATCAGATCAAGGATAGTACCCTCCCCAATGCCCGGACTGCTCAATCTTATCCAGCACCTGCAAGCAATGTCGAAACACATTCTGCGCCGAGAAAACCTGCGGCGCAAAAGATACCGATCTTCCCCTGAGATGTGGTTATCAAGGTCACCAGTATGACATGTTCTGCATCCCATGTCGCCAAGAGCATGTAAGCATACATAGTACTCAATTCAATCATGCACATGTAGCTAAATAGTCCCCGAGAAAAAAAAACAGCGACGATGCTTGTCATGTGACCTAATCACCTGCCCTTCCCTCCAGCGGAAGGACTGTACCGATTGCGGCAATCCGAGAGCATGCGCCATGTGCTTCAGGAAACTCTTCAAGTCGTACGAGGAGAGCAAACTTGAACAGAACTTGAACCACGGCGGCAAGGCTTCAACAACTTGGAAAACGACTACCGACCAAGAAGAAGCGACCAATCCGTCCGACAACGGCACAACCGCCACAGCCGCTGCAACCGAATCTACTACTACCGCAGCCCAGGGATTCACCTTGAGCCCCGAACAATGCCACTGCGAACTCACCGCTCTCACCACTCTCCCCTGCTGGGCCTCACACAAAGTCCTCGCTTTCTGCGACAAGTGCGATCGATCAGTCTGCAGCCAATGCATCAAAACCCGTTTCTGCCACAGCAAGTACAACTGCGGGAGCGCGGTTTCCTGCTGCAGAGACATCAAGTGCTACTCCGAGTTGAACGAGTGCCCGGATTGCGGCGGCGACCTGTACTGCGGTGGAGGCGGCTGCGATATGGACCATCCCAACTCGGACGGGGAGTATCCGAGGGATTCTGCCGACGAGGACTCCGCTGATGATGATGACGACGATGGCGATAAAGATTAAAAGAAATAGGCAGACGCGATCAAGGCTCGTGGTTATCTGACATGTTTGCGCAAGAAGCAGAAAACAAACCTAACCCCGGTTGCCTGGGGAGCTCAATCTATCAAGACTCCAGTCGATATCAGAAACTATGAATTATACTCGGCGGACCCGTGCTATTTTGGTTGTCTCAACCGGCAGTTTCACATGCCTATATCACATCAATTCTTAACGGCTATGATTAACCTGTGTTCCAAGGCGACGGTGTGAAGAAAGAGGTGGTCTAGATAGTTGTTTGCGTGGATGCACTTGATTGACCCTAATCCTGTTATGGAGAGGGAAGAAGAATGGCGAATGGGTTCTCGGGAACGGCCTCGTGAGGAGGCACAATCGACGAGCACACGTCGTCAGAGCATTCAAGTCAACATAAAGGAGAGATTGAATGCTAATGCGAACAGTATAAACCACAATATGCACTCTACGTGCCCCCGAAACCTGGCAGTGTTCAAGCAGGAGGCAACACATGCCGCTTCAAGTTGCTCACCGTGGGTGTTACTCAGGGTCAAGTCACTCAACTGCAACAAACGAACAAATGGCGGCATTTGTTGGATTTTCTTTCTCCACCAAGTAGGCGCCAAGAGTACCATCATCCCAATGTCATCTCCTTCTCTTGTCTCATGTGTCCACATCGTCGTCGAAAAGAAAATGAAAAACTCTATAACCCAGATTACCCATCCACCCGTTCAGTCATACACTCCACCAAGCCTTCTACTCAAGACAGCACACATTACATGCAGACCCTATACGGTCTAACGCCCATTTACATCATAGCGGAACCATCAATGCCAATGACCTTGCCGTTGACCCATTCACCGTCCTGCGATGCGAGGAAGCAGACGACACGGGCAATATCGATGGGGAGACCGACACGGTGGAGAGGAGACCAGCCAGCGGCGTACTCGTCGACACCCTCGTCGTCGAGCTTCTCGCCGTCGGGGATGTACTCTCTGCAGACCTTGTGGTACATGTCGGTCTTGATACCACCGGGGGCAACAGCGTTGACCGTAATCTTCTTGTCACCGAAATCTGGAGATTGTTAGCAGCGTATTTCATGTTCAACATGAGACAGATCACTTACCAATAGCCATACACCGGACGAAGGTCTCGATGGCACCCTTGCTGCCAGAGTAGACAGCGTGCCTGGGGACGCCCTTGGCCTGGCCAGTGATGGAACCCATAAGGATCAAGCGACCGCCAACCTCAAGGTTCTTGTAGGCCTCACGGGCGACGAAGAACTGACCACGGGTGTTGACGGTGAAGACACGGTCGAACTCCTCAGGGGTAACATCCTTGACGTGGCCAAAGGAGACGACACCGCTGTTGGAGCAGACAATGTTGAGCTTGCCCCACTTCTGCTTGGCCTCCTCAAAGAGACGAACAATCTCCCCAACGTTGGCGACGTTGGCCTTGATGGCTACAGCATCGGAACCGTTCTTCTTGATTTGCTGGACGACCTCATTGGCGGTGTCCTCGCTGTTGGCGTAGTTGACGATAACCTTTGCACCGCGACGTCCGAGCTCGAGGGCCATCTCCCTGCCAATACCACGGCCTAGAAAAGGGTGCGGGTCAGCTTATTGCATTCCGTCTGACTTCACGGGGTGTGGGGGAAATGGGGTAAGGGGTAACGGCCGGACATTAGTTGGGGTAAAAAAGTACCGTGCCGTCGCCCCCCATCCCGGCAAGGGGAAGGGTGGGGCTGCTGTGCGGGCGTAATGCATATGCAACGTCAAGTGTAATAATAGAAGGGATACAGAAAAATGTTGTATACGTACCAGCACCGGTCACGAGAGCAACCTTCCCATCGAGGGAAGCAGATGCCAGACCGAGAGGGCCGGGGACGGCATCATACTTGCTTCCGGTCTTGGTAACGCCAGGCATGTTTGCGGTTGGTTTGGTAAAAGTGTAAAGACACAAGAAATGCTAAGGAACTGGCTTCAGGGAAGGTCTGCTGGGTATCCGAGTACTAGAAAAGAGAGGGCGTTTGACAGATGAGGGAGGAGATTGTGGATGGAGATCGGGAGGCCATATCCATCTTTATATGCCTGTTTATTCTGCGGCTTGGTGCTGTGTCCGGCTATTTGTGCTTGGCGGTGGTGTTTCTGTTGGTGAAAAGTCGAGATGATCGTCGGCTGTCGGACCACACGTTGGAGGAAGGCCGGACTGCGCCTAACGGACATTGTGAGACGGTGCGGCGGCCGATACTCAAATCGTCTCCAATTGGCTTCAAGATCCGTCAAGGAAAAATGCAAAGAGATTGGTGCAAGATTGCCAGCTCATTTGACACAGCGCGTGCGACATGACACAGCAGTTCCCAGGGCACTGGGTTCAAAAACCGGATGAGACGCGACTTCTTCACCGAGTCTCACCTGCCCAAAGTTTAACAAAAGTTTTAGGCAGATATTCTCGCAGAGGCAGTTGCGCCTGCTCTTGATACCTCCCTCCGGATGCACTGTGCACTTTCCAGGTTCCCCGCGCCTGCTTTCTGCTTTTGGTGGAAACTTTCTTATCTCATCTCAGGCTCACTGCATACTTCTCAGCCAAATTCCCTGCTTGCCGGTGAAGTCCCCCCCTGTAGCTGCAACTCACAGCAGAGCGGATGATCCTCCGCTCCCGCCGTCCCAGGATTCGGCCCCGATTCGGCCTTGCTCGCGCTTTCATCGGGGCACGATAGACCGACATCCAAGACATCTATCACATCTTCCGCAAATGCAGAATGACTCGACGTAGATGTGTGGCGTTTTTCAGTGCAACATAGCATCTCAATTAATTTGCAACTCATTCCGCTCCTCTCTATCGGCTGAAAACACCAATGCTCCCCTAAAAGTCTCATGACACGTGAGGCAACGTCTAAATCGGCTGCTATGCCATTTTTGCCTACTTTTTGCTGCGGCCGCGGGAACCCACAACTACCCGATCCCAGATCCAGAATCCAGATGCAGTCTGTCAGACTTCCAGACCGTTTACCCCAGATCTGCTCACTACGGGTTCTCCCATACCTCGTTGTCAGAAGTTTATGCTTCCGGCTTTTGTGACATTGTCGATCATTTTGCGAGATATAAAACCCATAACCTCCTTGGAATCCCCGCAAGCCGCAGAAAAACATGCTCTGTTAATTTTTGAAGTCCACGACAGTTCGTCCGAACAAGCCCAGCCAATCCACTTCCTTCGCCCTCCTTTCCAAACTTCGATGGACACCAGGTTCCCAACGGTCGTCTGTAAAACCGAAAATGCAACAGCAACCATAATCCTACACGGCTCGGTTAGACCGAATGGATTGCACCTTCTCAACAGCATCACCAACACCTTTTGAAGCTCCCAACGTCTCAACGTCCCAAATTTCCCCCAAAAAAAAACCCCCCCAGGACCCAAAAACCAACCCCCACGGGCCGATGAGCGGGGAGGTCCGAGAAGGCGAAACAAGATCGGTTTTATTGGTCGATTCCCAATGACAGGGGCTGCATGGGACGGCCCCACAACTAAATCCGCCCCGAGCCGGAGGTCCGACTCTCCCCTTTTTCCCTACTATCTCGGGGTGTGCCGATACCGGTGGGTGCATGGCGAACAAAACTGTATCATTAGAAGAGATGCCTAAGAGTGCAGAGTCCAAGTTCATCAAGGCAACCCAGCATAACCATGCAGTTCGAGGATACAATAACTGAGGAATAAATGGACTGGAAGCTTTCATAAGTTTACTGTGGTAATATAACTGCTATCTAGATGAGCTGCAGCATACAGAGAAACACATGAGTATGACGTCTGTAGGTTGTGCAAATAAATGTGCGGCGCTCTCACTGCTCCCTGGGAAGCGACATCATTGTGAGTAAATAATTACCTACCTGAATGAGGGAAAAGTGTGGGTTGTTTGTGAAACTTTTTCGAGCCTCGGAAAAGCAAAAGTTGGTGCACGGATGAACATGTAGTGCTGTCTGAGAATGACATTGGTCAAGCACAAAGTTGAGATCAGATTCTCTGGTAAGATGGGTCTTTTGGCGTACATGTATTGAACGACACGGATCGTTTTTCCGCGGCGTGAGTGGCATTCGGTTTTGTATTTGTGTATTTTTCTATTTTGTTGCCTACTTTGTTGTCAATTTCGTCCCAATATTCTCCAAAATACGAGCTGCCCGTATTAACGACATCTGCATTGGTCTTGCACTGTCCCTGATGGCTTATCAGTGTTGTCAGAGATATCGTATTTGAATTGGTGAGACCTTTTACAAACCCTCGTCATTGCCTGTGGCAGTAAGCGTGGCCACATGCTGGCCCATGTTGATATCGTGCTTCTGCTGCTTTGTCTTTAACAATGTAGTTTGTTTGCTGTATATAAATGAAGACTTGGGCGTGCAGTAAGTGGACTTGCCAGCACCTTTTTTTCTTCTTCAGTTTGCCAATACAACAAAAGTCCCGTCCCCTGATAATCAACCCAAGCATGGATACCTGGTTCAACGAAAGCAAGAGACTGCCCGATGAGCTCAAACCGAAGGTTTTGGGGCAATATGCCCGCCTTGATCTTGAACGTGGAGACGAATCAACACCGCGGCGACCAGTGCGGCCTTACACTAATTTCCTGGCATTGGTTAGATATGACAGGGAATCACGTTGGCATTGTCTGGAACCCGGACGCGACTTTTTAAAGTCCACAATTAAAAAGATGGAAAACTCATCCCCTGCCCATCCCCTGACTGTAATGCCAGACGGCCCATCATTTCACCGGTCGGCAGCCCGTGACTTGGCGTCGACCATGGCATACCACCTTGAGTTCAATTCTGGCAATCGCGGTGCTGGGCCTGCCTTGACTTCATACTCCCTTGACGACCCCCCTCTTCTCCAGTCCACGCAGAGATTTGCGTCAGTCTTTGCCGGTTTCCCGTTGACGGCCCGGGAGCAGCTGGGTGTCTCCACCACCATCCCTCCTCTTCGTCTTCTGGAGGAGATTCGAGCATTGCACGGCCCCGGGATAACTCGATTATACTTCTCGGTGGTGCCCAGTCCAAGGGAGCGGCGTGCGGTTGCCCATGAGAACCTGTGCCAGATCTCGTTGCTAGAGGGTTCTTATAACAAGTATGCAGTCATTGACCCTCACGTTGCGTTGCACCTGGTAGGACATTACCTGAAGAAAGCGGTCGAGAGCAACACGGCGACCTTGGCAGACCCCGGCAGCTTACTGGCACAGGTTACCGCCGAGCGATCATCAAATTTAAGATTCGTGCCGGATGTAGACCAACTTCCCGAAGGCCAGGCAAGGTCAATCCTGTCCGTGTCCGCACCAGAACATGAATACACTGAGGCTTGGATTGAGCTGTACCGGCAAGGTCGCGACAAGACCAAGAATCCCAAGCTGCTTTCGCTGGCCATGCATCTTTGGGAGAAGGTTCCGTGCATGGGACGATGCTACGAGAGGTTCAACCATCTTTTCGACCTCTCGGATAACATCCTACCTCAGCTGGAGTCAATTTCGATACTGGGGGGAGTAGTTGGATGGGATAATGATGTGCAATGCTCATTCCCGCGCTCGCACGAGGGCTGGCATCAACTCATCAACCTGGAGGACCAGGAATAGTTATATTGGCCAATGACGTGCACGGCTCACTCCCCAACTGGCAAGAAGGTCCTTTCAACACACCCGTTCTTTGTTACCTCTTTTTTTCCGTTTTTCTTTGCCTCTTTTCTTTCTTTTTCTTTCTCTCTAAGATTAGTCAGCGAACTCTACTTCATCGTGCTAATGAAATTAATCATATTTTAAAGTCTTAAACAGCTCCACGTCTGACAGATATGGCAAGAAAGACAATGACAAACAGCGTAGAGTCAGTAATGGCAGATAAAACACTGCTGCGTAACACGGTTGCCAAACAAGCGATGATGTCAATGATTCGCTGTTTGCTCGCTGTGGATGTGAATAAGCAGAGGTGAATCAATCTCGAGCGAACTCACGGAGCTCAATAGTCATTCAAATCTGAGATACTAGGCGATTATATCTGAGCTCAGAACGGAGGTAATGTCCCATTTCCTCCGTCTCCACGAGACCATTTACAATGGTGTATTCAAGCCGTAGAGTTCTTTTTTGGTGATGATACAATACCAAAGAACCGCGCGTCGGCACATTCTTCTCAGCAACACTTTCCAGGGGTGGGTGTAGGACCCATCTCTTCCCGGTATCTTGCATGGCATGCCCAGGGACGATCCAACCCTTCGGGCGGCAATCCGCAATCTTGAGACTACTGCGACATATGTTCTTCAATTCTACGCAAACGGTTTTACCCAGGAGCCGCAGTCAGATACAGCCGAGTATTCGCTTGACGACGCTCCAGTTCTCAGGTCAGAGCAGACCTTTGCTGCGGTCCATCATGCTGGTCACCGGCTCGGGGGATTCTTGCTCCCATTGTTTGATTCGACAATGCCACCCCGGCGCGTCCTTGAAGAAGTTAGAGCGTTGCACGGCCCTAAAATCAGTCGTTTATACCCTCTCCCGGGGACGCAACAAATCGGCTGGATTCTTACCAGTAGGGTTCTTTATCCCATGTGCACCTCCGGCCTCGCACTGGGGGTTCGGGGTGTATTTGGGCCCCAAGTCAAACATCTGTATTTCCTGGCCGTCCATCCCAGAGAGCCACATCCGGCGTCTCTCGTCAACAAATCGATAAGGGGAAGTCTTGGATTATATAAGTTCTGGGGCCAGTTCAACGGCGACGGGTTAAAGCAGACAGCAAGATTTCTTCGCAAGGATGACCCCACTTTCCACGCGTGGTGATAGTCTACGAGAAGGATCGTTCTGACCATTACCGACGCGAAACCCGAGGCGAGGCAAGAGATTTTGAGCAGCATCGATGAGAGGTGCAAAAAAAAAAAAAAAAAAAAAAAAAAAAAGGTTACTGGATGAATTCCGTGTTAGTGAGTTGGGAGTAAAAAAGAGAACCCGACCGATTTGTGCAGCCATGACCACAATCCACCTGGAGGGAGCCGCTGGATAAAGTTATTCAAACCGCAGGGGGGGAAGGGAAAATTAGGAGTTAAAATTGTGTTCTAAAGATAAATTATCAATTGATTTAACTATGGCATTCTTGAAGCAGCTTCGCCTTCCCACCTGGCTGCGAGCGAAGCTTACCACCGCGGCGGGTATGGTGTGTTTTGAGCTTTTCTCTCGTGCTGTAGACGCACAAGGTTTCTAGGTAGTCTCCACGTCCTCAGCGACGAGCGTGTGTGTCAATAGGCAGAGAGCCGGATTTTGAAGAGCGACGCTACCGATCTAGATAGGTATATAATAGCGTCGAATATGCGCCAGGGCGGCGGTCACGGGTCAGACCCGAACTTCTTTCCCTACTCTTCGATCCATCTGTGTTTCGCTTTACTTTGGCCTGTAGAGATAAGAGGGGCCCGCCTCTACGGCTCAGACGGCCCGCCGCCTTCCCTGGACTACCCCTCCCTAGATTCCCTATCGCCGGAGAAGACGACCTTTGCCGAAGAAGAGAGGGTTTAAAAACCCACCAGCTTTCTCCTCGGATTCTGGGGGAGGCTTCCTTCAGATCGCGCACCAAGTGCAGTGCCCTCTGACCACATTTCGCGCAGAACGGGACGGTCACAGCCGGTGCAGAATTTGGAAAACCTGCGTCCCGCAGCAACCGGAATACGTGCGGGCCCCAATTAATCGGTATGCTCGGGTGGCTCGTGCCGCAGCTGTCGCACCATGAGCTGGATGGTCAAGATGGTCGCAAGGCCGAGACCCGCGCTGACCCAGAATGGCAGGCCCATAAGCACGTCGTCAAGGTTGAGAGAGAAAACGAGAATGTTGGCCCACATCTGGGAGGAAACGATACGGGCGGCGGTCTCGACTAGGCTGATGACGGCATAGAGCTCGGCCACGTGGCCGGTGGAGCTCAGACCGGTGAGAAAGGACTTGAAGGTGTCGTACGTGCCGGCGGAGAGAGCCTGGACGGTGACGCCCATGAGGAAGTAGGCGCGCGTGGGCGCAAGCCCCATAGCGAGGTTGCCGATGATTCGCAACACCAGGCTGCCGCGGATGATGACGAGCTCCATCCTGCGTACGCTACCGAGGCGGGCGACTAGGTACGACGACAGGGACGGCAGCCCCGCCAGCACCAGCATGCACACCAGGGTCGCGTACGCGTTTACGTACGTCACGGCCGAGAAGGTCCAGTCAAACCGTTCGACCGACCACTGCGCCTGGATGGTCTGGACGTCCAGTCCGAGGATCTTGATGCCGCACGCGATTAGAGAGATGCGGAAGACGGCCCTGCCTAGATACTCGTTATACGTGGTGACCAGCACGTGCTTGCAGTGCTCGAGGATCGACATGGCGGGCTTGCCTATCCCATCTGTTGCGCTGCGCAGGCTTTCCTCATCATCGTAATAGTGGCGTTGGCCGTCGCAGCCGTTACCATCCTCAATTTCGGACCCGCTCAGCAGCATATCGCCGGATCCATCGGCAGGCGGACTGGCAGGCTCCGCGGTGGGCTGTGGTTTCGGCGGACGGCTCGGGAAGAGCAGAATGATTGGGATGTTAAGACTGTATGCGATCACGGTAGCCGGGGCGACCGCCCACGGGTAATCTTTGAGAAGGATGCCGCAGATGACCATGGCGAATGCTCGTGCCAGCAGCAGACCTGCTCCTGTCATGTAGAAGATGGAGGAACTGTTACTCATGCGCATGCGACGCCAAGTCGTTAGGTCGGAGGAGTTTAATGTGGCAACGGTCCTCCCCCTCACCGAGGAGCCGCCAGGGGAACAGGAAGAGTCTTTACGCACCGTGTTTTCGCCGGAACTCTAAGAGCCAGGAGAGAGTAGAGAAGAATATAGGCCATCGAGATGCCTCCCCCAACGGACTCGAAGACGCGAGATAGCACCACCAGATGCAGGGGGACAGAAGGGCCTGAGAAATGGCCTTGAACGGGGGAAGGAGAGGGAGATTGGTTAGCTGGGCATTGGAGACGGCCATAACCGACCATGGGGAGGGGAAAATGAAGCTCTCACATATCAGGAAGAAATAAGCCATGGAAGCGGTCGACGTCACGAACCCGACGCAAAGAAACATGTGCTTGTCAACACTCTCGGCCAGGCGTGCGTAGGGCAGAGTAAGGATAAGGCCTGCAGCGGGCGCGCGTGTTAGCTCATGCGCAGCACCTCGTCGGGCGGCGCCTCTCACCTTGCAAAGCAGAAACATTTTCGAACCAGCCGTTTAGTCTTGCGAGGCGGGCCTGCACCTCGTTCGACCTGCAGTCGTGCTCGATTTCCGACGAGACGGGGTGTTCCGCGTAGAAGTTTCGACATACCGCGTCTTCGAGCGTCGGGACACGCGCTGACTCAAACATGGTCATGCCCACGGTGACGAGCACCATGAGCCCTGTGATGGGCGCTGCATCGACGAGTTGCTGATATAGATTTGTCTCGTTAGCTCCAGTCGGCCGGGCCCGGCACTGCAGGCGCCGGGAGCGTAAAGGCGAGGGAAAGACTGGACGGAATCGGGGTTTTGGAGAGGATAATACACACCTTGGATAATGACTTCGCCATTCTGAGCATATCTGAGAGTCCGAAAGCTAGAAAAATGGGAGAGAAGGGAAGATGGCCCCTGGAAGGGGATTTCAATCAGGTGGGGACGGAGGAAAGGAGCGGAGAGGTGCGTCCTGGATCGTTGGGGGTGTGAGTTAAGGTGTCACGAGCAAAATGCGACGCGGGGAAGCGGGATGGACAGCACCACACCGTGTATGTATGTGGTATCTGGGTAGCATATGACTACCGTTTTGATCTTGGCATGATTTGCAGAGTGCAGACCCCCACCTCCTTATCCTCTGATCTGCTTACATGTTGGATGCAAGGATGCGGCGTTTGGCCCAGGATTAACCCCAAAATAATCCAACCATGCCTGGCCAACAGGAAGGGCGTGGGCAATATATTATTAGCCGCAGCGGCGCGGGGTTAGACGGTAAGCTTGGTTATATCCTCTTGCCGCTTCTTGCGGGCCGTTTATCCCCGTTATGGCTATCTCCCCATCAAAGCAGGATGAGGCCTTTTTCGACCCGTTTGGGTCTCTTAAAACAGAGGCCTGCGGAATTCGTCTGGAACAGGCCTTCTGACGGTCGTTTCTAGTTTGCTATTCCAAGCATAGTACGCGAAAGTGAGCCGTGGGACGTAGTCAGTCCATCGCGACGTCCGAGTGAGCTAGCACCCAACACTGCGTTCCATGTTCCCAAGCAGCGCGAATACACCGCAGTAGGTTGTAGGAGAATGTGAGGACCACCAACTTGAAAATACATCTCAGCCAAGGGGTTACACGGTGGCGATCCAAACTATTCCCTAGGGATTGCAACTTCAACTGCTGGGTTTCACTGAAGTCCCCACTCGAGGAACGAAAGAAGCAAGATCATGATAAAAATCAAAAGAATAAAAATTCAAAAAGAGCTAAAATCAAAACTAAAACAGGCTCCTTATATGGCTATCTCGTGGTCGATCTTACACCATAACTGCGTGCTAAGCGGCAAGTAGCTTGTCAACCTTGGACTCTAAGCTCTGCTCAAAGTCACGCACGCCATTCTCCAACAAAGCTAGTTTCCCCTTCTTCATGAGGTACAGACTCCGCTGCATCTCAGCTTTTGTCTGCTCCTCGTCATCTAACTCTTCCTCGTCATCCTCGTCTATTCCGAGCAGTTCCGCGTTTCCTTCGATAACGGATTTAACAAAAAACCGGTCGTGCGAGACAAGCAGAATCGCGCCATTAAAAGCCCTCAAAGCTCGACCGAGCGCTTGGACCGTGTAAAAGTCGAGATGGGTGGTGACCTCGTCGAGAACGAGAAGCTGCGGATGCTTCCAAAGGATGCAAGCCAAGGCGAGACGTACCTTGGAGATGTTAGCCTTCAGCCCATCTTTGGCGACACCACGGAATTGGGGAAATATTCATAGCCAAAGAATCGGATTTGCAACATACCAATTGACCACCTGAGAGCTTAGCGACGGGGACATGTGAGGCCGTGTTACCTGCCAAGTGGAACGAAGCAAGAAAACCGCGCATGTCGGCCTCGTCCATCTCCCCGGCCGCCTCAGCAGCTAGGGTGCTCAGCGCCGTCATGGACGGATCGGCCATCCCGGCAGCCCTCAGCTCTTCAACCGCCAGCTGGGAGTAGTATCCAAGTTTTAGGCGGGGATGGCGGGTGACCGTTCCCTTTGTCGGCGACGCAACCTCCGTGACGAGCTTGACCAGTGTAGACTTGCCGCTACCGTTCAGGCCGACAATGCCGATGCGAGATCCCATGTGAATGCTCAGGCTTAGGTTCTGCAGGATGGAGGGTCCTTTACGGTCGTATGAGAACCAAACGTGATCTAACGATACGAGAGCTCCGGGGAACCGGAGGTCGGGCGCGAGGGGGATTGTGATGCTCACGGCACTCTCCTCTGGAGGGATTTCGATTGCCGCGCGCTTCGAAGAGTGAAATCCTGTTCCAGTGTTATCGTGGTGAGCTCAGTCAACGGCAAACACATGCAATACGAGGAAGAAAAATCATACCCGCCATGTCTCTTGAAAGTTTGAATCTCCCACCCTTGGCGTTAGTTTGCATCCCCATGCGGTCTTCTAGCTTTTTCTGTCGAGAGACAGCCTGGCGCAGCTTATTCTCGTCTCCGTTTTTCTTCCCGGCGCGAATGTTGTTGACGATAGTTTTTTCTACGTGGGCGATCTGCTTCTCCTGAGCTTCTTTGAGGCGTGTCAAGTTCACCCTTTTGGCGCGCAGATCCTCCTCGTAGGCAGTCAGATTGCCTTCAAAATAGACCAACGACTGATCTTTTATCATGATGATCTCCTGACACACGTGGTCAATAAAGTCGCGATCGTGAGAAACGACAATGACAGTCTTGCTGGATTCGGCCTGGAGATCAACGAGATATTTCTGAAGCCAGATTATGCCCAAAAGATCGAGGAAGTTGGTAGGCTCGTCCAGTATCATGATGTCAGCATCTTGGAGAAGGGCGCTAGCAAGCATGCATCGCATCTGCCAACCCCCAGAGAGCTCGTTGAATCGCTTCTGCATCGTCTGATCCGTAAATCCAAGCGCGGACAGTACTTTTCTTGCTCGTGCTTCCAGATCGCCGAGCCGGCGCTGCGAACATACACCATCTTGTCAGCTCTCATGGGCTACCGAATTGTCACGAAGAGGCAGCACCACGCACCTCATCCAGTTCCGCTTGGAGCTCGTCCATCAGCAGTGAAGCTTCGGCAAGCTCGTCCTGACACTCTTTAGACTCAAGCGGTTCCTCTATGCTCTCGGCCCTGTCCTTACATCAGCCCTCAGAGCCCAGAAATCTAGCACTGCTAATTTGCTCACCTGTTACGGGCCTCTTCCACCTTCTTCTCGAATGCGATCAACTCTTTGCGTGCCTGCGAGCCCCTGGCTCCGCTCCGAAGCGCCGCATTTTTCTGGGCCTCGCCAAGCTGTCTCTGGAGTCGCGTATAAAGCAATCGGCGATATGCGCGAAGCTGCCCTAACTCCTCGCCGTCTCCAGGATCGGTCCGAGTCAGGACTGATAAAGGCATGATCAGCCACTAGCACGCCAACAACCAGTGTCCAAGGTGGTGGGGGTGGGGTTGTTGGCCTTACTGTTGAGTTCCTCCAGGATATGGTTTCTTGCCTCGTCACCCTCGAGTATGTATTGCAACACTGTCTTCGTCGCACGGGGCTCGGCCGCGGCCGAGGTATCACTGCCGTCCTCCGTAGCTGTTTGTTGCAGAAGCACGATCCTAGTCGCAAGCGACAATCCCGGGATGACCTTTGCCGCCAACGCCCTCAGAAGCGTTGATTTTCCCGAGCCATTGCGGCCGAGAAGACCGTAGTGGACGCCGGCCTTGAGTCGCAGGTCGGTGTCGACCAGGATGTCGCGTGTTTTGGCGGCGCTGCTGCCAGCTTTGGATTTCCCCGTCTTGACCGTTTTGCTGCCCGCCTTGCCGGCGCCGGTCGAGGCGCGGATGGAGAGTGTTAATTGCTCGATGGTTACCTAGTAGCAAATCGCAGGCGTATCAGCCACATACTCCCGCCACCTTGGTTGTCATGATGGACAGAGGGGAGCCAAGTGGGGAAGGTGGGGAGGATAAGAACCTACATCTGACGACCGCTTGTCCTCGATAAGGTGGAACCGCGTTTGCTGGCGCGTCGCGATGATCTCGGGAGCCCCGGAAATATCTTCGGAATCCGAAAGAGCCATCGATAGTAAAGTGTAAGAGGTTTCGCTCAGGTGGAGAGATAGGTTGTAGATTGAGGGTGCTAAGTAGACGAGCCGGTGAACGATGGAACTCGGGTGTGTCTTGCGGAAAGCATTCGGTTAGCAGCCCATCAGAACCTTATGGGTTGGTGCCCCACGCGCACACGCAGGACGCACAGTAAGCGGAGAGGTCCGACAGTGCTGCGCGGCCCGGCACCTGCTCACACCTGGCTAGTTCCAAGCTCGGCGGGCGACATGCTCGCCTGCGGGCCGCCCCCGGCGAGGCCTGTAGGAGCCGGCCCCCTGGTACTTATCCTAGGTACTTATCCAGCGGCTCTCCCGCCCCTCCTTGTTTGGTTCGCCATGGGTTCGTCCACTCGTTTCACAACATACCTGTGACAAAGACCAAAATGACAACCGCACTCTCATACTCCGAGGTCCAACAACGGGACTCATTTGAGGTTTTCGAGGAAACTCGCATACCAAATTCCTCCAACGGCACACTACCGAGGAGACAACACTGGGCCTGGCAATACCTCTTTGGCATCTCGCTCCTCGCCAACGCCGTTCTCGCGCTGTTCTTGGTCTCTCCCATCAAATACCCCGACTCGAACCCCGCCGAGGACGACTGCCGCCGCCTTCGAACCTTTGAAGGCATGCAAACGCTGAAGCTTTTGTTAATCTTGCCCACCAAAATAAATAAATCTTGTTTTGGCCTTTGTTTTGAAAGGCATCGTCGCTGACTTGCCCAACAACGCAGACGTTTACGATGATGTCTCGTCCACCATCAAGTGTTCCACCGTTCGCTACGACACGGGGCCCAGCCCAGACCCACCTGATTTCAAGGCCTTCTGGGGACGGCACTGGTTCGAGGGCTCAGAGGATGACATCAACCTTCTTTGGCGGCAACTCTCAAGCGGTGAGACCCCCATGATACATCTTGAATCACTGGCTGTTCAGGCCGCCATCCTTCATCGGCTCACCCGCAGCACGTGCAGTCCAGCTTCTGAGCATCAGCGCAGAGGAGGCTTCAAGGCTCCCCGCCCGCACAGCTCGCGATGCAGACAGGCCCGGCAGGTTCGCCGTCACGCCTCAGGTTTTTCATGACATGCATTGTCTCGTAGGGGCTCCCACTTCCTTCCCCCCTATCTGCGGCGCAAATGGCCTGACCTTCAGAACTACGTGCGCAACCACGCACTTGGACTCCCCCAGATGCATAACGACGAGACCTCGGAGGAGCGCCGCATCCATGTCGGTAATGCCAACCCCGCCCCTCGAGATTTCATAGCTCTTCTCTGATTCAACCCTCTAACTCTCGCTTTCGCGGTAATAGAACATTGCCTGGGACTTCTCCGCCAGAGTCTCCTGTGCGAAGGAAACCTACAGCCTATTGTCTATACCACGCTGGATGGAGAACCTCAGGCCAACCCGGGAGCCACACCTCGACACTGTCGCAACTGGGGCGCTTTGTGGGAATGGGCTCGGGAAAGGAATATCACCACGGGCTCGGTCAAACCAAATGCCTAGTGTCAAGGGCATCAAAGCTGTCAAGTTCACAAGTGTATATAGTGATAGAAGAGCGCCAGCCAGTTGCACGTTCTATTGCACAAGCACGGCAGAGAAAGGTTGCCCCAGAAAAATGATCCGCGAGAACATTTCACCGCAGGCAGTCTCACAGCTGAAGATGATAAAGGTGACTCTGAGCAGATGATCCGCGAAAAACACTCACCGCGGTCACTGTCACAGCCAAACATAATAATCAATGGCAGTGGTAACACGTCGAAGAGCTTGTGATTCACGGGCGGTTAGATTAGGACTAGCTATTCTGTTGAACTAAAGATGACGTGAAAGATGCCATAGAGCAAGCCCTTCTACCTTCCCTGCACCAGTTTCCATTGCACACCGATAGACAGCTCCTGACGACTGGTCTTGGGGCCACCCTCGTCCCGGGAAATGCGTTTGAATTTAAGCCTCCTCATATCTAACAGTGGCACAGAAATGTCAGTGAACCAGGTACTTGTCTACCCGAAGGTTCTATCCCGAGCGCACACATACCCGAAGGGGGGGAAGGGCTGGCCCTTGGCAACAACGTTGACGGCGTCGACCTGAGCGTCGTCGACGACAGTGGGAGCGGCATTGACGGCGAGCACAAAGGCGGCAACGCGGAGGAAGATAGTGGCGAACTGCATGTTGACTAAGGGTGTCGAGGCTCGACTAAGATTTTGAGATTTGGCAGAAGGGGCTTTGTGAAGTTGAGAGCTGATTGATGATGGGATGAGAGAACGGTTGGACTGACATGTTTGCTTCCGGGCTCCCATTTATATGCATCTTTGAATGCAAGCCCCTCAGGAACATTTTCCTTCCCCCCTCTCCTCCAATTCCCAAAGAATTCCTCCCCCACCCCCCCCCCCTCCCCCAAGGGGCACTTTTGTCAAGATCTCCTTCCCCTCCCCCACCCTCATTCATTAGCTCATATTGTTGTTGTTGGCGACATATGCAGTTGGAAGTCCGAGGGGGTGAAACCCCGCACTTACTCATCACCAACGGCGGCAGATGATTGAAAAATAAGTTGCATCGTGATGCGATGCTCTTGGTTGTTTTGCTTCCCGTGCATGGGTTCCTCGTAAGGGAAATAAACGTGCAAACAGATAGGAGAGAAACGGACTTTGGCCCACCGTTTAGATAGGGTGGTTACCACATTCTCCTGCGGGATACCCTTGTCCCACACACACCGTGACATTTTCTCGCTCTGCCTCGGACTCTCCATCTATCCACCTCTCCATCTCCTATCTCCCCCGGCTCCCCCTCCCTATCTTCTCTCTTTCCCATCTCTCCCCTGGTCTTTACCTCTTCATCTGACTCTCTATGAGTTATTCCTCAACTTCCTAATCTCCTTGGTTATATCCGGCTTATTCCCTTAACCTCCTGTCTTTCTCCTCCCTCTCCTCTCCTCCTTGTTATATCCTAGGTTATTTCCCAGACGAGGCGGTTAGTTCTTTTCTGGTTCCTCACAGAAACAGAATGGCAAGCAAGGGCGCCGGCAATGCCTACTCGCCCGTAGGCCGACTCTCCTCCGAGTCGGAGACCGGCTTTCTGTCCGGCTCCGTGCGCGAGCGGCCCTTGAGGCAGCCATTCTGGGCCGGACCTCGGGCGGTACTCATACTTGCGGCAGCTCTGTTCATCAGCAACAGCATCTGGGTTGGCCTTTTCAGCGGCTACAGCCTCGGGCTCAAGCAAACAACACCGTCGCCGTCGACGGACCTTCTCGACCACACGGACCACGACCAGCTGTCCACGGCCTTCCACTGGAACACGCCCTTCAGTGACGACAACAAGACCATTTCAAATCCACTTTGGGCTGGGCTCTTTCCTCGTACGAACCCCTCTACCATCCCCCTACTCTAACCCTCCCTCCATTCTTTTTTCTTTCCTTTTTTTTCTTTCATTTTTTTCTTTTCTTTTTTTTCTTTCTTTTTTTTTTTTTTTTTTTTTCTCCAACAAAAGGTTGTAACCAAAAGATTTGCCCCATTGTATACTTTCTTTATATAGTCATCATCAGACAACCAACGGCTCCCTTTTACTTACCAAATTTCTTGGGGGCGTAATTATAGGAGGCGCGGGGCTCGTATCCGTCGAGAAAAGCTGGGCCACGGCGCGGCATCTGCCCGTCAGCCTCCCGAACCCTGCCGATGGCAACTCGGCCGTGTACTTCGTTGCCGGGTTTCATCAACTGCACTGCGTGGTAAGTTTTGTAGCCCTTTATAAAAAAAAAAAAAAAAAAAAAAAAAAGAAGACAAAAAGAGAGTGGACGGCGGCGGCTGAACTAACTTGCTCTCTCTCGCAGACGGTCGTCCGTGCCGCACTGTACCACTTCAGGGAGAACAAGGAGCAGACGGTCCCTTGGAAGCACGTCACGCACTGTCTGGACAGCCTGCGCCAGCTCGTTCAGTGCAAGGCCGACGACGCGCTGCTGTACACCGAGGACACCAACGTGTTTGGCGATGGCCAGATCCACCGGTGCAACGACTGGACCGCGCTGACCATATGGGCTTCGGATCACGCCTTTGAGCAGCAGTTGCCATCATGAGTGTTATTTATCCACACTAGTCTAGTAGGTTGTTTGTTGTGTACCGATGTGTGTGGGTTGGTGGAGAGCAACTAGGGAAGTCCCGGAGCTAGTGCATTTCGTGCAGTGGACGACTACACGTGTAGTGTAGCTATCGTGCTTGTGGGGATTCTAAATAGTGTAGTCGGTGGAGTTGCGGTTACATAGCTCCCGTGCTTAGCAAGTAGAAACCATTGATATTACACATGTTGCGTAACTACCGGAATCGCCTTACCCAGCTTTGTTGAATCTTTCTTTCTTTGGTGGGCTTTAGAACAAGTTCACGGAACCTGCAATTCAACGATTGCACCTCTGCTCTGTGTGTCTGTTGATGCAGTCTCTGAAAATCGCATATTCTTGCCGAGAGGGACAACTTTTACGGAGCGGTGGTACGTAATAATCAGGTATTATATTATCAACTAATCTTCTTGTTTATTCTCCTACCCGTCCCTTGATCCAGATGTTCATGCCGATCTTTGTCCCGGTCGTGATTGGCAAGCCAGCGTGCAAGGTCCTCTCATCGCCGGTGCCGTTCGGGTGGAGATTCTGCCAGAACAGGCCGCTTCCCAGCCGTGGCATCACGGCTAGCCCGGTCCCGTTCTTCGTGGTCTGGTAGCGCTCCGAGTCCTCGATCCCTGCTGGCGGTGGCGGCAGATAAGGGAAATATGTCGCGCCGGCTTCGCAGTCGGCCTGCAGGTAGACGAAGAAACTAGCCAGGCGATTGTAGGACTTGCCCGTCTTGCCGTCTGGAAGAGGCTCTCTGAACCAGTCGTGGTGCATGCCGAAGAGGTCGCCGTCGTGGTAGCGAACTAACTGGAACGCCTCGACGCCGACGTGGGGCAGGAATCCGAGGACGAAGTAGGCGCGGTCGCGGATAATCGAGACGATGGGGTCTTTGGACGGCAGCACGCTGGAGTCGGAGGTGCGGTACGAAGGGGACGGCCATTCGGTTTCGTCGGGGTTGGTGTAGACTTTGGATGCCTCAAATTTTGGCTTTCTGTGGGCGGTGGGGTAAAATAGCGAGTTAGCAAACAATTTCGCAGAGATGTGTCTTGTGTTGAGGCCAAGAGGGAAGGAGAGCTCTTGTTTAGTCGTTCAATTGAACATGTGCACCGCATGTTTGCTCGTACCCTAACTCGATGAGGTATTTGGCCTCTCTGGGATGGATGAATTCATCCAGGTAAACCATCAGAGGGTCGGTGGACAGCACCTGTGCGCGGTACTGGTGATTTGTCGCCAGATCCCTCAGGTCGTCGTGCAATTTACCCCGCACCCACGTCAACGGGCTCAGGAAATTCCATTGCGGAAGAAACGGCCCGGATATGTCGAGCAGCGGAATAGAGAGACCAAGTGCAAATACGGCGACATAGCGGCCCGCCGAAGCATATCTTCGAGCCATGATGGTGTGAGCGCACGCGGTAGAATGTGTGTGCGTGTTTCTGTGTCTGTGTTGTTTGTGTATGGGATTTTTTATCTGCTGCCGCTCTACCAACCCTACAATGCGTCCTGGGCCAAGGAAAAGTCGCAAGGATCGAGCATTTGTCACTCAGGTGATCCCTATCTCTCTTATCTTACATCGAGCCGCTTCCTGCGGCTAGCTCCTCCGCTTCCCGCGGTTCCCCGAATGGCGTGAAGCGTCTCACCCTGCCATCCGCGATCCTTTTCTGCAACTCTTCCCCAATGAAGGCCCGTGCTTCAAAGAAGAGCCTCGCCTCCAACCAGTGGTCTCCCGGGTCACCCCGCTCCTGGGCCTGCATTGCCGCCAACGCCTTGTCTCGCGATTGCAACATAAAGTCGAGTCTGTTCGGATACTGCTCATCGTCCATCCAGAAGTCCGAGAAGCGGCCGTATAGGCTAAACTTGGCTCGCCAGCTCTCAAAGGAAGGATAGGGATAATGCAGCAGCACGGGGTGTACCTGTGCATCATCAGGCAGAGTGATGGCGTCGCCCTGAAAGTTTTGAAACCGATGCGCACCGTCGGGTTCGACCCCGGGCGATAGCCGCACGGCGCTCTTGCCGTTCCCGTATGCCATGAATGGCTCGGCGTCGGGGCCGTTTGTGTTGAACCATACGCAGTCGGCAAAGGCGTTTGAGGGGTCATGCCGCAGCGGCACGGCTTCATGGTTGATGAATGTAACTTGCCCAACGCGGGAATCCGTGGCCCAGGATGTACATCCATTTTCGAATAGGATCTCATCCTGGTCAATATGCAGCAGCCACTCCACCCCCAACCGATCTTGATGTTCCAGCAGATAGGAGATGGCGTGCTTCAGGTTGCTAGGTTGGCGCACCAACAGCCGGTGTGGAGGCGACATGGTTGGTGCATCCTGAGCACCGTCAAACAACAGCACAGAACGGCCGTCGCAGAACGGCTCGAATTTGGCACGTCTAGCTGGGTCGTCAAGGTAGAGGATAACCACGGCGCACCGCTGCAGGTGGTAGTCGAGCCAGATGCTGAGGTTGGGTGCGGGGTTCAGGACCGTGGTGGCTATCGCGATCGGCATGGCTGCGGGGTTATTACACTTGTAATGCATAAAAGATATAGTGCAGAAACGGGATTCAGGGAAGTGGGATGGGAACGAGTCAAGCGGAAGAAGAAAGGAAAACTGTTTTTCTATTCGAGGCTCTCCACTCCACTCTTGGAGAACACTGAACCCCCACCCTTTTCTATGACTACGTTACTAATAAAATCACAATCTGATAATCCTTCCAACACCACGCAAAAGTCCGAGACGTCGCATCCCCAAAAAAAGGAAGATTCAGGTGGATCAAGGTGGTGTGGAGCATCAAGCTGCGGTTTGTCTGGCCTCCCATGCGGCCTTCGAAAGGGCAAGCAGCTCGTTGCGATCAACTGCCACGTCACACATGCCCTTGAAGATGCCGTCTTTGCGCTGCAGGAGCTGCCACGAATGGTCACACTCCCTGATTTGCCCCGCATCGAGACCGATGATGCGGTCATAGTCGATAACGGTGCGGAGACGGTGCGCAACCGTGATAACGGTAGCCTCCATTTTCCTGATGCACGCCTGGATCTTGAGGTCCGACTCATGGTCGATCGACGCGGTTGCTTCATCCAGGATGACTACCTTGGAGCCCTTCAGCACGGCACGTGCTATGCACACAAGCTGTCGCTGACCCTGGGATATGTTGGAGCCGGTCTCGGTGAGAGTGAAGGATAGGTCTGAGAATTTTCCTCCCTCCTCTGTAGAATCGAGTAAGCCCACGCGCATCAAGGCATCGAGTACCTCCTTGTCCGTGTGTTTGTTATACGGGTCGAGGTTTAGACGCAGCGTGCCTGCAAAGAGAGTCGGGTCTTGCGGGACATAAGCGAGCCGGCTTCGCAACGCATGCAGATCGATCTGCTTCGTGTCCAAGCCGTCGATCAGAATCTGCCCGCTCTCGATTTCGAGACCCCGCAGTAAAGTCAATGCCAGGCTCGATTTGCCAGCTCCAGTGCGGCCAACTATGCCCACCCTCTCTAGAGGCTGGACTCGGAAGGATACATCTCTGAGCACAGGGTCCAAATGGGCTGCGTAGCGAGCCGAGGCTGCCCGGTATTCCACCAGGCCTGATGAAGGCCATTCTTGGCTCGGTACCGTGTTTGATTTGGCCTCTTGTGCCTCTGCACTTTCGTCCATGCAGGCACGAACACGCTGTAGTCTACTAGGTATTAGCGTTTTGAATCCCACTTCGAATTATACACGACTTACGCTGTCATATTCTGGGCAGTCACCATGTAGTATCGGATCAACCACAGCACCTGTTCCGAGAACACAATGGCATACGACATGCTCAACCCAATGGTGCCTGCATTCCCGCTGCTCCTGATCGAAAATGACCCAGCAAACAGAGAAACAAAGGCACTTGTAAGACTGAGCCGCAGGACCAGCCACCTCTCCGTAGCCCCCAAGAAAAATGCAGGCTGGTTCAGCCTGTGAAGCAAAGACAAACTGGTTTCCGAGTACTCCTTTTCGGCGCCGTAGGCACGAATGGTGACGATTCCGGAAAGCGTCTCACCGAGGTGCTGGAGAACGGGAGAGTGGCGGGTTGATTCCAGTGCTTTCAGGTTGCTCGATGAGATGATGTAGACCCTGGCAATGACAAAGTAAACAAAGGAGATGAAGACCGCTGGCAGGAAGAACTGCGGAGTGATGGCTATGATCAGGATCGTGGTGGCTAAGAGCGCCCCCACGAAGTGCAGAGTCGCAATGGCCAGCACGGCGAGGTCCTGATCCACGGTCCTCATATCCCCTGCAAACAAGCTGATTATCTGACCAAACGATTTATCATCGAAAAACTTCAGAGTCGCGCTCAGGACAGACTGGAGAAGAGTGTCGTGAATGCGTACGGAAGCCGTGAGGGAGCCGACAGACAAAATGTACAACCTCATGAAGCCTATGACAAAATAGACGGCAAGAAGAAGGGCATAGACTCCAAAGTACCGTTCCAAGCTCCATGACGACCCATAGCTCGACTCTTCAGCCGTCTCGTCAGTTGACGGCCCTGCAGCTTGTACCGTCGCGTTGGACAACCGTTGGACCCACCAATTCACGGTAATGGACCCGACTTGCTGTGCCACGAAGAAGAAAACCAGCGAGATCCAGTATTGCGGTCCGCCCATGAACGAGAGGTATTTCAAGATGGTCTGTCTTGGATTTGGCCCAGTAGACTCGGCAGCACGGGAGTCGGACTTGTTCCCGTCCGCCTCGTCCTTTACTTCCGTAGGAGTCGACTCCGTCTTACTGTCACCTCCCGCTTTGTGAGCGGTATGATTGCCCAGCCCATCCGCAAGCTCAGGAAGTTGGCCCTGAGCGGTCAAATCCTGTCGGGAACCCTTGGCAATTATGGTGCCATTGCCGAGGCGGACGATGTAGTCGGCGCCGGCAGCTGTAAGTGCCACATTGTGTGTTGCCAGAATGCAGGTCCGTCCCTGCATCATAGGTCCCGTGATGCATTTCTGGAAGATCCACGAGCCGGTGTGAGCGTCGACAGCACTCAGGCAGTCATCCAAAAGCAAGTGGCGTGCATTGGAATAAACGGCGCGAGCCAGGGACACACGTTGCTTCTGTCCCCCCGAAAGAGAGACTCCCCCGTCTCCAACTGAAGTGAGATCGCCCATAGACAGCATTTTCAGGTCTGTTTCAAGCGCGCAAGCGTGAAGGACAGCCTTGTAGCGTTCTTCGTCGAGCGGTTGGCCGAAGAGGATGTTGTCCCGCACCGTGCTGTTTGTTAGCCAAGCCTCCTGGGCGCAGAAGGCTACGCCCTCAACCAAGCCCGTTTTCTCGTCCCTAGGCAGGGCTTCACGAGAAACTGCGGCAGGCATTCTCACAGTCCCGGAAAGAAGCGGCATCTCTCCCAGCAGCGCGTATAGCAGCGAAGACTTACCGCTGCCGGTGGCTCCAATGACGATGTTCAGCTTTCCAACCCTGAACATCAAGTCAAGATTCTTGAGGGTGAAGAATTCAGGGCTTTCCGCAGTCTCGACGCCGGTTGATTTAGAGTTATTTGGCCCGTGCTTCTTTCCTGGCCAGCAAAAGGTTGCGCGCTCAAAGCCGATTTCAACCTGACGGGTAGGAGGTGTTGCGAGAACTTGATACTTGTCCGTTTCTTCTTCAGCAAGGAAGCTCTCCACCCGCCCTAGAGCTACAAGAGAGCCCTGGACGCGCCCGATTATGCTGATCAAGTCGTCGATAGGAGACTTCAAGAGGTTGAAGAGTGACAGAGATGTGAATGTGAGCGAAGGCGTCAACGACTTGCCTTCGATCATTGAAAAGCAAAAAAAAGAAGAAAAGGTAATCAGCAGAGGCAAGCCGTACCAGATGGTCGCAGAAGTCGACCAGAGCATATAGCGGGCGCGAAGCACCTTCAACTCTGCCGCTCGTTTGTCGCCGATCTTTTTCTGAAAAAACGAGTCCCAATCAATGAGTTTGATCACGCGGATGCTGCGAATCATCTCGGTGGCGGTTTGGATCCTGACGTCAGATGCAGCCATGACTTGCATCTGGATAGCGCCCAAACGTTGGGCGATGCGCGAGTTGACTGGCACCATCAGCGCCATCAAGGCAATTCCTGCAAAGGCGCTGAGTCCAAGAGTCCAATAGAGCAGCCCGACCGCCAGAACGATTTGTATGGGGACCGAGGCCCAGACCTGGTGCATGTTCGCCCCCAAATCAGCAAGTTGGCTGATATCGCTGGTGAAGAGGTTCATGATTGTGCCGATGTCGGCCGATGCCCCGGCGGGCTCACCGTTGGAAGACCCGACAGCCACGGGCCGCCTTAACGCTTTCTGATAGACCTCGCCGATCAATATCGTCTTCAGCCGAAGCCCGATCTTCTGGCCAATCCAAATGGTCCGAGCCTCGGCGGCCGATGCCAGAACGCTGGTGACAAATACCAGAATGACATAACCCTGAGCTTTCTGAATAGAGGACTCGGTTGGGCTCTCAACGAACTGGAGAATGGACCTCAGGAGCAAAGTTGGCATGAACGTCAAGGTCGCCCAGGCGACCGCCACGACCCCCTGGACAGCCAATTCCGACCTAAAGTGTCGTAGAAGAGTACGTTGGAGAGATGCGCTGGATTGGGGACAAGAATGTTAGCACTCAGGCCGGACACCTTGTAGCACAGATAAAGAATGTAGGACTCGCCTTTTCCGCTCCGCCCGCAGCACGGTCTTATCGGCATCGTTGAGAAGAGGTGGTACGGGGACATGTTGCGATTGCAGGTCCCCGCTGCGCCAGGCCTTGAAGAGCATGTTATCTAGCCATGCGAAGGCCCAAAGACCAAAAATGCTGGACTGGGATTCCCCGGTCGGGTCTGGTTGCACGCCATCGTCCTTCTGCAACGGCGAACGGGGCGAAATCAAGGCGATGAAAAGCAGAGCCGATGAGACTTTGGTTGCTGTCGAGCTGGCACCTAATGTGGCGATGCTCACGAGCCAGGAAATGGCATAGAAAACAGCCGAGTGATGGCGGGCGGCCCGTCCGACGTGCTCGAGACCGGAAGGGGCCAGCAGGGCCAATATATATAATCCGCCCAGGTACGACCCGAAGAAGGTGCCTGCCCAAGAACTTGCTGGTGCGTTTGGAGCGAGGCCATCCCGGCTAAGCGACAGAGATGTCGCTAGTAGGAGGCCTTCCAGAGCCGTCAAGAAAACCCCATAGACAGATTTACCGCGTGACTGGGCGCTACGTTGCGGGGTCGTGGATGTTCGTAGCTGCCGCGCGAGCAGGAGGCCGGATGCCGAGAGGACGATAAGAGGGATGTGAGATTGAGAATAACTGGGCAGAAAAGCAATATGGTTAGCCGCTGAACCGGTGGGCGGGCGTGGTGGGGGAAGAACCGGGCATGTCTGCGTACGTACCGCTCGATCAGCTCTAGCACAATTGGTGCGGGAGACAAGTCCCATTCCAAAGCCATAGTGGCGACAGCGAGGGCCGACGGTTTCGCCGGCGGTTTCTTCGTCGCTCGTGTTGACTGGAGCTTGATGTCGACTCGCGACTGAGCTTGGCGGGGAATGGATACAGTTGAGGTGGAAACCAGCTAGCTGTAAAGCTGCGGAAAAGTTGTGGGAATAATGATCGGTCGGGTTAGGCAGTATTGGAAATGCCCACCCGGAGCTGTTGGTGAATAAGTCGGCAAATATTCGACCCCACTTTAGGGCTGTTGGCAGGACATTAACCAACTGTCCCTGCTGCTACCCGTGCCAAGTGCCTTGATGACAGTGTCCTAAAATGGGATGGACGCCACCTCTTTGCCTCCCCCTTTGGATTGTGAGCGAAAGTAGATTTCCCGCTTCAGATGATGGGCACGATCCAACGAACACCAAACGGTACGGGCTGTGCGCATTGCTATTCCTGACCTAGGTGAGCGGAGCCTACGGGGTAATTGCGGAAACGCCAAAAGTGGGCACGAGAGGTGGCACGGCTACCGGTTCCTGGGGGGGCTTATTTTTATCCTTTGCGCCAAGAACACCACTTGCAAAAGATGGCAGCTGCGGCAGGATCTACTGTTGGTGAAGCAGCAAATGTTATGTCTATTCAGAGAGCCTCTCCTATACCAAGTAGCGCTTCCATCCGCGCCGCTCCCGTTTCAGATGCTTAGTCTCTGTTTATTTCGCCGTCGCGCTTGTTCCTTGCCACACCGCATGTTGACATCACACTAGGCATTCTATTATCCACCTGGGATCCTTGGCTGGTGCCACTCTCGTCATCCGCCAGCATGTTTAACTCGATAAGTTATGAAGCTGTCCGGATTGCTCTTCAACTCCATCTCTGAAGCGCTCACTCCAAGACATTTTCATGCTTCGTAACAATTCGAGTTCCTCGGCAACCGTCAAACACCGAGAGAAACTGGGCCGTACTGGTCGTCTCATTGAACGGATTTTCTCCTCCCCGACCCCACCATGATTCGCAATGACACTCTACTACCGGAAATGGCAATTGGCCTTGCCATCATTGGCCTCAGCTCAGCTCCAGCAGCGTCCGCGCTCGTAACACGCCTTTTTGGAAAACGGCAGCCAAATAAGCAAACCGTCTACGAAGACGCGGACGGCAAGGCAACACCAAAGTCGGCCAAAAGTTTCTCGACGGCACTGCCAAAGCTCATCATCTTCTTCTCGGCAGCCGCTGGCCTCCTCTTTTCCATCCTTCTTACCGTAATATTATGGCACGCGCCGGCGATTACTTCTGACATCTTGCTGTTGATTGCAGGAGCATGGGTAAGCCGCAACTTAGCTCCCCGTCTCGTCTCGTCCTAAATCGCTAACCTTTCTGCTGCAGGGTGCATTGCTGTTCCAGGCTGTGGCCATAGCTGCGAGCAGAAGTTCAGCAACAGCCTACCGTCTTGGCATATATGCGTCCTTGTCGTCTGGTGCTCTCGCTGGCCTGCTCCTCGCCCAAGCGACCAGAATTGCAGATGATCTCTATGACCATCCCGACTGGCTTTCGTTTTGGATAGCAGAGTTTGCCTCTGCTTTGTGTCTCGCCTTTGGCAGCTTGTCTATTCCTAGACGACCGGATGTATTCCACGATGGAGAGCTGGTGGACCGTCTGCACACCGTGTCGGCCTTCAGCCGCTTCAATTTCAGCTGGCCTTCCGACCTTCTTTCGCTGGCTTCGAAGAAGAAAAGCCTGGACTTGGCCGACCTGCCCCGACCCGACCATCACACTCGGTCCTCCACGGTATCTGCCGATTGGAAGCGCCACAACTACCCGCACCGCCTCTGGGTATCTTTACTCTTGGCCCACAAAAAGGCATTTGCATTACAATGGGTCTTGACGTTCTGCACAGCCATTCTGAGCTTCACTCCGCAATGGGTCATTCTGCAGCTGTTGACGATCCTCGAGAATCACCCGACGGGCGCTGCCTTTGGTTTCGACGTTTGGATCTGGGTCGTATGGCTTAGCTTAGCCATCACTGCCGATTCGTGGGTTGAGTCGTACCTCCTCTGGTTATCGTCAGCCGAGCTTGCTATCCCAGTGCGAGCTCAGTTATCCTCTCTTATATTTGAGAAGGCTATGCGCCGAAAGGATCTCAGAGGCGCTGAGAAAATGAAAAAGGAAAGCGAAAACGACGCACCTACCTCGGCAACAATTCCGGATGGGCCCGACACAACCACCCAAGAAGACAATGATTCAGATGACCTTAACAAGGGTAAACAGAGCACCGTGAACTTGATCGGTGTGGATGGACAGAGAGTCTCGGACTTCTGCGGCTACCAAAATATATTTCCTGGAAGTCTTTTCAAGCTCATTATATCTTTAGCATTTCTGGTTAGCCTCCTAGGTTGGAAATCTCTTTTATCCGGCTTCTCGGCCATGGCAGCCATCACACCTATCAACATCTACTTCTCCAAGAAATACGCCGCAGCACAGGGCCGACTCATGAAAGTTCGGGACGAGAAGATGGAGGTTATTACGGAAGCCATGCAGGGCATGCGGCAGATCAAGTTCTCAGCCCTAGAGCTTGAGTGGGAGAAGAAGATTGGGGGCGTTCGAAACCGAGAGCTGACCGCGGTTTGGGATGTGTTTATGGGCAACGCAGCACTGCTGGCATGTTGGGTTACGAGCCCAATTCTGCTCTCGGCCATTTCCTTGGCCGTATACGCGACTTTATCCGGGTCGCTAACGCCCTCGGTGGCCTTTGTCAGTCTCGGCGTCTTTAAGGGTCTCGAAGCTACCCTGTCCGTCGTTCCCGAACTCACTACCCAGTTGTTAGACGCCTGGGTTTCGATAACACGTATCGACGATTATCTCAACTCACCAGAACTACTACCAGTCTCGAAGGACTCGGACGAAATCGCCTTCGATAATGTCTCTGTTGCCTGGCCATCCGACATCAACAGCGCCGATAGATTTATTCTCCGCAACATTAGCATCGCCTTTCCTCGGGGAGAGCTATCGGTAGTGTCTGGCAGGACGGGAACTGGCAAGAGCCTTATCCTAGCCGCGATTTTAGGGGAAGCGGATGTGCTTGGAGGGGACTTATACATACCCCGGGCCCCTTCACTGTCCGACCGCTATGATGGTAAAGCACACAAGGGCAACTGGATTATCCCAAAGGCAATTGCGTATGTGGCCCAGATTCCTTGGATCGAGAATGGCAGCATCAAGGATAATATTATCTTTGGGCTTCCATACGATCGAGATCGGTACCGCAAGACTATTGAGGCCTGTGCCCTGAAAAAAGACATAGATATGCTCACCGATGGTGAGAATACCGAGATTGGAGCAAATGGGGTTAATTTGAGTGGTGGACAAAAATGGAGAGTGACGCTTGCTAGGGCTATTTACTCTCGGGCCGGGATCCTTGTGTTGGACGATATCTTTAGTGCGGTGGATGCGCATGTGGGACGCCACATATTCGAAAAATGCTTGACTGGCGACTCGGAGTTGACTGCGGGCAGGACGAGAATCCTGGTCACCCACCACGTTTCGCTTTGCAGGCCCAAAACCAAATACCTCGTGGAGTTGGGTGAAGGCGGTGTCCTGCACCACGGCCTTCTCACAGACTTGGCCGAAAATACTCTTCAACAGATGACGAGTTGCGACCAGGAAGGAGATGACATTGAGATAGGCGAGCCGCTTACGGCTGTGAACTCTCACATCTCTGCTGGTGAGAGTGAGATCGACAATCCACTCACGGCTGTGAATTCTAACATGTCTGCTGTTGGAGAAGGCGATCAACTGGACCCGGACGACAACTTGAAGAAGGCAAAAGCCAAGACCGCAGCCCGGAAGTTCGTCGAGGAAGAATCTCGCGAGCAGGGAGCTGTCCGGCGGGATATCTACCTTTGCTACCTGCGGGATAGTGGCGGGTGGCTCTATTGGGCTTTTGCTCTTTTGCTCTTCACGATTGTGCAGGGCTTCTCCCAGGGGCGGTCGTGGTGGGTCAAGATTTGGACCAGCAACGGCCTGGAAGAGCCCTTTCAGCTGCGGGATACCTTCAATGTATCTCGGGATTTCGACTATTCATACTCGGCAGCCGTCCACCAAACCTCGATCCACGGCGTGTCGGCCGCGCCAACTCGGAACGACCTCGGGTTTTACCTCTCAGTCTATGTCGCCCTAGCCATCGTGTCAGCCATTCTTGGTACACTAAAATACCTATTCGTCTATGTCGGTTCGATCCGTGCAAGCCGCACCCTCTTTGCCAGGTTAAACTTTGTTGTCATGCGGGCGCCCATTCGATGGCTCGACACTGTGCCCGTTGGTCGCATTTTGAATCGATTTACAGCGGACTTCAACGTTATTGACTCTCAGCTGGCAAACTCGCTAAGCTTTGGAGCAGAAACCTTCCTCAGCCTATTCAGTATAATTGTTGCTGGCCTATTCATCTCTCGCTACGTCCTTCTCCTCGCCGCCGTCCTCTTCCTCGTCTGCATCTATTACACCGTCTGTTATTTGGCCCCGGCCCGGCCCGTGAAGCGATTGGAAAGCACAGCAAAATCGCCCGTCTTTGAGCAGTTTGGCTCTGCCTTGACGGGTGTGTCCACAATCCGTGGCTTTGGTAAGACACAGGCCTATGTCGAGCGCATGTACCGAAAGATTGATGATTACTCGACCGCGACTTGGCACTTGTTACTTTTCAACCGCTGGATGAGCTGGAGAATGGCTCTTATAGGCTCATTCTTCTCTACATTCATCACGATTCTTATACTCCTCACGCCTGGTATTGATTCCGCGTTGGCTGGCTTCGCGCTAGCTTTTGCCATACAGTTCTCCAACTCTGTGATCTGGACTATTCGCTTCTACATCAATGTAGAGCTGGACATGAACGCCGCCGAGCGCATAATCGAGGTACGCATTTTCAATTCTTTTGGTCGGAAGACCACCGTTTTATTACAACTTCATCTGCATAGCGCTGACTTTGAATACTGTTTTAGTACACTGAACTACCCACAGAGTCGCTTGACGGCAACAGTCCTCCAGCCGCCTGGCCCACCCAGGGCCGGATCGAAGTCGAGAATCTCACAGTCGCGTACGCTCCTGACCTTCCTCCCGTCTTGAAAAACATCACCTTCAGCGTTGAGCGCAACGAAAGGGTAGGGGTTATTGGTCGCACCGGCGCCGGAAAGTCATCCTTGACTCTTGCTTTGTTCCGATTCTTAGAGGCCAGGTCCGGGGCCATTCATATCGATGGCTTGGACATCTCCAAAATCAAGCTGCATGATCTCCGATCTCGCTTAGCCATTATTCCACAAGTAAGTAAAACTCGGTGTCTCCATATCCGCCAACGACGGATGGACTGACTTCCATGTTAGGACCCCGCCCTCTTCTCCGGTACCATTCGCAGCAATCTCGACCCGTTTGGCCACCACACTGATGCAGCGCTTCTCGACTGCCTGGAACGGGTGCACCTCACCAACTCGCCCGAGGTGTCGGGCACCGAAGCCCCAACAGCTTCCAACCCTCAAAACTCCAATATATTTAACCAACTTGACTCCCCTCTCTCCGAGGGAGGTCTAAATTTATCACAGGGCCAGCGGCAACTGCTCTGCCTGGCCCGCGCCATCGTGAACCGGCCTCGTGTAATGGTTCTCGATGAAGCCACCTCAGCCGTGGACATGCACACTGACCACCTTATCCAACGAAGTATCCGAGAGGAGTTTACCGGCTCGACTCTTGTAGTTATTGCTCACAGACTGAGCACAATTGCCGATTTTGACCGCATCTTGGTCCTGAGTGATGGAGAAGTGGCCGAGTTCGGGTCTCCCAGGGAATTGTGGGAGAAGAACGAAGGGACCGAAAGGGGAAAAAGTATCTTCAGAGACATGTGTGAAGAAAGTGGAGAGAGAGACAAACTGGAGGCAATTATATATCGGCGACAGGTCGAGTGAAGTGGCACCTTCCCGGACATGGCGCCCTGACGCGCCAGTGAGGAACAAGTTTCCTCCTGATTAGAACTTTAGACATGTATTTCTAGATGGTTTTAATGCGTCGTGTAAGATACGTAGACGGGGGAATTAGCAACCGGCGTCTCCGAGAGCGAGACAAAAGTCTCAACGAGGCCAGGGTGGGATGGGAACAAAGGGCACAGGGAGGGACATTTCCCGCGCGATTAGCTCTAAGCATCAGCATTATATTATAAGCGACAATAAATTATACATACCTAAGTCGAGAAGAAACTCACGGTGATATATAGCAGCCCCATGCCCCTTGGGTTTGTGAGCGTACCGTGCCTGTGACAGTCATACGACTCGGGAATAAAAGGTTGAAACCAACTACACGGTTTACTCTGACAATGGGCACTCTCCTTTAGCTTGTCATTTTTCCCTTGGAGACGTCGCCCACTTTGCTCAGTGGATGGTGATATGCGCGGGGGGAGTTTAAGACAAGAAGCAGGAGGGGCAACAGGATCTCGGCAGATCACTACCTACATCGAATATCGCGACAGGTAAACATTGACGAGTGGAATTCCCAAGTGCCCCAAAAGTTGCAAATGCTCCTGGCGGCGCAAGTTAATTGAGGGCAAAGGACTGACTGAGACGGTGACGTGATGTTGATATTGACCGAATAGGAAGTGATCAGTTTCCTTCGTCTCTGCAAAGTCAAAGAGGCTCTCCCACATTCCCAACATCAAAGCTGGCAAGAATCTTTCTGTCCCTAGCGGCGTGTTCCGCGTCGATGAGGCCGTTCAAGAACCAGCCTCCAGATTATTTTACAGTCACACAATCCTTTTCATGCACGTGCCCGGATAATTATTGCTCCCCGTGATTCTGTTGTTGATTGTTTTGTGACCCACAGAGCCCGCTTCAGCCAGCCATTGTGCGAGTGATCCGAATTATTGACCCCATCAACAGCAAGCCCTCATTCTAGACCTTTCTCCCCACGCCAACAAAATTTTACCCACTCAGCTCCGACTCCAGCCAGCCAAACAAGTCATGGGGAATATTTCAAGCGGTAGACGCGGCTCGTCCCATCTTCCGAACCTCCCTGTGCTGTGGCCCTGTCAACATTGTGATGACCTGCATTAGCCTCCCCCTTGTCCACAATAATTATCCAATAAACAATCTCCAATTGCCGTCTTCAGCTCTTCACTTTCGCTGAAGCGTTAACTCCTCCTAGACAGCCCGCAGACAACCATCGTTCCCCGGCTCCGACCTGCAGGGTATTCTGAAGCAAAACAAGCTCAAAACAATGGAATGACACCATTGAGCCACCGAGTTGAAACCCGGTTCTTGACGCGGTGGAGGGGATTTGGGCTCCAACACTTTCCGCTGGCCACCTTCTCGGGTGGCGTCCTTGGCATGGTTGGCCAGAACGTCCGACAACGGTCTAGATGCACGGATCTGTGCGTGGGCTGAATATTGGCTGCTTGAAAAGTCTGCTTCAAGATATTCGGGCAGAGCTGAATTGTTTTGACCTGAGAGAGATCTCACATCTAACCGTTGCCGCTTTTGTTCTCATTGGCCATCTCGTGACTGTCGTCCACCAAGAGCCGTTAGCTTGACTTTGATCAGGCTTCCAGAACATGCTGTCTGGGAAATCATGTATGAGAAGGCGTTGTCGCGGGAAATGTGCTCGCAGCGGGGATTGACCCACCAAACTCCACCGGACTGTTTTCCGACTGAATGTGATGAGCACCAGCATTCAGCTCGCTGCTAGAGCATGAGGCGCTCGACTAAGGTCTCTATCAGGTAACATAATTCTGCGTACTGTGTAGACACTAAACAAGACTAAGCCATCATCTCGATCTTCTCTCAGCCCGCTCCTCAGTCTTGAGAGACCGCTCGGCTTCATGCCCATCCCTCAGCTGTCTGTTTGAAAGTTGAGGCGTCAAGACTAAGCTTTCCGAGGCTTCTTGCCACACGAATTTCCTCCCTGGGAGAACAATAGTGCGGCTAGTATCTGCAGAATACAGTCTTGTCACAGCCAAAATATTTTCCAATGTCGTTTGTCTAGAGACAAAGAAAGGGTTCGAATTTGCCGGAAGAATTCTGAGCAAGTATCTCGACGCAGCCGCCTGCGAGTGTTGAGCACTGGACATCGCGCTGATCGGAGTTTAGATGACCAAATCAAGTAGGTAACCAGCCGTATTCAGGTCGGTTCCTGACTTCCCATCACTTGAAACATGACCAGTTTGGGAAATGATCCAAAGCCTCTGCCAGCCCGTCGCTCACGGGCAATGACATGAAGAATGACGCTAGGGCTTGTGATATTGACAATCCCACTTGACGGCCCGGGAACTAGTTCCTTTTGTGGGATACCCTGAATCCGATTCCGGGCGCGTCCAAATGCTGTCATTGATCAGACTCGGAATATCGTGAGGTCGGCTGAAAACTGGGAAGGCCGGGGTTGATGATCGATACTGCTGCTTTGGGAATCACCTCCGAAGAAGGTTGAGCTGAAGATGAAGAAAAATTTGCAAACTGAAATCATCAGCTTTCCTTCCAGAGACCCAAGAGGGTGGTCAAGCCGAGTATAAGAAACCCGATTTCCTCCCCTCAGACTGACATTCTTCTCACTAACACCGCATCCTACCCACCCGCCTCAAGCATCACCCAAAGTGCTGTCTGCCCTTTCACAACTCTTCTTTGTCTCTATCCTTGAAACCTGAAAACATGTCTCTCTCAACCACCTCTTACGTTGGAGTCGCCGGCACCTGGACCATCAACACCTCCAAGGCTGCTCCCCCCGCGGAGCGATCCTTCGCCACGGACGGGACTCCCGAGTCCGTCTTCGACCCCGACCACCGCTCCCTGGTCGACGACAACGACATCAAGGATGGCGGCAAGTACCGCTCCATCGTCAAGCTCCAGATGCGGTACGAGGGTCAGGCCGAGGACGACACTGCCTACTCGATGGGGACCGGGTGGCTAATTTCGCCCGACACTCTCGTGACCGCCGGCCACAACGTCTTTGACTGGTCCGGCTACGGAACTGGTCTCGGCCGCGCCGTCCACATCAAGGCTTACATCGGCTACCACGGTCGTGAGAACGTCAACTCGCCCATTGTTCAGTCTCGCGTGGCCAAGGACATCGTCACCACTGCCGAGTGGGTCATGAGCCGCGAGAACCGCCACCGCGATGTTGCCATCATCCGCCTGGACCGTCCCTTTGAGGGCAACCTCCGCTGCTTCACCTACAAGGGTACTCCCAAGCAGGCTGAGGAGATGATTGGTGTGGTCGGCTACCCGGCGGACAAGGTCCTCGCCTACGAGGACGGCCGTGAGGAGAAGGGCGCTCTCATGTACGAGCAGTTCAACGACATCGCCTACAACCTTGAGCCCAACAAGCAGAACGCTCTCGGCATGATCAAGTACCGCATCTCAACCTTTGGCGGCCAGTCTGGTGCTCCCATCATCCGCAAGAGCGCCAAGCAGACCGTCATCGGCACCCACGTGTACGGCGGCGGTGACAAGAACCAGGGCAACGCCATCGGCCCGCTCGGTAACGATCTCGACGGCCTTCTCAAGGTCTTCTCCGGCACCCTTCCAGTCGTTGGCGACTACCAGGGCATCAAGCTGGTAAGCTACGCTGGCGCGGCCGCCAAGGGTGTTCCCGCCGGTGCCTCTGCTTCCCAGACCCCAGTCCCCAAGCCCGCCGCCACCTACAACTACAATGGCTTCACTCCCATCGCCCAAACCGGCTTCCAACCCACCAACGGCTCCCACGCCAGCAACGAGACCCAGACCCCCGAAAGCTTCTTCAACGACCTCGCCAAAGTAGGCAAATTCGTCGCCGGCACCTTCGGCAAAGGTCTCCTCCAGCAGCCCATCCTCAAGAACCCCAAACTCGGCGGTCCCCTGGCCGTGGCAGCCAGCGCGGCCCTCAACGCCCTCGTCAACACCGCCGAGTCCAGTTCCTCTGCCGACCCCGCCGTCGCGGTCCGCGGCGTCACCGAACGCGCCACCCTCGCCGAAGCAGCCCTCCAAACGGTCCTCAAGCTCGAAGACGGCCCCGTAACCCACAAAATCATCAGCGAGATGCAAAAGACCTACATCCGCCACGCCCCCAGCCCGGAGAGCTACAAGCCCTACGCCCTCCAGCTCGCGCCCGTGATCCTCAAGTCCGCCAACACCATCCTCACCACGACCAACTACACCGCCAACAAGACCGTCATCCGCCGCCCCGTCCCCTTACCCGGCCTCCACGCCGAATCCGGGTCCGAAAACAGCACAAACGACTTCCTGAACCATCTCTTGACAGCTCCAACCCCCGTGGTGGAAGGAGAAGTCCAACCGGAGGGATTCGGCTTCAACTTTGGCGCCCTGGGCGGGATTCTCACAAAGGGATTCAACCTCGCCAAGCCCCTTCTCCGCGATGCAGCCATCTCCGGGGGAAAGAAACTCCTCGACATCGGAGTGGGCTACATCTCTGGTAAAGCCGAGTCAGCCAACGATGGCGCCGCGCCCTCCGAAGCAGATATCGAAGCCGCTGAGGTTCTGCTCAAGCGCGCCGTGCTGGGCGAGGCGGCCTTGCAGGCGGTTAGCAAGCTTAGCAAGCGCGAGCTGCAGAGCGTGAACCTCATTCCCGGGGAGGTTAACGGCCAGGGCCGCGGTGGTGAAGACGTGCAGGCCGAGTCGTGGATTTCTGACATTGGCGGGTTTTTCAAGGGTGCGGTCCAAAAGATTGCTCCGATCGCTTTGAAGATCGCTCCGGTGGTTGTTGGGGCCGTTTGTCCCCCCGCTGGTGTTGCGCTTGGGGTGGCGACGCAGGTTGGTCGCGCGGCTGGGGTTTTGCCCGAGTCTGCTAATGGCTCGTTGGCCGTCCCCGGCGGAGGAAGAGGATTGCAGAAGAAGAGGAGCGTGAATGATTTGCTCAGCGAGGGACTTTTGCAGGTGAGTTTTGATCGAGACCCCCCCGAGTGATGCGGCCCCCAAGCCTGAGCCTGAACTTGCTTGTCCTTCTCTTCAGGAACCGGAACCCAGGTCTGAACCCGTGCGTGTGCCCACTGCCGCTGAGATCAAAGACGCGGAGCGGCAGGCCCTGGCGGGCACTCTGCCCCGTCTTGAGTATTTGCGGCTGCGCATGCTGGTTGATGGGCCGGATTCGAACGAGGATAAGCTTGTTTTTGTGAGGGATGAGGATGAGTGGTAGTTGCCTATCAACTGTTGACTGACTTTTGGTTTGTGTTTGGACGTGGACAGACTCGTATTACCGCTTGAGAGAAGATTTGGGGGCTGGTGATGGACGCCAGCGGTTGATGGTTTCGAGGGTCTTCTTTTTTGGTTTTTGATATTAGGGATGTGGATTTGGGGAGGGAAATGGGGGTTTTAAAACGGATCCGGCCAATCGACCTCTGGTTGGATCTTTCCCATCTTCTCGTTTCTTTTGTTTTCCTTTTTTCTTCTTGCTATTTGCTGCGTCTTCTTCTGAGAGAAAAGTTTCGCTTCTTTCCTCCATTTGAGGCCCTCTTTTGTAATACCCTGAGATTCTTGTTACTAGTAGTTTCTAGTTAGTTCTGCTTTCTCAGCCAAACCATGATTTCTCGCGCAACGTTTCCTCATCTATGGTTCGAATATCAAGTTGTTTGTTGAATTTCTTCTACCTGAAGCTGAATATTGGAAACCCAGAAGGGTAGTAATGTCAAGGACCATCATCTGCACGGACATAACCTGGGCTAAATAGAAGCCTTAGTCTCACCTGTGCCGAACGGCCGTCAATATTCAACTCACACTCAGTTGGTTGAAAGGGCTCCAGATCCTTCATGTCCATGCCTGCTTCGCCAATAAGAAACCCAGCACCTTCAAACACTTGAACTCTGAAATCGTCAGATATTCGAGACAAAGTGGTCAACTGAAAGACCTGGTTCCATTCAGGATTCATCCCCCGTTCACCTGTTGTGCGGAAGATCTGCTTGCCGTTGAGTTCGAACTTGGCGTAAGAGACTGCTTTCGCCGAAGCTGTTTCCCCGGTTGGAATACCGGCTGCTGACAGAACATCCACCCGAACGGTGCCTGTATTTGTGACACACTCTCTTGGCCCAAGTTGCAACCGTACGGGGAGGTAGAATGTCGATATTGTGACCCGACTAAAATTTCCTTTCATTACTGTCTGGTCTGCCACCTTCTTCATTGGAATCCTTGTGGGTTTATTCTGAGTCGGTCTCATCAGTTCCATGATCAGCCTCAGGAAAGGTCGTTTTACTAACCAGAGTACTGCTCAAGAGCTCTAGCGTTTCCATTTTGGCGCTCGCAACCAAAAAGCCCGGTCCCTGGTGAATCTGAAAGGTCACGAATGAAAAGTCTAACTCCCGGATGAAGACTAGCCCGATCTTTTTATAATCCCCTTCGTCGGCTTGCAAGGAGCATTTGTAAAATGGATAGGGTACGTCGTCAATGAAAATGTAGAGGCTCAAAGGTTTATGCATCTTCCGGGGATTCCAATACAATGACTCAAGACTGAGCGTAAACATCAAGAGGCCTGAGTCCAACCCATTTTTGTGCATCTTATCAAGGCTGAGCCTGGTCGTTTGAGACTCGATTTTATCATCCGTGTTTGAAGAAGTCAGCATTCTGTGATCCGATGGAGTAATGATGGCGTCAATCCGTGGAAAGAATGCAACTTCATACTTCAGGATACCATTTGGCTTACCGAAGAGCCGAAGACCCTCACTCCGTAGCTGTTTCAGATCATGGGCCTGATATTCACCTGTGTGAGGATCTCTCTTGATGAAAGCGGAAGTGTCGATCTCTATCATTCCTAGTTCACGCTCTCCACCCAGCGTTCTGGCATCCATGACCTGGAGATATACGATTCCGGTCTCGCGCATGCAGGGAACGTATATCACCGCATCGTACTGTGGATTTCGGTTACCCTGGCATACGGATGTCCGGACTTTAGTCAAATCGTAGGCCGTGATGCAGATGTAAGTGTTAGGCTTCCTATTGATGAGCCCGCCGCTTTGTAGACCTTGAGCAGCCTTGATGTGAAACCTCCAGACTCCTATCGGAACTCCTTGGCCAGCCAAGTCTGCTTGGACATCAAACTCAAGTTGGGAGAGGGTCATCTCGTTCTTGACGTTCAATATGGTTGGAGTCATAGTTTCCGGTGGTCCTGGCGATGTGTCTCTGGCTCCCGGCGCTGAGTGGGCAGCAATGCCAACATTCATGGCCAGTTGAGAATCAAAATCAGTACTCGGCGAAACTGGATGGCCCCCCGGGGATGTTGACAGATACGGCGGTTCTGAAACAACCCCCATTTCCGTGAGGTTAGAATCAGAGCTAGTATCGATGGTTTGAGTGTCTGCCGGGGTGGGCGATGGTGCCGCAGGCGGCTTGCCTTTACTCTCTTGGTTCTTTCTCAGGAGGGACCTGAAGGCAGCCCTGTAGGCGTGGGAATCGAGAGTCAAATCGTCAAAGTCGAACATGGTATCCATGCCTGTCGTCTCTGATGCAACAGTTCCCTGCAGCATTGATAATTGCTCATCTGTAAGATCGACATATGAAGAGGCATCGTCTCGAGCGCGTCTGAGGACCTTTCGGTTACCATCTTTGGAAATCAATCGTTGCTGTTCAACAACTGATGTCCTATAGCGACGTCAGTTTAAACCTAATTCTATCAAGAAAGAAATCTTACATCTGTATTGCTTGAAGCAACAAGGTCAATGCCTGAACCTGATAGCCAAGTCCTCGCTCATTCTTCGCAACTTCATCCTCGTTCCAAAGATGCCGAATCTTTCCGCTGGCCGGCATCAGGCCAGCTGAATATTTGATGCGACCCAGGTGCTTCTCAATTGCCGAGACAACAACGACGCAGTCGTCAAGTGCCTGGTCAATTGTTGTTCGCAACTGGTCATTAGAATGGAGGGCTGCCGGACCAGTGTCGATCCACCGTTGTAGAACCTGAACACTGGTTTGGATCGTTGAAATACGCGCTAAAATATGACTAACGTCCGTTTCGACCTCGGCATATTTCGATTTCAAGTCATGAAGACCCTTGAGCGTCTTAGCTGTAGTAGCAAGAAGAGAGAAGCAGCTGGCAACAAGGCCGGTGATGGAAGCGGGATCCATAATAGTCGTTACCCAGGGTATTGCTTAGTTGATTCAAGCAGGTTGAAGTTGGATCAGGTGCGGGGAAATGCCGCGCCGAGGAGCCTGACGATTTGTGGCTGACATTGGCAAAAATTGGTGTGTGCTCGAAATCCACGTGACGATGATGGAACAACGCCAATGAGGTTTGGGCCTTTTTAGTCCCCCGATCAAGCTTGGTATATATTGTGTATGTGGAATCGCGGATCCTAGCTATCGTTGACGGCGTAGGCTCAACTAGTTCATAAAACTTGAAACTCATTCAGTTGGCTTCACAGCACACAACCAACCCAAGGTATTCAGATCGGCACCGCCATTTGAGGAGATCTGCACTTGTCTGACGGCATGTTGCGAAGCTTAGGATATCCCGACTACTCGTTCTGAAGGCTCCGACTGGTTCGAGGATCTGAGTACTGAGTACGTAGTATCGAATTGAGGACCAAGGAATGAGGTGGGTGAACTGTTTGTCTCACTGATCCCAACCCGCCCCGGCAAATCAGCAAACCCCCCCGCCGGGATTTCGATGCAACCGTGAGGCGCAACACACCCATGCAATCATACACGAAGGTGTGATAACGAATCCTGGTTGTCAATAATCCCAACGAGAAAGGGTGTTGAAAGCTACGCCGTGCAGGCGGTGAAACATTGACCTCTCATCGGTGATCGTTTAAGGCCCTGGTCCTCTTGGTTGCATGAGAAAACCCCGGTTTTTGCGGGCCGCAAGCACAGTTTTCTGCAAGTCAGAAATTTTGTTGGCTTGTGCTTCCCAATCCGTGACCAACTAGCGTCACTTTCCAAACCAAGCAGCAAGGGGTACGGATCAAATATCAGGCGTGGCGGATAGACCCGGGAAGCCGCATCGACCACGAGCTTAAAAGCAACCACGTACCGGAAATTTTCTGGCAACCAAAGTCCTTCCAAGCCTTCAGAATTCTCAGACCGATCAGTCAACATGGCAAAAAGCAAACAACACTCCAGGAGCACCATCTCCACCCACGCCAACGCAGTCTATGCAGAATGGGCCGCCTTGCAACGTCGCCTATCCTCAAAGTCGGCGGCGGTCTCGATCAATGGCAGTGATCTCTCCATCTCCGACGTGGTTGCGGTCTCTTTGTGAGTGCCACAAAGCCAATTGTGTCCGCCGTGTCACCCCAGGCCGCTAACCGTCTGCAAGCCACGACGCCACGGCAACCTTATCACAGGATCCAGAATGCATTCGACAAGTCGACGAGAGTGTTGCTTTTCTCGCGAGAGAGCTTGAGTCCGGCAATGTCATCTACGGTGTCAATACAGGGTTCGGTGGGAGCGCCGATACGCGTACTCAGCAATTCGAGCGGTTGCAGAGCGCTGCAATTCAGCATCTCAATGTTGGAATCTTGACCCAAGCCGACAAGTCAGACTCCAGTTCGGCTGATCAGCAGAAGAACGAACTGCTTCGAGGCCATGCCCTCCCAAATCCCATTGTCAAGGCAGCAATGCTGATCCGGTGCAACTCCCTCATGCGTGGTCACTCCGGAGTGCGGATCAGCGTCATTGACTCGGTGATGAAGCTCTTGTCCAAGGGTATGGCGCCCGTGGTTCCACTCCGAGGCAGCATCTCAGCATCGGGAGACCTCTCGACGCTCTCGTATATCGCCGGAGCGGTCGAAGGGAACCCAGACATCTTCGTCAGAGCCAACGTGAATGGCGAGCGCAAGATCATCCCCGCAAACGAAGGCCTAAAACTCGCCAACATCGAGCCTGTCCGTCTCCAAGCCAAGGAGGGCCTCGGAATCACAAACGGAACCGCCCCAAGCTGCGCAGCAGCATCCATCGTTCTCCACCAAGCGAACCAACTGGCCCTTCTTGTCCAACTCCTAACAGCAATGGGCACTGAAGCCCTAGACGGGACAGCGCACAACTACCATCCCTTCATCTCCGCCATCCGCCCTCACCAAGGCCAAGCCGAAGCAGCATCTAACATCCTCGCCTTCCTGTCTGGATCCAAAATCTCCCCCAACGACGAATCAAGCAACACCCGAATCGGCCTCGCCCAAGACCGCTACGCCCTCCGGACAGCCCCGCAATGGATCGGTCCGCAGCTAGAGGACCTCCAACTAGCCACCCGCCAGGTATCCACAGAGCTTAATTCCACGACCGACAATCCCTTGATTGACGCAGTCAACGGACACATCCACCATGGAGGCAACTTCCAGGCTATGGTTCTTACTTCGGCCATGGAGAAGACCATGACTGCTTTGCAGAACCTGGGCCGTATTATCTTTGCGCAAAGCTCCGAGATTATCAACAATATGACCAACAAGGGTCTTCCGCCAAATCTGAGTGTGGATGATCCAAGCCAGTCATTTACTTGTAAAGGGTTCGACGTCAACATGGCTGCGTACGCTGCAGAGCTTGCGTATCTCGCCCATCCGGTCAGCACGCATGTCCAGGTTGCAGAGATGACAAATCAGTCGATCAATTCGATGGCGCTCGTTTCGGCTCGGTATGCGCTCGAGGCGGTCGAGGTGTTGAGTTTGATGGCTGCAACTTACATCTACGTGCTCTGCCAGGCGTTGGACTTGAGGTGTATGCAGATCGAGTTTCGGCAACGGTTTGCGGAGAAGTTGGAGAAAGTCGTTGCGGAGTGGTACACTTCGGTCGGTGGAGATGTCGGGGTGTCACAGAGCGCGCTCGAGCTGTCGCACAAAATGGGGGGTCCATTGCTGCAAAAGTGGGATCAGCTTTCCCACCTGGATTTGGATGATCGATGCGCGGCGACGGTCAAGGAGACGCTCGGAGAAATGTTGGAGAATATTGGCTTTGATGGGTTGACGTTGAGGGATACCCGGCAGTATCAAGATCTGGTTGTTGCTGCGCTGAATGAGGTGTACAGTGATGTAAGGGCCGAGTTCATTCGCAGCCAGAAGACGCCCGAGTATATCAGTCCGGCGTCGCGGGTTGTGTACGGCTTTGTTCGGGACGAGCTGCGGGTTCCTCTCAATCGGGGCGTCGAGGATCATCCGCCGTTGCTGCAGAGAAATGCAGCTTCAATGCAGAATGGGGCGAGTAAGCCGAATGGGACGAACGGAGCGAACGGTGTCAATGGACATCATGTCAAAGATGAGAACTTGGCAGCTCGGAGTCGGATTCTCGGGACAATGGCGGGGGAGATTTACGAGGCAGTGCGTGGGGGTGTGCTGCACGACCGCATCATGAAGTTTGGGCAGGTGTCAGGACTCTGGGATTAATTGCGCCCTGCATAGAGAGATTATATTGCCAATGAACGGTCTTAGCGTCGATAGAATCAAGTTCCCTATTATTTGCAATTTGTCCGGCAGGGTGCTTGCTCCTTCCTTCTCACGAATTCCATCTATCATATGGGCCGGCTCCGATCAGGGCCGGGGAAATGTCCCTCCTTCCAACGAACAAGAAAAATGCAATTTGCAAAAAGGCTAAAACGCTTTGCGGTCCTTTCTCCATGCGACAATACTTTGCAGCAAAACTTGCGACCCCAAGACATTTTCGATCAGCCGCCAGTGGTATAGGTCTTGAACGTGATATCTAAAACCATCACGTGAGGCCCAAATGAAGGAACTGGGACAGACTATAGCGAGTTAATCGGTGGCTGATGATGGATGATTACTGGAGCAGACTCCTCTGGAAATGATCACCGTTATTCTCTTTTTAGTGTGGTGTGATAATTCGTAAGTAAAGCCGAATTTAAATTCCAACCATGGCACTGACAACATTTCCAGCTGTCATTTCTCTCCCAGAGGTCATTAGCGCCTTCTTGCAACAACAACCGGGAGAAGTGCGTCAAGCCTTGGAGCTACGGGGACGCGCTTCATCAGATGTCGAGTCTCAACCTCTTGTTTCTTAGCCTTGGAGAAGCTCCTGGCTCGGTTTCTTAGAGCTGATTGAGCCCGTGATGTCTGACATTCAAACAAGGGTAATGCCCCGCACAATGCCGAGTCAAGCCTTGCCTAGTGGCCGTTTTGTCTTTCTTCGGCCTGTCATCCTCGAACACTAGTTTGGCATTAACACCATATTTGAGTGTAGCTGCTGAGGTCTCTTGGGTAGCTAAACAAATTAGTAGAGCGATGCCAGAGAAACTTCAGCGCCAACACCTGGATTTGGCCAACGTTTTGGCCTGTGGCTTGCAGACAGATTGGCGGTTTTATAGTGGGGTGGACCCACACGTCTGCGGCACAAAGCGACCTTTCACTCTCGCTGACCGTTGCTACTTCATCCATCCCAACATCATCCTACTGCGCCTCATGCTTTGCCATGGCATTTCCCCGAGCAGTACACTCTGCCCGTCTGCTGCGCTCATATCCTCCCTTGTTTTATCAGCTCCCCGCTCTTTCCCTTTCTTTCACCAACCCTCTTTCTCAGTTGCGTTGTTTTCCTCGCACTCCAAGACAACGCCGAGTCCCATCCACCAGCATGTCTTCGACCGCAGCTCCCCGGCGACCAGCCAGCAGCCTCTCGCCAGAGGAGCACAGGTTACGTCCCCCTCCGGGAGATCCTACATTATTTATGGGATTATCTACCAGCGGTCGAGGGGAAACCTGCTCTGCCGTTTGTACCGCGCGAGGTAGGTTCTGTAGCGAACATTTTGATGCACGGCTCTTGGCTTCCCTTCCTGACCGAGCGTAATATGGCTGGTTCTGATTCTCGCTCTGCGTCAGCCACGAGGGTAAGCAGTATGTACTCAAGGACATCCTGCCGGGTGACTTCCAGTACATCCTGGAGCTGCAGAAGCTCGTCGACGGCTCGGCCCACGTCCGAACGCTTGTTGACAGTATTCCCGATCGTCACATGTTCGTATACCCTTTCCTCGACACGAACCTACAACTGGTCAAGACAACAGCAATCGCCTCCTCTACCAAGAAGAACATTCTAAGGGATGCTCTCGCCGGCTTGGCTGGCCTGCACGATAAGGGCGTCTATCATACGGGTCGGTCGTCGATATATTACTATATCAAACTTTGGTCGCTGATATTCCCGATAGATATTAAGCCAGCCAATATTATGATGGACTCGTTTAAGCAGAGCGATGGCACTATTGGGTTCAGGAATGTGCAGATCACGGACCTAGAGGACGCTGTAGTATTGCCTCCCGACTCTCAAGGCCTCGGAAAGCGCCTCTCCGGGAACCAGTTCTGGAGGAGCCCCGAAGCCTGGGCAAGAGCAGCGCAGCATACCGCAGCCGATATCTTCTCTTTCGGCATTGTGGTAAGTTTCCGAGCCCTTCCCTCCCCCCCCCCCCACCACCCCCGGTACGCCCCTAATATTAGTCGCCGAGATACTGACGAGTTTCCTGCTTCGGTCTAGGCTATATATGTCTGGCTAGATAGGATGATATTTTTTTCGGACGAGGCAAACAAAGCTGAGGACTCGTCGGATATAATACTTAGGCTTCACGTATCTCATTTCGTTAACGACGTCGACGACTTCGGTGGCTTCGTCGAGTACTATGGAGGAGAGGAAGATCCCTTTGTCCAGCGTTTCATAAGACTCCTCAGCACGTTCAACGGCGAGGACAAGAAGAGAGCGCCCTTCAGCAGGTGGCATCCGGTGGACCCACAGTTCAAGGATCTCGTTAGCAAGATGACCTGCCTCGATCCTCTGCGGCGGATCACTGCCCGGGAGGCACTGCAGCACCCTTGGTTCAGTGAATAAGGCGACGCCATTATGCACGCTGTCGGTGGTGGCGGCGGGGCCGCTTAGGGAAGACTCTGTTAATTAGCGATGTTCAGCTGCCCAACTTTCTTTGAAAAGAAATAAGATTATTGCCGCTCGTCTAGAATCTCCTCTACCTGGAAATACTCGCCTTCTTAAACCTCCTCGACTGTCGAAGTCACTCTTGAACGCGGGAACGCCCCATCGAGCAAGTTCTCTCTGCTGGTGACTTACTACGCCGCGAGCTTTCCAGTGCGTAAAAATTGTTCTGACTTGCTCGGCATTAGATAGCACGAGAATGGTCACCAGATATGTTGTTCCGGAGACGGCGGCTAAGACGAGCCGGTCACTGTGTTTTTGTCCCTGGCCTGTAAAGAATTGGCCAAAAAAATAAAAATAAAATTTTCTAATCAACCAACTCATACTTAATCATTTGCTTTCCAGGTCCCTCATCCCCCTTGAATTTCATTCCATTGATTCCATGTTCATCGACTGTTAGCTGCTCGGGAACTAGTATTAGTTCGACTGCACTTGGATTTATTCCGCTTTTATTCCGAGACTTAAGTTATTTATTAAGGTAATAAAATCTAAATCCTAAAAAATTAAAAATAACTGTATTGGGTAGGAAGCGCTAGCTTGGTTATAGCCGCATAGAAAAGTAGGTCTATGGGTATATTGATATTAGGGTAATTTTATTTATATCCTAATAGCGTGGTCAACTTCTAGGAGAAATTTCCGTAGGAATAGATATTATAGCTCAAGCCACCATCCTATTTTTAGACTGGCAGACAACTTCACGTTCTGGCAAAGTTACGACGCCGAGCCTGATCGCTGGCAAACGATCGAAGACTGTGAAAAATACTATGACAGTCAAGTCGCAGACCTGTTCAGTCAACTTCAATCGGTCGGCATTCCGGTTGTCAAGTGCTCTCTCTCTCACTCTAAAACGCCACTTCTGATGCAATCAAAGAAACGCTGTTCCAAAGCCCTTTAAGATCAGGGAACCTGGCTCTTGTACATTTATTGGAGCTTGGAGTTGACACTGATAGCATCGTGTTAGACCTCCATAATACGATGGGAATACCATTGTACTGCGCAGCGGGGCCTAAAGATCAGGCCACAAGTTGAGTTGCAACCCACTGGCACTTCTATCAGCGCTATTGAACTGGCTGTTTTGGAAGGCCATTGGAAAATTGCACAGTGGTTGATATCAAGGGGCTCAGGTACAATGGCGCATAGATAAGAGGTTAACAGCATCCCTTGTGGAGCAGTTCGGATTGATGCCAAAGGTCACCACATCCATGTGCCAACAGACACCACAATGCTTGGTCTCGCGGTCTTGGGAAGTCATACAGAACTTTTCCTGGATCTTTTGAGCAGCGGGCTACCCATCTACAGCGAGGGCTGCACTCCGTTGCTTTTGACAGCATGCTACTGTGGAAACTTCCAGATCATCGAGGTCCTAGTTGATGCTTGGGGCGGATCTTCATGCAGCTGATTCCTATACATGGCAGGGTTTAGGGATCATTACCATGCTTGAGCTTTTGCTCATGAGTTGGCGTTGCAAGGGTCAGCTTGATATGGAATTTGTGAATACCTGGTTGCAAAGGGTGCGCGGATCGACCATGCTTTTCACGAGGCAGTCCGGCTGAGAAACGGACCGTTCGCGACATTCTTGCTGGGGTACATAACGTCGGCATTGCTATCTGGCCAGTTGGGGCAGTCTATTTTTGCTGCTGCGATCCATAATGACATGATAGATCTGGTCCAGCAACTTTTCTTGGTTGAAGGGACAAGACTGAAGGACACCAAAACCGTCACGCAAATTCCCAGCGCAGAGATGCTGGATGTTCTCGTTCAACTCGGTCTTTTGCCAGCCATACTCTCGACGACTGGAAGTGACGTCTTTACCGCCGCAATAGAGTCACGTAATGAGGAGCTGATAAGCTTCATACTTGCGCGCTGCCCAAATTTGAAGGTTTTGGTAGGGCCAGAGGCTTCGTGCAAACAACCTTCGCTGCCTTACGAGGATGAGGAGGTTGCGAAGCCCACAACACCACTGGAAGCCGCAATCTCTAATTTCAACCTGAACCTGGTCTCCGCTCTTCTTTAGCACGGCGCTACTTGGGGTCACTATACCTTATGCTTGACAATAGTTGCGCACCCAGGTCATGGCCAAGAGTTGGTAGAGACTCTACTTTCTTTCCCGCCCGTCACCAAGAAACGCTTCGGAAACAAGATTGATATGAGATACTGCCAATGCCGAAGGCTTTGTCGCTTTGAAAAATCATATCCTCTTGTCCTAGCAGCCCAGAAACGTGACACTAATCTGCTCCGAGTGTTGCTCGATGGGGCGATAAACAACAGCAAAATTAGATCTCACCAGGTAAGTGAGTTCATGATCCAGCCTCAGCTTTTGAAAGCTCGCGAGACCTACGGGCAGATGATACGGCATACCGCACTTTCGACATGTGCAATCAAGAGGATGGACTTCAGGACTTCACCGTCACTTTGCTACTCGAAATTGCTTGACAGAGAGGATACTAAGGGGACACAATTCAATGTTCTGTCTGTCATTGCTCATCTTGATTCCACTGTGCCTTCACAAAGCTCAACACCACTTAAATATCTGCGCAAAAATGCCCAAAACTGTCAACTTCCAGTTAAAGACCAAGTATGACTCAGACAACGCCTACAGGTATGCCTTCCTCACAGGTTGCCCCCTCTACTTCCCTAACTCCACCGGGGCCAAGATCGACTGGGCCTTCTATGAACTTACTCGAGTCGATAACGCTTTGCTGTTTGCCGACGCCAGATACGTTGACTTCGTCACGCGCCTTCCAGTTGTTTTAACGTTTAGAAAACACAACGGCGAGGTCTAGCAAGTCTCAGGCATGAGGCCTGACGAACTCGATAATGTTTGTAAGGATCTTCGTCCCCAAGCTCAGGCTGATTAACGGCCATTGGAAAGTTGATCCTCTATAACGATGGAAATTAGGATGGCTAACCCTTTGGGCTCTGAAACTGACCCATGCAATGGCAGTTAGGACCAGCTTTGCCGGGTCGACCAACCTTTTGTTGACAGAGCCTGGGATCGAAATGCGGCCGAATCACAGCATAAGTGACGCATCAATACCTAACTGTCGGTGGTGGGTCTGCGAGATCGTCTCTACTAGACTCGGCTACTCATCCGTCTAATCCTAACGGTTGGTGTAAGAAGGGCCCGATGAATCGTTACTTCGTACGCTCGTATTGTTCAACTGGTGAATCTTGGATCATCAGGCGTACATATATGCTTGTGACAGAATGCCCGAGAGTTTGAGAATACCTCAATATAGAGGGATATTATTGCCATGGAAAGTAGGATCCAGTCATTATCATAAACCTGAATTAGTATGTACTTAGACATACAGACTTCATATATCACTTCATATCATTTAACATCATCAAATCCTCAGGCTAACCCCTCACTCATGCCCACTCTCCTGCGAGTACGTACTGGCCTTCCTCGTCAAAGCAGGCTTCGTAGCCTCACCCGGTACAGCAGCCGATCCGCTATTCTTCCCCTGCACAACCAAAACGCTGACTTTGGCCTTGCTCCCAGCTCCTTTCCTGATCTCAGCAGCCAGACGAGACGCCACCGATCCAAGTACCTTGCCCGACCCGGACGACTCCGAAGACGAACCGGCATGAGCAGAGCTTGATTCAATAGCCGCAGAAGCAGACACCGACCGTCCAACAATAACCAAGACCGAGCCGGTGGCCGTCGGCTGCAATATACTCTGAACGGATGCAGCCAAGTCTTTGACCTCTGTAAACACGGCACGCTCCCCAAGAGCTTCCTCGATCACCGCCTTGAGAACGCCAAACTCCCCGTCCCTCGCACCAGTGGAGACATCAACAACCACCTCCAAATTGACTCTGTGGCTTTGAGCAAGTTGGTATCCCAGCCTCGCAGCAAACAAGTCATCCTCGCCGCCCCTAAACAGAACTCTGACAAGCTTATCACCTCTACTGTCAGCCGAATGAAACTTTGCGGCTCCCAGATCTTGCGTCTCAGCCAGGCTGACTCCCGTTGCGTCCCTAGTCAGTTGTCTCGTGACGCCCGCGGTCTTGTCTTCAGTCTTGGTAGTTTGAACCTCGAAGACGCCCTTGTCGACATACACGCCCACAGAAGTCAAGTACCGCCCTTTCTCGAAGACCTCGGAAACCAGCTCAGAGAATTCCTTGTTTTCCAACGCGTCGGTCCCCTTCAAGCTGCCACCGTAGTAGTTCTGTACCTCTGATACACTGCCCGTCTCACTCCAGGGAATCAAGACGAGATCAGAGTTGAGCTTCGACGCTTGAGTTGCCAGCGTGTCTGCGTAGCTCTCCTCAGGCACGACAGCGATCTGTCCAGACACGATAACATCCCGACTCGTGTTATTAGCGGTCGAAGTGCCGAAAGCCTTGACAATGGGATCATGCGAGGCGTAATCCTCAATATCAGAAACCTTCATAACCGACGAGTTTCGGTCCGTCAAAGGCACGAGCCTGTACCCCTGAATCTTCAAAGGTCGCTGTTCCAACACGGGCGATTTTTCTCCCACGGTATTACTAGTTGGCGTTGACTCTGACTCGGTTTGAGGAAGCGAACTTGCCGAAGTAAAAAGCGAAATCAGCCCCAGAATAGACGACAACCCATCAGTCCTCAAGTAAACCAGCAACCTCGTAGCCGCGTCCCCCTGCCTGTACCTCTCCTCCAGCTCCCCGCTCCCATCCGCAGACAAGATCGGGTTTCCCTCCCAATCAATCTTGCCCTTCTTCCACAAATCCAACTTCTGCTGATACCAGGGCGGATACAGCCAGCTGGTCAGTGGGGCGGTGACAAACGTCGTGACGAGCGCCATGATGACAAACATGGTAAAAGTCCTCGTGCTCAGGATCTTGGCCTGCAAGCCGATGTTGAGCACGATCAGCTCCACGAGCCCCTTGCACGACATGAGCGTCCCGATGGTGAAGCTCTCCCGCCAGACCAAACCGTTCATCCTCGCTCCCAGCGTCCCGCCGGCCAACTTGCTGAAAAACGCAACAAAAATAATCGCAAAGACATATCCCCACACCGTTCCCGAGTCCAACAGCGCGATATTGGTGTTGAGTCCAGAGAGCGCAAAAAACAGCGGCACGAAAAGAGTCGATGTCAGATCCTCGATTTTTTCCGTCAGTTTGATCGCGAACCCTCCTTCGTGGGGGCAGATCAACCCGACCATGAACGCGCCGAAGATGGAGTGTACGCCGATGACGCTCGTGAAGAAAGACGACGCAAGAACCATAAAGATCGTCAGAGCCACCACTCCCTCCGTTGGCCCGTTCTCTAGACTGCGGGTGCGGCGGAGCACCCACATGAATGCCGGCCTGACCGCGTACGCCAAAAAGAGGCTGTATCCGACCGAGACGAGAAACACGTAAAGCGCCGTTATGCCCGCCCCGGAGTTGACGAGCGTGACGCAGAGCGCGAGGAGGACCCAGCCCACCACGTCGTTTGCTATGCCCGAGGTCAGGACGATGACGCCCACCGTCGTGTTGAGCAGTTTGAGAGAAGTCAAGATCCTGCACAGCACAGGAAAGGCGGTGATGGCCATCGCCACGCCGACGAATAGCGCGAATATGCCAAAGGAGATTGGAGTCGTGCCCGGCTCGGAGGCGAATTCGTTGTACAAGCCGTAAGCGACTGCCACGCCCATGCCGAAGGGGATCGTCATGTCCAGAGCTGCCACGCTGAGTGCGATGCGCCAGTTGCTCAGGAGATAGGACAGGTTGATTTCCAAACCGACCAGGAAGAGAAAAAGGACGAGACCGATGTTGGCTACCAGACGGAAGGGCGCCATCCCAGCCGCCGGGAAGATGGCTGCCGTGAAGCCAGGGATGCGACCCATCACTGAAGGGCCGAGGAGGATGCCGGCGATGACTTCGGCGATTACTCTCGGTTCTCGGATTTTGGACAGCGGCCAGTATAAGAGTCGCGTGAGGGCGATGACGATGGTGGCTTGGATGATGAAGAGGGTTATGGGGTCTGCAGGGTTGTAGATGGACGGGTTGAGGCCCTCAAAGATACCAGCTTGAGCCGGTGCTCTGGCGGCGGTTGTGGTTGCTGTCGGAGCGGCGGTTCTCGTGACCGCAACCGTAACGGTTGCAGTAATGACTGTCGCCATGACGGGCTATCTGTCCAGTGACCGGACTCCTCCTTGTCAGGGGGTCAAATGTTTGTGGTGATCTCCAGAGGAAAACAAAAAAAAAATCCAATGCAGGAAGAAAAAAAGACAGATCAAAAGGAAGTTGGAAGTGGATCATCCAGGGCAGGGCGGCTCAAATAGAGAACAAAGCCGGGCAAGACACATGGCTGGAAAAGCAGGTGTGTTCTTGTTGCCCTGGTCTGGTGGTGCAAAGCTGCCATTGGGAATCCGAGAGAGGAAACAGACGGCACAAGCAGCGGGAACTGGGGACTCTGGTGGTCAGACTCCTTGTCTCTAGCCAATCAGAGTCGATGGCACCATGCCTTCATCCTTGTTCTTGGCCGAGGGAAGAAGCTCGCTTAGCTCCGAGGTCTATCTAGACCGCCAAAGCCCACTTAGCCCCTTGATTGCTTTTGTTTCCTGGGAAAGGTTAGCTCCGGGAAACTGAGCACATGCACACAGACAAGGAGAACAATGATGTGAAGGACAAAAATGGGTTTTCAGATAACAGCGTTTCTCTGCATCTCCTCGAAACCTATATCCCGAGTATTGTCTTCTTGATCAGAGACTTGGTTGTGTAACTTGTGCGACTGATCCGGACCCTGGTCCCGGCTCTCAGTGATAACACCACCGTCGAAGGAATGTGGCTTGCCCGCGCCGCGCTTGGCGTTTACCTTTGGTTACCCCGCGTGAGAGCCCATGTGCCCGCCCAGTGATAATTGGCCGCTGTTGTTTCACCGGACTCGGATTTTCTTGCAGATGGAAAAGGAAACTGCACCATGAGAGGTTGGGGTGTTCATGTTCTTTTCCATGATTCTCACGTCAGTCGGGGGGCTTTTTTGCCTTTTTCGCACGGTTCTTTCTGTCGTTCATGCCAAGAATATTGGTTTTTCGATGCTTGCGTAAGATATGTGGTTGTGAGATCCGATGCTGTGCATGAGTCAAGACATTCTTTGGTCCGAAAAGCCTTTGCCCGCATAATATCATGTTACTGCCTCTCTGTCATACATACCTGGATTTCTACATAGACACTTTGCTGTCTAATTTACATTTGCATATTTTCCACAATATGTCTGGGCAACATGAGTCCACCAAGTTTGTGCCCGCCTTGCGTGGCAGCACACCCTTGCTTGAGGCCTTATACTCGCAAGATTCCTGCTTGTTACTTGGCGCGATCCCAAAGAATTCTTCATGTCAGCATTATCTCAATACCTAATTGATCTGAATGTGCTCGGCTGCTTCTTCAGTACCATAGGACAGGTAGCCATATGAAATGTCACTCTCGTTTCTCCCAGGATATTTTTTCTCTCCTTACCTGCTCATACAAAAAAGCAACAACCAGCCCTAGTAAGGCGGCAACGCCAAAATATACTGCAAGTCCTGCTCAATCAACCGCAGCTCGTTATACACCCTCTGCGCATTCACAGGGGTCTGTCCGGTAGCACTCGCCGCCTGGTACATGCGGCGGACCAGCGCGATATTATCGCGGATCCAGCTGCTCGCCCAGTTGGCGGCGGTCTGCCAGTAGTCGGCATCAAACTCGTCAAAGATGGACCGCAGGTTGCGCAAATCGTTGACAGTCTGTGAGGCCCATCTTGACTGCTCCGCCACGCGCCGCCTCACATTCTGCATGTCATCCAGCACCTCGGGCTCTCGCATGTAGCGCCAGATGGCGATAACGGCACGCATCGGGCTAAGAAAGTCCTCCTCGTCGCTGCCGAGCGCTATGGAGCCTTGAATATACAGCCTCATGCGGTCGGGCGAGACCGGGTTGACGCGTTTCCCGTCTTCGTCAATGTTCATCAGCCGGCCCTTCGCACCGTTGAGGCCCTTCTCCAGGAGCCTGAACCCCTTCCGGTTCGTCGTGGAACCGATGCACTCAAAGAACTTATCGTTGAGGTTCAAAAAGTCCGACCTCGTGTTGGGCGCTGGCCGCGGGCCGCCCTTGGGCAAATTCTGACTGTCGTAGTTCCAATATGCCTCAAATTGGTTGAAGGGGATCCCCGGTGTCTGCAGGGGTGCTCCGGACGGCAGGCGGCTGTTAACAATGGCCCGCACAAAATCCTGGATGTACTGATTCTCTACCGAGTGGTCGTTGTCGTAATCATCAAAATTCGTCAGGCTGTCGACGTTGACGCTCTCAATATTGGTCGTGCTGCAAGTGCCATACCCCTGTCTGTAAGCCTTACGGCTCACCGTCTTGCCCAGACGTCCGTTGAAGACGCGCGACGGGCCATGGTACCGCCTGGCGTAAAGATAAAGCTCAAGTGCCGAGTTGATAGCATGACGGACCCGGTAGGACCGGCGTCCCGAAGCCCCCTTTGGTGGCTTCTTGCCTGCTCCTTGTCTTGGTATCACAAGTTCGAGATCTTCAACTTCAGGCACTTCTGCTTCTGAGATGGACAACTCTGAGAGGGCCTGAAAAAGCTGGCGGACTGAGAGCTCGTCAGCTTCACCCATCAGGCCAGAAGCCCTGCGGCGAAGCTCGTCGTGCTCGTGATCGCCGGGTGGAGGGACCCATGGCGGGGCCGGGTCCCAGACATCGCCGGCATCATCTGGGTCGTCGTCCTCGTCCCATTCGTATTCATCCTTCTGACAGACATCAAATTTTGAACATACAGACGCGTCGCAGTAGAACTCGGACAGATCAGGGCTGGGCGTGCAGCAGAGTACTCGCTTCCTCCCCCAGAAACACCCAATCGAGCTGTCCCCGTTCTGGTCCCGCGCGAGGACGACCTCCTTGTCGTTGCAGGTGTTGTCGGCGCAGTCGCCCTGACCAACCCAGTGGCAGTTCTGCAAAGGTGCTCGATTGTGTTTGCAACAGTAGTGCATGTCGTGTTTCCAGCGTCTGCACTTGTCGTCGAGACTGAGCGCGAAGGCCACGTCTGCTTCGGTGACGTCGCACGTCTCCGCGCATCCCGTCCATCGACAGTCATGGGTGAGGTTCGGGAACTCGTCGTTCTTGCAACAAAACACCTTTCCGCCCCGGGTGCACTGTTTCTCGTTGCCCTCGGTCGGCGAGCCGCCCCAAGACGACCAAAAGAGATGTACTTCACCCTCGTGACATTGGCCGTTGCAGTGTAAGCCACCACCGCGCCAGGTGCACGAGCTAGGCCGCGTCTTGGTCTTGCAGCAAATCGGCTTACCATGATTTTTGCCACAGCCACCCCTATCATACCCAACGCTGGTATAACCTGTTCCGCAGCTCGAAACCTGCAGGTTGCCCATGTCAACGCAATCGTTAAACCGAAAGCAGTCTTCATTGAGGTGAGCGTTCATCCTGTCCACAGTATCCTGTAGCTCCTCATCCTTTTGCTGGATAGGCTGGGGCGGCGTCAGGCGCGGCGAGCCACCCGGACTGTAGGCTACAATGTTGGACCAGAACGGATGGCTGTTTACCGCGAGGTTGTCCTTGGCTCCGATCAACTTCCCGTCCGCGTTGATCATGTTGGTCGCTCCGATAGTGATGAGATTGTTGATCATGATGCCGCCGTGGTTGTTTTTGAACTGCGTCATGACTTTTTGGCAGGTGTACTTGGGGACACAGTCCTGCGTATACGTGTCGAACCAAGAATACAAACCGGCTCCTATAATGTGGACATCTTGCGACTCAACCATGCGGAGGCCCCATCCCTCATCGCACGGTTCAGTGTCGTTACATGGAAACGTTGGGTCGGAATTGAAAGTACCGACAGCGTCCTTGAACGGCTCAGGTGGGTTTGGGGTGGGCTGGTAGTATGGCTGCTCCGTCTGGATGATACCGGCGACGAGATTCGAAGCCTGGAAGAACTGGTACTGATAAAAGACCGAGTGCTCCGATGCAGTGCCGTACAACCATGTAGGATTCTTGCTCTCAATCAGGAATCCTCTGGCATTGTACACCGATGTTTGGACCATAAGGTTCGCATTACCGTCCATGGAAGGATCATCAAGATCACTACCGAAGGCCTGTGTCAGTTCTCTGACCCCATGCTGTTATATCCCAGACTTTCTATGGCATAGGGAAGGATCTTACTGATCGGCTGTCCAAAGCCAAACATTCTCAAGATAGGCGCCTCCCTGCTTGGTCAGGTGCATCATCATGCTCCCACCCTGGCAATTGGGGTTGATGCCTGATCTGGACGGCGGGCATTCTTTGGATGTCAACCCGGTCCCCATAGCACCGCCGACGCGTACATGACAGTCTAGGCCGATTGAGTGTAAGCATTCATCCTTCTTCTACTGAAATACGGCAAAACTCACCCCACATTCCGGCCGAGCCTGGCTCACCCTTATAGCCCTGAATATTCCATTCGACAAACACGGCGCCAGGTGTGGGACCCTTGGACGTGAAAACGAGGTCTTGAATCTCGAGCTGACCGACGTCTCCGGGCTGGCCCATTCGAAGCACGACCCTTGGCTTCTTGATGTCTTGGAACTTGGCCCCGTAGGCCGCCAGTTGTGCCCAGTTCTCGCCGACAATATGGGATCCTTTTGGGATAACTACGGTGTCGGTCAGGATATATGTACCGGCGTCAACAAAGATAATTTTGCCGCCCTGGTTGTCGTTGAGTACCTTTTGGAAGCATGCCGTGTCGTCAGTGACGCCATCACCTACCTCCAGTTAGCATTATCCCCAATGTCCACGACACAGATAGAAAGTGGTGGAGAACAGACCCTTGCAAAAGTCTTTAAGATGAATGAAAGAGTCTGCACTGCGAGCCTCGTACTGCGGCTTGGAGCGCTCGGCATATGGCTTCTTGGGTAACCCCCAGGGATTCTGCCAGCCGACGAGGCCATCGACTCTGAGGTGTGAAAACTCGCGGACACCCTGCTCATTGTCTAGCTTGGTATCGGAGTACGCCCGCCCTACCGTGAGCATGTCAATCGACCTGTGGTTTCCTGGCACCTTGTTGTCCTTGGGTGCGTCTTTGCCACTCTGCTCGCGTAGCCAGGTTGTAACGCCGTCGAGAAGGACATTGTCGAGGCTGACCGACGTCCGTCCGGTATTGGAAGAGTTGGTGTTGGCCATAAGCAGCGCAATGTCGCAGTTCTTGAAGACGGAGTCGACCACGGTGATGGAGCCCACGTGACCGTCACCGAACCCGTTCGTCAGGTTGAATCCGATGTGTGAGTTTTCGATCTTGATACTTTTCCACATCTAACAGAAAGAATTGTTAGTTCTCACTGGTGGGATAATTGAAGCTAGGATGGTTTCACTTACCCATCCCCAATCCCATATCATCTCCACCGCCGTCCTGACGTTAAGGAACGAAAGCCGTTGTGCAGTAAACTGTTGATTACCGCCATCTTACCATTTTCAATGTTAGACCTCTGCAAACATCAGAATCAAGGCAGGATTAATCTTACAGATACCAGTCTTGCCCGCGATAAAAGAGAGGTCACTCATGAAACCACCACTTCCATTCTCTGCATCTGTCCATTGGGAAATAGAAGATTAGCAGCTACTCTAGGCTTGACCGATAACCAAACAACCCAGTGGAAAAGACGTACAGATAGCGACCTGTTCGGTATTAGCGTCGGGCGAAAGTTTGAAGACAATGTTCTGCAGACTCGTCGCTTGTGCAACCTGGTAATGCAGCGCGGCCATGGCCTTGGGACGCGAGGTTCCTGTTGTATCGATGACGAAGTTGCGAATCTGGCGGTGGAAGTTGGCCGTATTGATGTAGTACTGGTGATCACGGCTATCTTCTCCCTTCTGGCCATCTCCCCAATACTTGTCTGTCGAGAGCACGCCCAGACCAAAGAAGTTCTTGTCTGACTTGAGCGTCGGGGGGTTGATGGCCTGGAATTGTACCGTATGTTAGTACTGCAGTACAGGTAGGCTGGCTGGTTCGAAACGTACATCTCCGATGACTTGCATGCCATAGCTAAGTTCGATCGTACTTTTGATGAGGTATGTTCCGGGGGGGAAGTAGAGGATGGCTCCCATGGTCGTGGAACCATAACATGCTCCACTGCAATCATCCTTTTCGGCAATAGCCTTGTTGATGGCATCTGTGTCGTCCTGCAAGCCTACCAGTTAGTCGTTGTCGGAAGGATTAGACGCTGGACGAATCTTATTGGGGAGAATTACCGTTTTGCCATCGCCCTTTGCCCCGTAATCCTTGACATTTCGAAAGACCTTGTGGTTTGGGTTCTTTCCCCATGGCCACGACCCTTGGCGCTTGATATTCTGCATCCAAAAATTGCCCGCTGCCTCTGCCCGCTTTTCCGCAGGGCCGAAGGTTTTGTTTCCGTGACGTTCAGGGTCGTTGAGGGCGTCGATCTGGGCGATGATGTCGGCTGCACATTTCAGTTCCTTGGTCATCTTGAAGTGGCGTGCTCGAGACTGGCCTTGGGCCGTGAATGCGGTTTTGCCGAAAGCGCTCTGCCCTCTCTGGCGTGGACTGTAGTGGTTTCGAGAAGGGTTGGCTAATCTGGCCTTGTTGATATCCTCAACTTCCTCCAGAGCCTCGTCGACCATGGCCCGAGCAGCGAGGTATTGCGGCTGCGTGACATTTCCAAGATCCAAGGCTATTGTTACGTTGTCTCTCCGTCGGAAGAAGGGTTTTCGTACGTTAAGGATGGGGGCATCGTGGCCTCCCTTCGAGTCTCTCTCAAAGAAGTTCAGTAGGTGATTCAACGATGGGGGAGTAAACCCCAATGACGGGGCGACGACGAGAGCCGCGAGTAGCACGTTGAACCGCATTGCTTTGGTTTCCCTGTACCGTTCCCAGGCAGAGGTAAGCTGTCGTGAGAGTGGACCGCTTTCTCTGAGAAGGGAGATGGGTCTACTCGCGATCTCTTAGATAGATACACACATCCTCCGGGCGAGTTTCCATTCCCCCTATCTGCTGCCTTGCCGCAAGAGAACGTTGGCTCCATCTCGTTCATGGTTGACAGTAATCTCGAAACGCGGTTGGCAGCACGCTCGAAAAGTGGTTGGCAATAATGAATTGTGGATGGCCAGGCTCGTGAAGTCGCCGAGATGAAATTTCGAGTAAGCCCAAGGTTTCATCAGCGGGTAAATCAAAAGCTCATGCGCCACTCAGGAGGATGTCCCTTACCTTGCATAGGTACAGTGCGACCGAGACGGAGTCTTTGAAAGGCTGTCCTTACCTGCACGCACTCCTCGAATCCCTGCCAAGACGAGGCACGCTGGCGGCAACTCCGACCTCGCACACTTGAAGGAGGTGGTTGCAACTGATCGGGTCGTTGGAGAAGCCCCCTGATCTCATTATGGCCAAATGTGCTCAGTTTTTCTAGCTCTGCCTTACAAGAAATGGTGAAACTGCCCCTGGTCTATTTGAGCGGCATCGGTATTTTTTAGGCCCGCTGCAGATAACTGAGTTCAAGTTTGTTCTAAGCGCAGTGCAAAGGACAAGATACTTGGCATTCGCTGTCGTGATCTATTTATCCTGCCACACTTTCGGGGGACGGACGTAAAAGTGAGGTCTAATCCAAGCGTCGTGGTACTCGCACAGCCTAGAGTAAAGGCTAGGAATGAGATCTAGTTGAACGTACTGCCACCCCACGTCATATTCCGTCTTTCCATCGACCGGATCATATTCATCCTCCTCAAGGTCTTCTTCATCCATGTCGCCTTCCTCAATCTCCTGTCGGTCGTACTCGTTGATTCCAGGGTGGTTCAGATAGTGCTCGCCGTACTGTCCGTCAATCAGGACGACCCGTCCCCCTACCTTGAGGTAGAAGCCAGTAGGATTGATGGATAACGGGTACTCTCGCAGTGTAGCCGACTCCATGACCTCCTTATCGACATACAAACAGGCCCGGTAACGTGGCGACACCTCGGCGATGAGATGGTTGTCAGCGCCGGGCCCGTCCCTCTCGACAGACCGTGTGTTGACCCAGTTACGGAAGTGTTCTCGGATAGCGTCCTTGGACGCGCCCTCAAAGACGGCATGATCTTCCATCTTGGTCCAAAAAAGGTAGGGTAGCAGGCGCTCTTTCTCCGACGACCGGATCCAGTTGTCGGCGACGCGTGTCAAGATGCCCATGAAACGCTCCCATGCCTCGTCGTCGTCATAATTGACACGGTAGATGAGGAATCCCCATTTTGGGTGACCCGACTTGAAGAGACTGCGAATAGTCGGACCATACGCACCAAATGGATCGTTGTCCCCTTCCTCCGGGACCAGGGGCGGGGGTATCTCGGCGGGTGCACCAGCAGGAGCAGAACTCGACATGGCGGTTGGTGTTTCTGAGTGTTGAAAATCTGAAGGTCCGATGACCGCCTGGTGAGAGTCTGGGGACTGGCGCGGCGACAAGGCCGAACGCGGTAACAAGAGCTGCTTGTTGATAGGTTGACAGAAGGCGAGACGCGGGAGGAAAAGAGCGGAAATGAAAAGCGACAAGTTCAGTTTCATTCTCCGAGTCCCGTGTCGCCCTGCCGCAAGGTTGGCATTAGTGGGGTGTGAAGTGCTTGAGGAGGCAACGTTACGATGGCTGCGGAGGTTGGGAGGTTTCGCGTGAACGGTTTGCGGAAAGCAGGTGGAGGAGGGAAAATGGAGAGGAGACAGGAATCCAGTGAGGAGGAAAGGTTAAACCGGGGGCGCAGCAAATTGCGGGGCGTCAAATATTTTAACTACCTACCCACCTAGGTTGTAATTATCTTGTTAACTGTCGGGTTCTGAATGCAAGTCTCACCAGGTAGTCATTTAGCCGTTAAAGCGTTGGTCAAGTCGGTGAAAATCATGCCTTGGGAAAGCTTGAGGGAGCTTGGCTCGGAAGCTTATTCCGACTTCTCGCTAGGCACCCATGAGGCACGAGACAGGAGCTGCCCAGCGGCCAAACCAACAGCAGGCAAAATCAAGAATAATGTCACCATCATCAATCCACCCGTGCAGCTGCACCAGTGCAGATACACAGTACTTATCCATCCTACACGACCTCCGTCTCGGAGACTCAGTTGAGCACATCAATGACCCGAGGACCTTTACGTCCAGGCCGTCCAGCATGGTAATCTGCATGCTATCCAGGACCCTTTTCTTTCAGTCACTGTTTCTGTCTGCGTTAGCTCAAGATTGTCAGTCATTGAGGGCCAGAGAAATCACCATGAAGAAGACCGTGAGAAGCGCGCTTCTCTTGTCAACATGGGCGTGGCATCTCGTCAAAACCCAACAATTCGACAGTTACCAAGTGCCGTACGAGCAGCTAGGTCTCAGCAAAGCCTGTACGGATGTTTTGGATACCACCATTTCTTGTGATAGGAGTCTTGCCTTTGCAACAAATTTCGACCTTCCCAGTGTTGATGTCCTCGATCCCGTCACACTCGGCAGAATATGTGTTCCAAATTGTCGTGACGATCTTCAAGGTCTGCGGACCAAAATCATTTCGACTTGCAACAAGCAGACCGATCTCATAGTATTTGGGAAAACGGCGTATCCGGCAACCTTCATCCTCGACCACTATATCTACACCTACGATGTTTCTTGCTACGAAGACAAGAAAACCGGCCAGCTGTGCGATTTATACTTGGGCAACCTGCGAAACCAGTCCAAGGAACCAGACGAATGTTCTGACTGCGTTCTTGGGGTTTATAGCGTCCAGCTCAGCTCTCCGCTGGGCTACTTCGACGAGATTGCAGAGCAGTTCTCATCCATCAAGTCTGAGTGCGGAACGGCTGCGGCATCATACACATATACAAAAACCGCGTACTCCACATCACCGGCAACCACCACAACAGCAACAAAGACAACCACAAGTACAACATCCAAAGCACCGGCAGGGCCGACTACTCCACCACTGACGTGCGACCGGAAATACACCATCGTCCAAAACGACACATGCAACAGCATCGCATTTGCTCAGAAAGCCTCGACGTATGACATTATCACTCTGAATGCTCTCACCATTTTTTGCAGCGACCTGCCCAAACCTGAAGCCCAGATCTGCCTACCCTCACCCTGCACGCCATACAAAATTGTCCCGGGGGACTCGTGTGCAAGGATCGCGAATAAATGGAGCGCCACTGTTGATGAGATTATCGCATGGAACCCCATCTTCAGCTTCAACTGTAGAAACATTGACAAATGGTGGGATTTTATTATCTGCGTAGGGTACGTGCATCATCCATCCCCCCCTCTATCTCATTCCCCTGAACGCCCTCTGATGACGAGACCAAACATGCAGAGCCGGCAACGGCACAAATCCCACAACCATCAGAACGATCACCACTACGACCCTAACCAGTACTCTGTCCACAGCCAAACCAACCATTAGCGTTGGTCCGCTGCAGCCCGAGAAACCGCACGCTCCGGGGTCGACAACAGCGTGCACAAGGTGGCGCGACTCAATGGATTTGATCGACGAGTTCGGGTCTGACATGAGCTTGCTGAACAAATGCCGCTTTGTCACGTCCATTACCGAGATTTACATGGCCGACTTCATTGCTTGGAATCCCAGTCTCACGAACGATTTCAACTGCACGCTGGACCCCAAGTACAGCTACTGTGTCGCCGGTCCGGGAGGGACGACTAACAGCAGCAGCAGCGGAAGCGCTACCTCATCTGCTGTTTCTGGTACAGCCAAGACATCGTCCGCTTCTTCCTCCGCAACTCTATCAGCTACTTCGACGAAGAAAACTTGAAGCCCTTGTATTGCGTCCAGTGCTGGTATTCACTTCTTGATCACTGACCGTGTCATTTCGTGCAAAAGAGCAAAACGGGAGCACTCTGCTGGAATAATTGCACCACTCTACGGATGTTATGTTCCGGGCGGGGACCGAGAGAGATGAACCGAGCTCGGGAAGGAAGGGTTGTTACATAGCTACACCAATATTCACAGCTTCTGATAAGTAGAATGGACTTTTGTTCTTTTTGCCGCTTTAAAGGCCTTCGACAATGAACTTGATTGCTTGCGGGAGGAACGAAGTCCCTCACACTGGCGGCTAGCACCTTCTACCTGTAACAATCAGAAAATAGGGACTTGGAGACCCAGAAAGCGGAAAATGCCAAAAGAAAAAGACACAATGGAAGCCACTTGCACAGTAACTCTTTGTTAGAACAGCCAGTTTTGAAAGTGACACCCTGAGATCAGGGGTGCCCATGTGCTTGCCAGGCGTATCTTCTTGCACTGTGCAGTCTGCATGTGCTTCCCCTTTCACATCCGGGTTTCTGAGTCATATTGCCGCACAGTCATACGAGAAACGGGTAATATCTGTTGGCTCACAGAAACTCTGCGGTGGCGTGTTTTCCTTTATTGCACATCAAAGCGGCTGACAGTCACTGCAAGACCATGTGCAGCCAACCATGAAAAGCCATCGTCCATAGACATAAAATATTTCCATTCCAGGATATCGGCTTACAGGTTAAATAGTAAATGCACGAGCAACTTGAAGTTTCTCACCGTCCATGGCGTCCAACGGTGTGACAACTGATTAAATGCCCGGCTGGCACCTATAAGGCACACCAATTAACTGCTCAAAGACCGACCACACGGAAAGGAAGGTAACAGTCATGAACGCAACGGAGAAATGGGTTACTCATCCTGCACAGTTTTCTGCATCATGAGATATAGTTTTGTCCTTTCACAGCTGACCTCGGCCTCCCACTTCGGTATCTAGCTCACTTTGTTGTCACGCAACCGGCAACATCACTCGTGGCTAAATCATGGTATGCAAGATACTGGCCCATTATTGCAGTGGTGGACAAGTCATGTTGGTAAGACACACTTTCTATCCCAACTCTTTAGGGATCGTAGGATGCAACGAGCACACCCTGTCTGAATACGAACATGAGTTTGAGGCTCTAGACTGGGCTAGAGAGCAGGTCTCACCAGGACTTATAAACCGAATACAAATAAAGAATCTCCAAACTTTCATTCCGATCATCTTGAGGTTAGAAACTACCCCTTCTCTCCCTTTTGCAATTGAACAACAAAAACAACATCTCTCGACCTCCTGTTATCAACCCCATCCTCATCACCATGTCCAGCCTCATCAAGACCACCCTACTCACCCTGCTGGTGTGCTCCTACACAACAACAGCATCCCCACTCCTAGAACCCCGCCAGTCATGCGGCGAAGGCACCCAAAAGATCTGCTACGGTCTACCCTCCGGTACGCCCCAAAACATCGACCCAGCCGACCTCGAGTTCCTAGCAGCCAACATCCGCTACGACGCCCGCAAGAACGGACCAAATAACCCCACCTTCTTCAACATGCCTCCCAACGCAAACTTCCAGTGCGAGGAATGGACCATAGCCTCCGAGGGCACAGTCATCGTGCTCGCCAAGCACACGTCGGCGAGACTCAACACGACCGTGCTGGCCGAGGACATTGCCAACACGCTTGACGGCGGTGAGGGGGCCACTCCCGACCAGATTCAAAACTCGATTCTGGGTTGCGGGGAGAATGGCGGGCAGGTCGGGCTGATTTATGACAAGAACAACCAGGCATATAATGATGAGAGGTATAAAGGGTGGAAGGCCACGCCTTCGGGGCTTGTGATCAAGGTTGTTCGTGCTGCTTAGTACCTACCCAGGCAATTATGGGAAGCTAGAGTAGGTTGGGTCCCTATGTACAGAATCGAGACACGAGCTTCCTTGCAAGGGTTTTTTTTTTTGAGATGATTGTAGTTAAATCTAAAAGACTGTAGTAGCAAGAACTGGACTAGGAAATGCAAAATACATGACATCAGGAAATTTTGTGGTAGTAATAAACATAAATCGACGAAATCTCGCCATGCCGCACAATCCGTCCCGTAAAAACAACCTAACTTGATCGTATTACTACCCCAAGATAATATTAGTAATGGCGTTCAGTTGAACTGATCGATGATGTCCAGAGTGCACACAGAGTGAGTAAGTGTACCCTCGGCACCCTGGTTCCCTTGCAGACGAACTCTTCCCTCGAATTTGTACTGCACAAGTTGGTCCAACTTTTCGGCTTGAGTAACATTACACCACACGCCACATTGCCCCCTAAACAGATGTCACTGTGAAATTATAATCAGGTTTGATTCTTCGGGGCTATAGGAGCAACTTGCTGCGTAATTGTCGACTCCGAATGACAAACGCAGGTAGGTTAAGCTCTCTGGCCTTTGCATGATACCATATTGCCACGGACGACCACTCACCGGCTAAATAATTGTACACAGATAATCAAATAAATATCCATCATTCACCTCACTCATACACATCTCCATACGGATTCGCCTGCACGAACCTCTTCACAACCCTCTCAACCGCCGCCCGCGAAAACACGCCCGTCCCGTTCCTAAACTCCCCCATCGCAAACGGCTTAGCCCTCCACTGCGGCGCCATGGGATCATCAAACTTCCACAACGACTTCCCGTACCCCAGCTGCGCCGCCGTCCTCGTAACGTTAAACGCGGCCATCATGTCACTATCCTCGTGAATCAAATTATGGCAGTGAAACATGTACAACCCGTCCCACGGGGCATAGTGAGCCTCGACGAGAACCCTCCCGCACTTGCCCAGCCAGACCACATCTTTCAGTCCCAACCTCTCGTAGGACTGCACGCCCCTCGACGCTTTCCTCCGACTGATGACTCGGAAATCGACCAGGTGCACGTGGATGGGGTGCGACCAGCTGTCGCTCATGTTTTCCAGCTCCCAGATCTGGACGGTCCCTTTGGGGACGCTGGCCAGGACCCTGTTGGCCGCGTCTGCGAAGCCTACCCCGTTTATGAGCCACTTGCCCTTTGTGAGGCGGAATTTGAACCGGTGCGCGACGGTGCTGTTGGCTGAGGCTGGAAAGGGGACCGTCCTTAGCGTGCTGGGCACGACCGAGGTGTCGATGCCCCCGAGGCGAGAGACCTTAAACTGCATCACCCGGTGGGTGTCCATGTAGTCGTCTTCTACACCCGCGCCGCCTGCTTTGTAAAAGTTGCGCAGCTCGATTGTCTGCCCCGCCATTCCGGAGAAGTCGAACACGATCTCGTAGCGTTCGGCCATTGAGATGTAAATGTTTGAGACCTGGTCCGGCCGGGAGAGGAGGCCGCCGTCCGAGGCGATCACTTTGAAGGGGAGCTTGGAGTTTACGGCTGTTGTTTTGACAAAGTAGAGGGCGAAGGAGCGGGATACGGCCGCGTTGAGGAGGCGGAAGCGGTACTTGCGCGGTTGGACGATGATGAACGGCCACGGCTGGCCGTTGACATGGATTACGTCCCCCCAGAGGCTTTGGCGCTCGTTGTGGGTCGAGTAGAGGGTTCCGTTGGCGTTGTATTGCTTGGAGCTCAGGACTAAGGGGATGTCCAAGGTTCCGTAGCCCGAGGGGAGGTTTAAGGAGGCTTCGGCCGGGTCGTTGACCAGGTAGACGCCTGCTTGGCCCATGTAGGCGTTTTCGGCCGTGATGTGGATGGCATGGTCGTGGTACCACATCATTCGGGCTGATTGGCGGTTCGGAAAGTAGTAGTCTTTGTATTCGCCCGGCTGGGTGACGTCTTCGGCCCAGCCGTCCCAAGGGGCGCGCGAGTAGGAGCCGTGGAGGTGGATTGAGCTGTTTGAGTGGGCGTTGTTGACGAAACGGACGACGGATTCGGTCCCCCTGTCGAGGAGGATTGTTGGGCCGGGGAAGATGCCGCCGTAGCCTACTATTGGGGTGGGGGGCAGGTTGGGGTAGACGGAGTGGTTGAAGGGTTTGATTTCGATTTCGTAGTAGTTGATTGCCCCGCCGGTGCGGTTGTTGGTGAAGACGGCCTTGGGCTGCTTCAATGGTGGAATTGGGAGAGGGACTTGAAACTTCAAAGGGTATGCCGGGCTCAGGTTTGGTTTTCTCCTGGCCTGGAGTACTTTGTTGTGTTGATGGGTGCTTCTCGCCATCGAGATCTGGACGATGGCGAGAAGTAAGATGACAAGATGAAACGAGAGTTGAGCCATTGTGACGGCTTGTGTCCATAAACTCAAAAGAGTGACAAAGCTGGATGGGGAAGCAAAGAGGTCCAGAGTCTCAGTAGAAGCTCCGTGATTAGATAAATACCTGAAGTCTTTATAAGACAAAGCAAAGGTTCAACGTATCTAAACGGGACCTCGCCTCAACTTTCCCATCTTTTCTCGTGCTGCATGCCGCTTAGACGTGCCATGATGGGAGCGATCAGCTTGGAGCAGATTGGGTTCTCGAGGTCGTGCTCAACTCTTGCCTGTGGTCGGTTATTTCGGCCCATCCGTGTTGCCGCCAGCGTCTATGGCGGGTCGGCAATATCTCGAGCATGTTTATGTCCTCATTACGAGCCCCTCTTCTTGGTGTTGTCAATAGCTCCTCTTGGAGTTGTGATACGAATTCCATCAAGCCCCTGAATCCTACAAGTCCTTTCCTGCTGAGGGTCAAAGCGGTTTCAGGTGAAAATTGGCCCCATGTGTGGAAAAGGAAATTATACATGTTCCTCGCGGATGCCTTTTGCAGAATATTGATCCCAAGAAAGGGGCCTCACACGCGGTAGGGTAACACTCGCTAAAAATTGCCCATGCCGATCATGCTGATCCAGCGGCCCGCCCCCTGTATGCCGATTCGCCTCCTAATTTTGAGACAAATTCAGCTGAATGACAAGACAACGGATATAGCTTCTGCTGGCGTATTTGCTCATCCTCGGGAGTTGTGACTCACAGGAATGCCAGGTGTCCTTGACGCCCACCTCGAGGATTCAATAATATTCGAGTCACCGGTTAGAGTTGCCATATGTATTTGGTGGATCTCGCCAAGTGCCTATAACATGTTGCAAACTTCATAGACAGATGTAGTACCTATATAGAGTCTAGACGAGCGACCTCGATCCACCGGACCACTCCTTAGCCCATTCACTCTTTTTCTAGGCATACATGCAATCAAGATGCATCTTATTCCGGTTCTTTCGTTACTTCTCTCTTTCATTCCCCTCAGCGTTGCCGTTGATTCCCCTCTGTGGGTTCAAGGTTCGTTTGAAAATGCCACCACCACAGACGCCACTTACAACACTGGCGGCACCGTTACTGTCAACGGCTTCGCCATGAATGTTCCCAAGAATCTGTTGGTACAGTTTCCAGCCGCTTGGGTTCCTTTCAAGGACTTTGTCGAGAGCAAACATGACTTTCTTGGCTTTGAGACTCAAGTCATTGGCAACCGGCTCGATGGAGTCCCCCACGTTGCACAGATCATCATCTATGAGTTCTTCGAGGGCGAGAGCACGGGCTGGATCCAATCTGTCAACTACACAGACGGTAGCATGAAGATACAGGATGGCCCTACTGTTCGTATCAACGACCCCAACGGCGTCTTTTCGGTTGGCCACGACGGAGCACCGTTTCTTACCGCAGACGACGTGAGCCCCAGCATCACTTCCTTTTCAGGATTCCCCATGTGTATCCCCCGCAACAGCTCAGATCCGCTATGCCCCTTGAGCAGCCGACCTACTCCCGGACCCGGAATCTTTGTTGCTCCTGACCAGTTGGTCATGGCCCCCTTCCAGCCCGGCGACTTCGTCACCTTCAGCGGCTTTCGGAGAGGGGACGAGGTCATCGCGTTCACCATTGTGGCTGAGAACGTCCAAATCCGAACAACCGGTGACCTTGTCTACGTCCGCATGGTTCTGGGGCTCCTCGGCATCTTCAACAACAACCCAATCACCGAGCTCGCCCAGTCTCGCTTCATCGGCTTTGTCTCCAACCCTCTTGCAACACTCACTCCCTACTCGATGGACGTCGACCCCTGTACTGGCGACGTCACCAAGCGGCTCATTGCTGGCTCTGGCCTCAAGGGTGGCGTCAACGCTCAGAACAAATGGGAATACCGCGCCGACATTCTTTTCGGCTACACGCGGGAGTACTACGTCGAAACAGAGATCAACGGCATCCCCAAGAAGTTCCCAACCAAGAATGGCCTCATGGTTGGCACCTACGTCCAGCCGGTGAACGTGTGGATTCCCGGCGAGCAGGACACTCCTGGAGTGCCCCCACCGAACTACGACTTCTCCCAGATGGCGTTTTTGACCGAGGGCGTTGGCCTGGACGATCAAGGCAGACTTTGGGGACCTTTGGACCCTTTCCCTCAGTCCAACATCCCTATCAATGTCCCATTTTGCCTCTCCACACCCGGCCCTGGCCCGGGTCTTCCACCTATAATTAAGAGAGCATCCGGCGGGAGGTGGATGGGGGAGACCAGAGGCGACGCCAAAGCGGATGCCGAGAGCAGGGGCTCTGAGGATAACGACGATGTTGTTCTCGCTCCGGATCAGAAGGCAGCCATCGAGGCTTACGAGAAGGCCCAAGATGAGAAGGCCATTACTTTTGGCAAGGCTTCTAGTGCAGGGTTGAGGAGGGGGTGGTGAACGAAGTCGGGGATGGACCTGTAACAATAATAGTACTCCTTATGAATTAGCACCCTCCTTTCACCATGTGCACCGACACCCACCCAATATCGTTGGTTGGTCGGCGATGCCGGTTTTTCTTTGACTCTGATATGTGATTTTTCGCTTATCACGCACGTTAGGCACCTATGCCCCGCACTCTAGGCATCCATTTTCCACCGACCATCGTTACTGCATCTTCATTTTCTCGCATTATACTTTACTACCCATATCGAGCTTTCCAAGTTGCCACTCTCTATTGCCAAATTATGTCTACTTTCCTATGGAGAATATTCGAAAAAGTGTGGCACTTCAGATCCACAACGCTCGGGCTGCATTGGCTTTGGCCAGCATGGAGGACGCAGTACCGCATATCTTTCGGCATCTGGCTGCGTGTAAGCGCCGAGAACCCAGGTTGTGAAGTAATTTCCACTCAAATGGTGTGTAAACACCATGCCCGGTTGCCCTCTTACCGATCTTCCTAGATTGACAATGGTCGCTGGACAGAGAAATTCCTCTATTTTATACCGGCCCCTACTCCACCAAAATGATATCCGTTTGTTCGTCCTCCATCCCGGCTCTGACGGCGATATTGTGTTCGGAGAGATTGAAGAGCTTGATTGGCGGAATGGGGGACCCTTCGAAGCCCTCTCGTACGTTTGGGGAGACACGAGTGACACTGAGATTATCAAAATCGGTTGTGCCGATGTCGCCGTCACAAAATCGCTCGAGGCAGCCCTCCGTCAGTTGCGATACCCAGACCGTCACAGGACCCTCTGGGTCGACTACCTGTGTATTAACCAGAGCGATGTTTCGGAGCGCAATCAACAAGTCGCCAAGATGGGACTCATATATGAACGCTCGCAGCGGGTTCTCGTGTGGCTTGGAGAAGCAACGCCAGACACCAAAGTCGGAATGGACATAATCCAGTATTTCGCTAGCGAACCCCGCCCGCAACCGTATCCGGTCTGGCAACATTATCCGCTAGCCGTTGTACAAGCCGGCCTCGCCGACGTTATGGGCAGACCGTGGTTCCAGAGGATGTGGGTAGTCCAAGAAATTGGACGGTCCCGAGCCGTAGTCCTTGTCTGTGGTGAACATCAAGTTGGGTGGACGTCGTCTAATAGCTACGAGGTCCGTATATTTAGTAGGATGATCAAGTACGCCGAGTTGCTGCCACGGTGGACCCAGATGGGGCTTAATGTGGTCGATTTTCAGCCCCTTTTGGAGATGCTGGACGTCCAGATTGGGAACCAACTTGATCGATCACACGGGACCACGCATCGTCAAGCTCCAGACATCCTCGATATCGCTTATACCATGAGACATAAGCAATGCAAGGACCCAAGGGACAAGGTATATGGCGTCTACGGGGTACCGCCGCACATGACTGTGATTGATGCGGAAAGGTACCCAGTGGATTACAGAATGACAACTGAAGAAGTGTACGAGGCTCTTAAAGAACTGGCTTTCCGTTCCTGAATATAACTTTTGAACCTTTCCATGTTTTCCCTTAGTTCGGGTTTCTGTGTCGATGACTGGGAGGATGTCCTTCTGGACCTGTTAAGAAGACCAGAAAATAAACAGGCTTCTGATTATCTGCTCAGAGCAAGCAAGGGGCTTGCCGGCGACAAACGAAACTGGTTCATCTTGGAGTCGGAGTTGGAAGAACTTTTTGATATGATGCTTGGCGACGAGATATACATCATGGATTGCGCCGGACACGGAATGAATCGAACAATAATAGCTACACGGTTGTTGGAGTTGGACTGGAGCATGGGCGGATGGACGGTGACGAACACGGACGAAACTGCGGGTTGAAAGATGGGAGAAACAAAAAAAAAGCGCGTGTTTTAAACAAAAAGTTGAAGGTTGCAAGAATAGTCTAATCAAGTGTGGTAGGGTGGCACGGTGGCACGGTGGTCATGAATGTATCTACCCACACCCCCACACACCAGCTGACCAATCAACTGATTTCTCCACAGCGGGCCGAAAGTGCTTTCATGGTGGATTCCTTCGCACCCTTGGCACCGTCACCAACTGGAACCACTCAACGCGTCTCTCACCCTCAAACCGCTTTTGCCAATTTCATCAGCGACTTCATAACCTGAAAGAAAAATGTCGGACTCATCAGATTTGTCTGATAATCATTCCCAGTCCTCTGACGGGGAGGAACACCGATCAGATTTCGAGTCGCATTCAGCCGATCGCGCCCCAATCCAGGGATACCTCGACGACATGGCCGAAGAGGAATCCGGAGAAGAGGGGTCCTCCCACTCCTCCGACTATGAAGTGCAAGGCGCGGATATCCATTTCAACCGCTTGTCAGATTCAAGCTCCGACGGCGGCGACGACGACGACCAAGATATCAGAAACACAAACCGGCCTGACCGATCTTCAAGCTTTCAAGTCGGGGGTGCGCCGAGGGGTCAAAACCGCATGTTTGGACGGCCACCAATAATCGATGACATGGCCGAAGAGGGCATCGAAGAACCCGAGTCCGACGACGAGGATTTTGATGGACTCGACAAACGGCGCCAACGCGACAAGACGCAGTATTCGTTCACCCAGTTCAAACGTCTTCCCCTCGAACTCCGCCAGCGCATCTGGGAATTATTCTGTCCGGACCTCATCACCAAAGCCCGCTTTTACCAGTTCAGGCTCATCTCAAGCTCCCGCGACTACCGCTATGGTCCGGCGGCAGCCCCAGAGGTCTGGGAGGGCCCCACTCTTTCCCAGCAAACCGAACCCGCTCGCAAGGTTCTCTCGGTTCATAGGGAAAGCCGAGATTTTGCACTGCGGTCGTTCCCGGATGAGCTCTCCCTTCGCGGCGGTCGCGGAATCATCAGGTATCACAGTGAGAGAGATGTCATCTATATCGAGAAGTCCACCCAATTCGATTACCAGAATCACATGCCCATGCCAGTGTTGCCTGGCTTTTCCGAAAAGATCCGCCACGTTGGAATCGATCCTGACCTCTGGAGCATTATGAATCCCAGCTTGGACGCGTTTCTAACCGCCTTTCCTAACATGCGATATGCCTATTTCGTCACCGACTACACTTGGACCAGAGCAAGGGACATGTTGTGGGCTTCTGACGAAAACCACGTGAATCATTATCATCTCGAGACTTTTCAAGAACGGTTCGGGGTTGGAGAGGATGCTACTTACCGATGGATATGGCCGAATCTGATGACTAAAGCCGGCAATGAATTTGCTCGACACGCCATCAAACCGGGCAATATAGGGCTGGACGATTACAATGGTGATTATGCCGAGAGAGCATGGGCAGCCGACTTGGAGGTCTGGCCGGTCATTCTTTTCCCAATGGATCATGGAGAACGAGCCTTTCAAACGATGGTGGACTGTGTCAGAAGAGGCGATACGGATCATATTCGGTGGCCGAACCTGGACGACGGTTACGATGAAGAATCCTCTTCTGAGGAGATAGATGATTATGAGAGCTCGGGTATCGACGACGACTCTATTCACCAAAACTCGGATGAAGAGAGCGAGGACGACTTGGCAGTGGTGAACGGGGACGACACCGACCGTGGTGACGACGAATCGGATGAGCAAGAGGAGGATGACCGGGAGGATGGCCACTTGCCTGTTGGTGCAATGCACGACGAGACATTCAACGGCTTTTCCGACCTAGAAACTCACCCAGCAGAGGAACCTTCTTCGTCAGCTACGGTCAAAGAAGAATCAAGCGATGGCTCTGACTCGGAACGCCCAAGCTCGCCTCCGCCGAGATCAACTCTCAAGCGAGGGCGCAGCAGAGTTCTCGAGTCTGATTCTGACGAGAACGGGTCGGGAAAAGAGGATGGTGACGATGAGGACATCCCACGCAAACGCGCCCGCACGGAGAATTCCCAACGGAAGAGGCCTTCAAGCTCCGACTCTGAAGAGGACTCTGACGGCTCCGCTCCAGCCCCTTCCAAGCGCAGACGTCAAACAGGCCGCAAGAGACTCTCAATTTCCGATTCTGACGACGAGTCCGGCGGCTCTGGCTCCGACGCCACACCCAAGCCCTCAACCTCCGGAAACCGCAAACGACCCCGCACACTCATCGTCCAGTCCGATGATGACTCCACAGAAGAGGAACGCAAAATGCGCGAGAATGTCCAGCTCCTACATCCCGAAGAGGTAGAAGACGAGGACGAATCCAACTCTCACCACTCCTCTTCTGCCTCTGAAGATGGTTCTGAAGAAGACAAGGACTCTGAAGATGGTTCTGAAGAAGACGACAAACCATCCCGTCCCCTGACCCTAGCAGAGAAACTAGATCTCGGCAGGAAGATGTATCCCATCCCTTCTTCTTCTGATAATGATGATGAGGGCCGGGAGGATGACGGCGGTGCGGACGTTGACGCTGAGCCCATGGGCGGAACGGATTACGACGCGAGGGATTATGCTGATTTCCAGGACGACGAGGAAGGTTACGGACACTTGGAGGACGAGTACAAGGGCGAGGGGGAGCGGGAGGGAGATGAGGCAGATGGCCGGGAGCAGCAGTACTTTGATGATGGGGAGGATTACGGCGAGGGTGGGGAGTGGTAAAGATGGTTGATTGGTGTGAGGGAGCTGGGCATTTCGTTATCTGTAATGGGAATGGACGAAGGGGCAACCTGGAAGCGGGCGGGGGTTATATAGTAACTAGTTTAGATTATGACGATTCCCTTTAATTATTCTGGAAGATGGATAGATCGTTCGGGAGTCGGATTCCATTTAGGGCACATCTCATTTGCCAATTTTTGTCGTCGTCGTCGCAGGGATGTTTCTTTTTCTTGTTAATGGTATTCGGGATAATGCTATGGAACCAACTGGATTATGGATAACTTGAGTACTCAGTCAGTATTAGGAAAGGTCTATTTCAACACTCAAACAGATCATTACAGGAAAACATGTCGAGAACACTTGTCAATGTCATCACTTTTTTATGCTATTATCTACATGCACTCACTTCTTTGCAGCTGCAGTTCCCATCCATGGTTGGTTTTGATTTCTCAAACTTCACACTTGCAAAGTGACCTCACGCAGAGAGAATCAAATTAGTTTAAAAAAGTATTTACTATCTACGCGCAAAAGCACACAAGACTATGTAAGTAAGCGGCTGGCTATGATAATGCACATAGAAAAATAAACTTCCGCCCTCCCATGGGCCTCTTACAGGGCATATTTCTCTTTATCCATCCACTCATTTTAAGAATATGTGCCGCAGTCATCTCAGTCCCAACGTAGCTCACAATACAAATCATCCATGCCCTACACCCAGCAGAAAAGAGGAAAAAAGAACAACAAAAAATCTTACACCGAGTCTACTCACTTACAACGCCGGACCTTCCCAACACTCCCTCTTTAATCGACCAAACCAAGCCTGTTTATGCGGGAAGGTAATCTCCTTCTCCTTCCCGAACCCGGCAATCTCCAAATGCTGGATAAATCTGCTCTTCATGTTAGCACTCTGTCCTCCTCTACGTCTCTGTCAGACTTACCTGGCATTATCAACCCTCGGCTCCAAACACACACTCTGCGTTCGATAATCCGTAAAAAACAGCCAATGCACCAGGCTAGTCAACCAGGTCTGTACCCTGCCCCTTGCCCACTCCTCCCCAATCAACACATGCAACCCTCTATCGAAATCGTCAATTGCCGATCCACCCGAATACCGACCAAGGATGTCTTCCTTGACCCAATATAGCTCAAAGTACCCGAACGGGACGCCGTCCCACATGCCAATCACTGGGAAACTGTGTCGGCTCTGCAAAGCACTGCTGAGCATGGTAGGGCTGTACTCTCCCCAAAAAGCTGACACTCGCGGATTGGCGTGCCATTGTTGAAGCAGAGCCGAATCACTCATGTTGGATAGATTTGGCCGCAGTTGTGGGTTGGGACCGATGGGTCCGAGATATGGGACCGCCCCGGAAGATATGGATGCTACGCGAAAGGATAGGTACTGTCCCACTGAGCAGATGTAGCGGGTGTAAAACATTTCGCCCATCCGTGGTGGTCGAGGACGGATAGGGTGTCGGGTGTGGTTGGTGATTGTGTATTGCAAGGGCGCAGGAGGGTAATATGTTGGCAAATGGGAAGCAGAGAAGAACTGCCCGACAGCGGAGGAAGGCATGTGTGTCAGTGTCGTCGGTGGTGGCGCGCCAGGAAGATCTGAGGAGATCTCGGCGATCTGGTGGGTGGAGGAGATTTCGTGGTTGAGGAGAGGGGATTCAGGGCGACTGCCTGTTGGTGATGCGGAATGGAAGAGTGTGTATTGCTCGGTGGGTTGGAGGGTAAAGAGGAATAGCCGCCCTGGGAGCTGCCAGAACGCGCGCTGAGAGACAAACATGTTGCACCACATGTCGTCTGTGTCTTGGAGGGATGTCCCCACGGCGGAATTGTAGCTTGCTATTAACCCCATTCGCTCCAGCTTGGGTATCAGATTTCTTCCTCGAAGCACCCCGTCCCGCTTGATGCGTATTCGCCAGTCGCCTCGTGGTCGGCCGGCTCGAGGTGTCATCTTTGAGGCGTCGGTCGTCAGTATCGTGGAGGGTGCTGGCTGGTGGAAGTACCAATATAGAGTAACCCATAACATCATGGCGACTTGTCTTGTGGGGCTTGCGGCAGGCTTAAAGTCGCGACTGGAGGGGTTCGAGATGGACGAGATGAAAAGACTGTCGTTGGTCAATGTGGGTTTGGTGAATGTGTGTATGTACGTTTTCTTCTCTGGCGACAAAACATGTCCATTCTCGCCAATGTTCGGCTTATCTGTTGCTGTTGTGGGAGCTTCATTTTCGCTGTCGCTGGTGTTGGCTGCTGTCTCTTCGGTATGGATGACGATGGTCCAACCAGCAGGGAAGCCGTGGTCGTGTGTGGTCAGGGCGTTGGATTTGAAGAAGAGACCTGCAAATACAGGAGTGACTGTGATACTCTGCCCATCTGGCAGGTAAATGGTATGCGGTGCCATTGGAACTGCTGATCGCGGGGTACCTGGTCGCCAATGATGGGATGCGGGGCACACCCTAGCGATTTAAAGCGATGGATTGGAGGATTGGAGGATTGGAGGATTTGTGCCTTGCCACACTTCTTCGAAGGTGATGATCTACCTGGTCACCATCATGGCTGTAATTATCTCAGGTGACGAGACACGGGGGAGATATATCGGCTGATTTGTTTGCAGCAAACAGCTCCCAGGAGCTTCCGGAGCAGCGCTCTCCAGAAAGTGAAGGAGGGGCAATGAGGGGTTCGCAGGGATTATTACCCCCCCCTCCGTCATCGAAGAAAGCCAAGTGCAACCAAGCCTGCAGCCCTTGCTAATCATTCCACTGTTATTGGAGGACCTGACATGGGGGTTCTTCAAAGTGGCTCCTCTCCAGTAATCGGTGGGTCCCGGAAAGTATTTACTAACGCGCTGTTAATGGCGCGCCTGTCTGGCAACTCCATCGCGTGATGTTTACTGCAACATCTCCCCATCGGCATCCCACATTCATGGGAAATCTTCCACATGACTCCGGACACACCGAATGCCAAAAACAAATCAAGATGATCATATATACTGGTATTAATAACGTTGATCATCCTTTCATGACTTCTTGGACTCATCCATTTTCCTCCTTTCGTCTTCGGTAAACTTCTCGTCTTTTTCCTTTTCGTTCGATGGCTCCTTCTCCCCCTTCTTGGTCCGTTCCTCGTCCAACACCTCCTTGACGTCTTCCCCAACATCCTTCGCCTCATCCCAATCAACATCGTACTCCACAGCAATGACCCTGATCTCCCGACTCAACGCATTTGCTTCCTGGAGCAATTCCTCCCACTTGTGCAGATCGAATCCTCGTGCCTCATACAGCGCATTTTGTCGCCGCGATACCGTCACGTTCATGGCCGCCTTGTAGCTCAAATCCTTGCTGATGTACAAGAACCAGAGATAACCTCCCATGATAGTCGTCAGTCCGGCAAGGTAGGTGACGGGCTCAACAAGGTCCCTGTGTGCTCTCGTGTTAGCAACATACCCCTCTACTGAGGTAGGTAGGTATAAACTTACCATCCAAACTCTGTGTGAAACGTAACATAGTACACAACTCCCCACCATCCCGCCAGCACGCCAAATCCTCCCTTGGCCAGTCGATTAGCCCCCTGATGCGCCAATAAATCGCATTCTCTCTTGATGCTGCTCAGTTCGTTTATTTCACGACTCATCTTCCGCAAGCGCGACCGCATGTAATACGTCCTGTCGTTGAAGCTCGGTACCGTCACGCGCATCTCGATTCCGTAACCTTCTACCTCGATCGCGAACTCGCGCCCTCGCGCGGCGTCCCGAATGAAGTCGCCCATCTCAGTACTACTGCTCCATCGTACCCAACTCTTTTCCTCACTTTTTCGCTGTGGTCCCTCGTGCCCGAGTCCAGAATACGATGCAACGTGTGTGTGTGAGTTGGGGTCCTGCGCCTCCCGTTCCTTTTGGTCCTTTTGTCTCGCCTCGGATCTCGATGTGGGCTTCTGGTCGCTATGTTGGGTATCTTCGGCGCGAAAGTAGATGCTCGGGATTTTCTCCTTGCCGTTTTCGATAACTGGTGGGAGTTCGGCTTGGATAAGCCGTTCGACATAGGAAAGGGGTTGTTGGGGATGGACAAGGATGGCTAAAGGTTGGATACTGTTGTTTGGGGAAATGGATCGGGCGTAATCGTGTGTTTGTTCGGAGTTATTGTCAGGGTCTTTATCGACAGCCATGGGAAGGGGAAGAATGAGCTTGAGCAGGCGGGTTGGGGTTGTTAGGAGCTTGCCTGGAAGTAGATGGGGTTAGATATTGGCAATCAGAGAGATTCACTATTGGATAATGTTGGAGCAATAAAAGGAACATACCCTTGGTGGTCGGCTGGATCTCGTGCCCTCTCGAGTCTACCACAGGCTTGTCTGCCCCTTCTCTATGCCATGGTCGTTTTGCTTGGTTTGCGCGCGCTTTGACTTTTTGCTCCTCTTCATCAAGGCCTTTCTGATTCAGCGCTCTAGCCTTTGCCTCTTGAGAATATGCGAGTATTCCCGAGCGACACATCGGACGGCATGTTTGTGGTGGTTGTGTGAGCAGGATCGAAGTAAATTGGCGTGGAAGCCGCCGGAATGCATGGTTCATGGTGTTTTCGCTAGTTTGAGGTATACACTCGTCTGATATTGAGCTGCCATAAATTTAAAGACCCGGGGGTCTGGGAACTGCATGCTTTGACAGTCGAAGTGGTCATGGTAGTACAGGAGCTGGGAGCTACCTGGGAAAGGCAGTGACGTCACCACATATCTCGAGCTTCTGTCGTGGGTCCAGTTGCAGGGGTCTCCTTGTCTCTTGAAAAATGCCAAGTTTGTAATTAAGGCAGTCAGGGCAGTGTGGGCAGTGTCCACTGAAGACCAAGCTTCCTTAATCCTTCCATCTTTCCACTTCATCCTCATCCCTCAGACTTCGCAATTGTGAAACGCATTGCTGTCCATTCTCATCCGTATACTTCCTTTATTACTACGATCGGCACGCCAAGTTCCAATAAAGATGATGTCTTCCCACGAAACCACCTGAGCGCGCGGCGCGCATGCTTGGCTTAATCGAGACGATATCACAGATGTGGGCAACCAATGTGATGCACCCATGCCAATTGTGGCTGATCGAAAGATAAGGACCTTGCGTGGGATGGCCTGCAGGAAGCTGAACAGAAGACACAACTTGGGATTCCTCCGCGATGGTATTTCCACTACTGGGGCATATCGTAGGCTAGTTATTCTGATCCTGTGAATCATGGACAACAGCAGCTCCGAGTCCAATTTCTCAAGCCCCGATGCCGCCCCGCAATCGCATCCACCTCGACAGGCCGCGAATCGAGTCGACCGTCCCTGTGATACATGTCGCAAACGCAAGTCCAAATGTGCAAAAGAGCCTGGCCAGGAGAGATGTGTACTCTGTGCATTTCACAACCGCGATTGCACGTACTTGGATGTCCCTCGTCCAAGGCAGAAGAGGAAGGCCCACGAGGATGATTCGGGCATAAAGGTCAGCGTTGAGGGCACTGAGATAAGGTCAGAGCACATGCAGAAACTCCATGACATCAATGCTGACACTCAATGGTACGTGCAGGAAGGGCCGGAAGAAGATCAAGACATCACATCCGCTAAGTGATGCTTCTCCTGCCACAGAACCATTCTCTGAGCCAGTTGCGGGTCCACCCGCCCGATCGCTCCTCGACCGCACGCTCGGCCTTCACCGAACAACGCACTTTAGATACATTGGCTCTAGCTCTCCTCACGAGGAGAAGCTGCTCGACATTATCCACCATTCCCAAGATCCTGGCGACGGCAACGAACCATTCAAGTTTCGTCGCGTCGCAGACCGTACCACCTTTCTCTCCAAGTCAGATCACCAAACACCGCTGAGCGCCGATATCGATAATGATCTCGAAGAGGTGGAACAGCTCGTCCAGCCTCATGGGCCAGGCTTGGTGGAGCTCTACTTTCGTACTGTCCACCCCAGCTATCCCATCCTGCACAAAGCAGTGTTTCTCGAGAAGTATGGACGAAGTTATACCGAGTTCTCACCGGCACTTCTAGCCTCAGTATACCTTCTCGCTATGGATTGGTGGGAGTTTGACCGCAATCTGTCATCAAATCAGAAACCCGACGCGGATGCGCTGTCGCGACTAGCAACAAAAGCCCTGATGGACGTTATCCACAGACCCAAGCTATCCTCTGTCCAAGCCGGGCTCTTACTTTTACAACGAGCAGGAGGCGACTCCTGGGTACTAACATCCCAAGTTCTTGCCATCGGGGAAGAACTTGGGCTCAACCTGGACTGCACAGCCTGGAATATACCTGATTGGGAAAAGGGGCTCCGCCGACGACTGGCCTGGGGACTCCTAATGCAAGACAAATGGAGCAGTCTTATCCATGGCCGACCTTCTCACATTCTACCTTCTTACTGGCAGATTCCGCCCGTGTCACTAGCCGATTTCCCCGAATCCGCAGCAGACGATGTCGACAAAGAAGGAAGCACTGAGGTCGAGAAAGGCCGTCTGCTCTTCATCCACCTCACCGAGCTCACACAAATAATGGCACTAGCGTTGGAGACGCTCTGCAGCCCGACCCAAACCCAAGTAATCCAAACTGTGATCGCCACAACAGGTGTCCAAGGCCTTTTAGAGCTGGTCAAACCTTTAGCAGTCCAACTCAAGGATTGGGCTCATTCCCTGCCTCCAGAACTACACATGTCTTCCTCCGTCAAGACTGGCAAGCTCTGCTCGAACGGATATTTGCACTTATCGTACTTCGTTACGGAGATCATCATTCACCGACACATCATTCGCGCCCTATCAACAACTACACCACCCGCTATCCTACAACTTTGCCGTGATGCAGGCCGAGCAAGGCTGGAGCGAGCTATCGCTTTTGTTGATGCACTAAGGCCGGAACATTTACAAGCCTTCTGGTGGTTTGCTGCGCCGAAATCGCTGGCATATATCAGGACTTATGGAGGGTTACTGTGGGCTACGAGTACGGATGAGGAGGAGAGGGAGTTCTATAGGAAGAGGCTGGGAGAGTTTAGGTGGGGATTAAAGGTTAGGAGTAAGGGCGTTGGCTTCGTGGGAGTCGCATTGAAGGAGATGGAGGAGAGTTTGAGGGAGATTGATATGAGCAAGAGGCCTGTTGAGGCCAATGCGACGCCCGAAGATCTGGGCGAGGGGCGTGCATTCATGGGGCACGGAGAAGGAGGTGGGATGTTTGGGGGTGAGTATACAGGATCCACAGGGCTTGGTCATGGCTACCCCGATTTTCATCAGCAGGAAAATGATGATCCGTCTGCTTTCGGCTTGGGCAGTGAGTTTGTTACGTTGGAGGAGCATGCCGACGCTCAGGGATTCGGTGTGAATGTGTATGGCTATTGATGGGAATCTAGGAGTAGCCTTGGGCGCACGCCGTTTGCGGAAAGATTCTTTTCACCAGAGGCTGTGCCCCCATCTTTCACCTGGCATCTGCCATCATGGTGAGTTGCAATGTGATTGACTATCATAATTTAGGCTAGGCACCTATTAGACAGCCTTCCCTGGACCGAGCATCTTGCATCCCCGGAAGGCTCTAAAGCGGCACAGGCCTTGAAAACTAGGCAATCGAAATGCGTTATTGGCCAGCCGAGGCACCGTGGGGTCGGCATCAAGAGACGTGGGGACAAAAGGTACTATAAATTATATGACCTGTGAGGACACGCGGCGTAAAGTTGAGGGCCATGTAAAGCCTTGATGAAACATCGCAAAGCTTTATCGCAGTTATTTTAGTTTCAGCACCTGCTTCTCCCTTGGTTCCCCTCTCCGCCCTTTCTTCCTTGATTTGTCGAATCTCTTTATTCTCAAATACTGCATCTCAATCCTCTTATCAAGATACAAACATGGCAGAGGTAGTTGGCACTGCCGTAGGAGTGGCTGCGTTTGGGGCACGAATTTGCCAAGGCATGGCGACCTACCTTCGCTCAATCAAGGCACGGCACAGGACAATTTCAGATGGCCTGAAGGAGATTGAGAATCTGACGGTGACCCTCAGCGCATTCAGCAACTTCCTGCCCAACTTGGACGACGGACAAGCCGGCAGTCTGGATTTCCTGCGGAACACCCTGAAGGACTGCGACGAGCATTTGCTCAGTCTAGAGCAACTACTAGTGAAGTTGAGTGGCTCTTCTAACCCAGACAGCATCAAGGAGAAACTGAAACGCGCTGGCCGAGCAATGGTACACCCCTTTCGCCAAGAGGAGCTCACATCACTCCAACAGCATGTGCAGCGTTTGTTGAACAACCTGAATTTAATCATGAATATCATTTCGCTGTAAGAATTACCGCAAGCTCTTTCTAATCTCGCCAACCGCCTCTAAGCTGACTTATTATAGAAAGCACCTCACGGATGTCGAAACAGTCAGATCAGCACACAGGGAGCAGAATATGAACCATCTCAGCAGTTTGGAACAAACATTAACCAGCAAAACGATTAAAATGGAGCAGGAACTTAGCCAAACACAACTGACGATTCAGGAACTTGATGACAACGTCAATGGAAAACTGACTGTGATACATGATGAAATACGCTCAATGGGGTCTGCCAGTTTCCTCATGTACCAACGAGCGACAGAGTTGCTTGAACAGATGGCGGGAGAGAACAAAACAGGCCTGGTCTGTCACGTCGTCTCAATCATTCTTGAGCTTTTACGGGAATGGTTTTTAACTGATGATCTTCTCACTGCATCTCTAGGTCCTTAATGTGTCTCGCCCCCCACAGGACCACTGTCGAAAAAGCGACCTCAACACAACATCATTACGAAAGCTAGCTACCTGCAACTGCAAGGGCTCCAAGCGCCGCCCTGGCAAATATTCGTACAGACTATGGGGAGTAACGATCTACCTTGAACAGGAGAAACCGCCGTCGCACCAAAGAACTTGCAGATTCCACGCTCTTGCTTCCACTCTGAAGCCACGACGCCGCGTACGGGCCGAGTTTCCGCTAAGATTTGGATGGCTCCTTGGGCGTATCAATTGGTTATCGATCCACTATGTGATGGGGGTGAACAATCTGTCAGCCTCATTGGAACTGCAAAATATTGTGCCCTCTAAGCAGTGCCGGGTAACTCAGCAGCTAGTGATACTGAATGACAGGGTGTGGCGGGGTGCGCCGGAGTCGTGTGAGGCCGTCATCAAATCAACTGAGGCCTCGATCATCGAGCTCTACAGGAGTGGTAAAGCATCTCCGGATGACAGGGATGAGGATGGCTGGGGCCATGGAATTGTTGGTACCCTCACAGCGTCCTTCGGAGGTTGTCCCTGCAGAGTTCATGCTGACTCTCCCTGGCACTACAGAAATGCATGCAGGTGTTAATGGGCATGATCTGCTACATTCGAATAAGCCCCTCGATTGCCGAAAAAGCACTGCAACTATACCGCACTCTAACCGACACAATCAAAGCTGACGACGAGGCCATAGAGCAAGTACACCCGTTTGATTTTCTCAAATTTATCAAGAACCACGCTGACGTCTCAAGTTTAGCGCATCAATAATCATCAACATATTCTTCAGAACGATGCTAAGAAACCAGCTCAAAGTCTGGCGAGAAAACAGCGACAGCGACGATGAAGAAATTGCCGTTAGACGGATCATATGCAACTTCATTTCCAGCTTCAATCCCAATTTGGCAGCGGTTTATGAGCCATCCGACAATGGCGGCTTCGGGCGGTTGCTCGATATGCCGGCACTAGAGCGTAAAAAAATTCTATCTCTCGTCTGTATCAGCTGACCGTGGGTTCTGACATGATGTAGATGTTGATGAGAGCCCGCTGCTCACGGCCATATGCCGACAATCTATGAAGTGCCTGGAAGACGCGATTACAACGGACCCCAACTCGACGACACGAATAATTAGAGGGCATACCATGCTCCAGATCTCTGCCACATGGTCGGAAGGCTTGCAAAGACTGCTCTCCACCGACGCCATCAGAGATTTGGATGTTGGTCAGCACGATTCCCAGTCTCCGCTCGCACTCACCTGCCGCTTCAAATACCCGGAAGCACTAGATGTTGTGATGAAAGCAGGGTGCCGGATTCCAGTGAGATTCAGTGCGAAGAAGGCCACTTCGCTTGACTTGACAGTCCTCGATGTCACCTCGGATGAGTGTGTTACAATATTCGCCAAGAACCTCGCCGATAGAAGGTGGAAACTCCTTTCTATGGCACAGGACTCTCTTGGAGTCTACCGAAACTGGAACCCAACCCACGTCCCAGACGATATTGCATCTGATATCTGCAACCTTTTAGCCGCCGCCAAAGTGTCCATTCCAGAGTACCTCACAATTCCTCCAGGCTACAAGAGCATATACCACAACCCCTCACTCTCGATGCGGCATTTTCCGATCTTCCTCGCGCACGGGTTTCGAGTTCATGGCTCACACAACTTTATGGGCCTGACAGCCAGCACTGTGTGGCGCGGGGAATTACTCCACTCCATCAGTTGGCACGAGCTCACCAGCCTTCCCAGCACGGTTTCCTGGTTAGAGCAACACGGCTTTTTCAACAGCAAACCGACCGACCCCCTCCAACTTGGCCTCAATACTCATGCAACTGGTTGGCACTACTGGGCGGCAACCCTGGGCCACGAGCTTGCACAAGGGAGCATGTCAGAAGGCAAGACTCCTCCAGGACGGGATCTCATCAAGAAAATCTCCCAGGTATCCGAGTCCGCGGATACGCACGATAAGTGTGTATGTTGGTGTAGCACTGGCAAAGGCTGTTCTCCCCTCAACTCTCTTTGGAAGGCACACGCCGCCAGCTCAAGCAAATTGAAACTTGAATGCCGGCACTCACTTCACATCCTTCTCCATCACCCCGTGCTTTACCAGGACAACCAAGGAACCTCGAACTTCGCGCTTGACCTGGTCCGATTTCTCACGTTCGAAGCGTTGGATATGATACACACCTGCTGTTTCTTACACAGGGCGAAGCCGGAAGAGGGTCGCCTGTACATTGCCGGTGAAATGGAAGAAGACGACACGTCAACGGGCTATAACCACGATCCAATGGTTTTGGTCAACTGCCCTGAAGACCTTGTGGGCGAGATCAGGGGTAGACAGATCGAAGAGGATGGTGCCGAGCTGCTAAAAGGCCTCATGGCTGAGTTTGAGGAAGAGATGAAGAAAATGGACAACACGAACAAATCACCTAAAGCACTCGAGACGTTTTTGCTGAATTATTGGCGGGATAGGATGTTAAGTCTGCTTACAGTTGACGAGACTGTGGTTGGAGAGATGAAACGGGTGGTTGGGAAAGTTACTTGTAAGCGCTCCAACCAAAAAGGAACCAGCCTGGACTGAAGGTTGGGGCGAATGGCTGACAATATGCATCCACTCAGGTGAGTTACCAAAACGTGTCGAGGCGTTTCTGGGAGGGGACTTTTGGGCATTTTCATACGGTGATGATCACGGCTCAGAACAGGAATACCTGCACACGTGGAGGTCTGAGAAGGGCCGAGACAAGGCTCACCTTTTGGAGAGATATTGTCGAATTTGTGATGATCGGAACATGAAGGGGATGGGTGAAGGCCCTGGGTAGGTGTAGAAAACGACACCACAAAATGCCTCGGTTGTGAGCGCCCCCATTTGCAGCAGGGTACAGGCTATCTGGCCAGGTGCCGCAGACAACCTATTTAACTAGAGTTGTGGAGTTTATACGATTTCTTTCCAATAACTATAGTCTAATATATTCAATACTCGATTATTCCTCGTACCTGTGTGTGTTATTCAAGGTAGATGAGGTAGGTATCCTTCACATTCACTGTGGTACATGTCCTGTACATGTACATGTACATGTAACACACCTGAATAATTCCAAAAGCCGAATTTTCTTTTATTTCCCCTCATCTGCCAGTCTTCCAATCATCACTTACTCACACACCGCGCTGCCTAAAGGGACTAAAAATTGACTTGTTTTTAAACCATCAAACTTCAAGCTCGACATGGCAAACATGGGACTACTAGCTGATACCCCTCGCACTGTAATGACACGCCGACCAACTTGCTCACTGCGGCAAGTTCACAAACTGCATCGGAGACGAAGCCAACCACACATGCAGTTACCAGCTATCGCAGGAAAAGGGAAAAGGACACACGTAAACGTGCCCCCAAAAAAAACAAAAAAAAAACAGACTTGCATAAATTCGAAGCTGGCAAGATGTAGTGTTTACTATTATTTGTACCTTGAATATTTGAAATTTTTAATTAATATATGATTAGTAAATTAAAAATTGACTGCCAGTTGGCGCTTAATGATGTGAGGTTAAAGGGGGTTGGTTGTGTGTGTGTGTGTGTGTGTGTGTGTGTGTGGGTCTACCCCGTGAGAAACCACCGGTTTGAACAAGAAGAGGGAATTAATTTTTGATCGATATCACAAAATGAAGTCATCACAAAAAAAAAAAAAAAAAAAAAAAAAAAAAAAAAAAAAGTGGTGGGAATCATTTCGTGATGCAACAAAGGAGTCATAAAAAAAACGGACAAAAAAAAAAAATAATAACCCCCAGGTAAATAGTCTTGGCAATTGC